>CM032353.1:73103850-73203286 GCA_019023105.1 Diglossa brunneiventris | reverse complement strand
CTCCGCCTTGGAGGGACCTTCGACCGCTAACGACAGCCCACCTGGAGGCCAGGCGTTGTCAGAAGGCACTGGACAAGGGGTGTCAGGAGGCAACAGGGTCTCCGTCCCTCCTGATGGCACTGGGGGTCCCCATGACCTCCCAGCCCCCCTTGGCCATCACTCACCCTCGCCAGCATCCTTGGTGACAATGGTGAATGTGCATGGCTTGTTGACCATCCCATGGCTCAGCCCAGGCCCATAGGCACTGACGTGGCGTGGGTTGATGGCATCCACATAGAACTGGAGGGGACTCCCTGGGGACACAAGGGCCAATGGTCAGAGACCCATGGGGACACCCCAACACAAGGGTGACCAACCATGGACCCCACAGAGACATTCCACAGGGACATTCCACACCATGGTGTGCCCCGCAGGAGCCCAGTCAGGGCATAGTTGCATCAACCTTCCTCAGCCACCTCCCAGTGGCTCCCAGTGCCCCCCAGTCTCACCAGGGATGTGGTTGCCATCATAGCGAATGTCCATCTCATGCAGCCCCTTCTCGGAGGGCGCATAGTGCACTGTCACCGTCCCGTCCTTGTGTCGGTGATGCTGGGCCGCGCTGTCTTCCCCGAGGGCATCCGCACCTCACCTGGGGGTATCTTGTCAGTAGGGGCACCAAGAGGGGGCTGGTGCCTAAAGGGGTGGTCCCCATCCCCACAACCCTGTGCTGTACCTGTGATCTCACCCTTCTGCACCGTGAAGGGGATGACGAGGTTGAAGGGCCGGGGTTCTCGGTGGTGGCTGGGGGCTCCTCCGTGGCCTGATCGTGGGACAGAGAGGGAGGGTGAGAACCTCATGGTGGGCTCCCAGCCCAGGGTGGCCATAAGGGGACATGAGAACGCCCAGGTGTGCTCCCAGCCCTGTGATGATCCCCATGACCTCCAAACCCATAGTGTCTACCATGATCCTAACTCCCAACCCACAACCCTGGCCCACAGTGCCCACCATGGTCTCCCAACTCTCAGCTCCATGATGGTCACCACTGTCCCAACACTGCCCCTCTATGGTCCCCCAGTTCCATAACTCCCATCATGGTCACCCAAGCCTGCAGTGCCCACTGTGCTCTTGCAGCTCCACGCTGACTGACCCAACTCTCTGTCCCTTGGCGTCAACCATGGCCCCAGTCCTCTGTCTGTTGATGCCTACCACGATGTTCCAACCCCACCATGGTGTTACCTTGGTGTTCAAAATCTGTCCCATGCTGTCTGTTGTGCCCTCGACTCTTTGCCCCTTGGATCTGCCACTGTTTCCCAACCCCACGGCCCCACCTGTCTGCCCCACAGCAGCCACCATGATCATCCGACCCCACGGTCCCCATCATAGTCCCAGCTCTCTGCCCCATGGCACCCACCGTGATGTCCCAGTTCCATGCTGCCCACTCCATGGTTTCCCAAAGTCTGACCCATCACAACCCCCCTAGACTCACAGTGCCCTCCGCAGTGCCCCACTCACCATGACATGGAAGGGGCTGTTAGGGACGTGCCCCACTCACCATGACATGGAAGGGGCTGTTAGGGACGTGCCCCACTCACCATGACATGGAAGGGGCTGTTGGGGACGTGCTCCCCGCCAAAGCGGATGGTGATGACATATTTGCCGGGCTCAGGAGCGGTGTAGAAGATGTCAAAAGTGCCATCGTGGTTTTCCACCACATCCACGTCCAGCTCAGCACCATCAGGCGTTGACACCTTGCAGGTGACCTTGCCCTGTCCCGCTGCCTTTGCATCCACCGTGATCACCGTCTCCTCCCCGATCTGGATCGTGGGGCCCAGGCAGGCACCTGCGGGGGGAGGGTGGGGTCAGGGCCATGGGGGGACTCCAAACCTATCCCCCAACTGCCTCCTCCCAGCCCCCCAACTGCCCCCTGGCACCACTTACCCAGTCCATGGCCCCCAATGGATACTGCAAGAAAGACCAGGGAGAGCGGTGAGAAGGGGTTGGGGGGCTGGTTGGGGGGCCGGGGGTGCCGAGGGGGCCGGGGGGCTCCGGGGGGGCCGGCACATCCTGTCCTGGGGGCACCCGTTCATCCCCACTGCGCCGCGGGGCAGGTCTGGGGGCGGTGGCAGGGGTGCTGGGGGGCAGCAGTGGGGCAGGGGGTGTGCTGGGGGGCAGCCACGGGGTGGTGGGGGTAAGGCAGGGGTGTCTGGGGTGGGTGCTGTGGGACAGCAGGGGGACACTGTGGGTCAGCACATGGGTGTTGTGGGGCAGGAGGGGATGCTGTGGGGCAGGAGGGACGCTGTGGGGCAGGGAGGGGTGCAGTGGGGCAGCGAGGGGACATCGTGGGGCAGTGAGGGGATGCTGTGGGTCAGCAAGGGGATGCCAGAGGCCAGCAAGGGGATGACATAGGTCAGCATAAGGACACTGGGGGGCAGCCCCACCTGTGACGAGGCACTTGCTGGCGTCGCCAGAAGGCACGGCCAGGACGCGGAAGGGCGATGCGGGGATCTCGTCGCCCCCGTACTTGACAGTGCTGGTGTAGCGCCCCGGCACGTCGGGCACGTAGGACACCGTGTAGGTGCCGTCCCCATTGTCCCGGATTGAGGCCTTCTTGGGCTGTCCCTCTGGGGTCCTGCAGGCAACCCGCATCAGTGCCCTGTGCTGGGGGCACCCTCTGGGGCTCAGCACCCCGGGGTGTGGGGGAAAGGGCACCCTGTGGGGCTCAGCAGCCATGACTCCCCCCTGCACTGACCAGGATCTGGACTGTGAGCAGCCCATCCTCAGTGTGCCCCCCACAAGCCTCACACTCCCCCACGTTTGCCCCTCACACACTGACCAGAATCTGCACCGTGAGCAGTCCCTCGCCGGCGTCGCGGGCGTCAATGGTGAATTCCACAGGGAGGCTGGCCGGGATCCCTCCCGCGCTCAGCCCGGGGCCGCTCGCCCGCACCTTGCTGGCATCGTGGGTGGGCAGCGCCGTCACCTTGAAGGGGCTGGGGGAGGCGGGGAGTCAGGAGGGTGCCGGGATCTCCAGGCTGTGTGGGGATCCTGTCCCCCTGTGCCCACCCGGGGCGGGGTCTCACCTGCGTGGCACCTCCTGCCCCCCGTACTTGACGGACACAGTGTAGGGCCCATCGGTGGCTGGGGTGTAGGTGACCTTGTGGGTGCCGTCACCGTTGTCTCGGATCTCCACTGGCTCCGGCAGCCCTGTGGGGCAGTGGGACGTGTGGGGTGGGGACATGTGAGGCAGGGAGACATGTGGGACAGGAGGACATTGGGGGTATAGAGCAGCATGTAGGGCACAACCTCCCTGGGTGGATCTGAGTATCCATGCAGAGGGCACCCCATGGAGTTGGACGCCCTATGAAGAAGGGCATCCATGGGGCTGGACGTTCTATGGGGTAGGACACTCTATGGATCAGGATGTCCACAGGTAGGACACCCTATATAACAGGGGACACTGTGAGGCTGGGCACCCTTTGGAACAGGGCATCCATGGTGCTAGACAAGCCAGGAGTCAGGGCACCCCAGGGGGCAGGACTCTCCATAGACCATGGGATCCAAGGGCCAGGACATCCTACGGAGTAGGACAAGAGGCAGGACACCCCAGAGGTCAGGACACCCCACGAGACACAGGCCCCTCCTGCCCCCCATGTCCCCACGTACCGGTGGGCCCCAGCAGCGTCACCTCGAGGGCTGCGCGTCCCGCGGCACTGACGTCCACGGTGAAGCTCTGGGGCAGCCGGGCACGGACACTGGGGCCCAGCCCTGGCCCTGAGCACGTCACCTTGGAGGCGTCCACAGCATCCCGCACTCGCACCCGGAACGGGCTCCCTGTGTGGAGAGAGGGGGTCAGGGCATGAGGGAGGCAGCACGGGGCAGCTGGGGATGGGGGCCGTGTGGCTACTGCCAATGGGAGTGTGGGGTCAGTGTGGGGATGGGGTCAGCATGAGGACAAGGTCAACATGGCCATGAGGTCAACAGGGGCACAGGGACAGCGTGGCCGTACAGTTGGAGTGCCCACCATGTGCACGGACACTTTGTGGGGCCAGTGTGTCATAAGGTCAATGTGGCCATGGGGTCAATGGGAGCCATGAGGACAACATGACCATCGGTCAGTGTGGCCACGGGGGTACCAAAGCCATGGCCATGGGGACAGCACAGGCAGAGGGCAACCTGGCTGTGGGGCCACCGTGGGTGGCATCACCACAGTGAAGCGCTGTGACCAAGAGAGGACAGTCAGGACATCTCCCCCCACACCCCGGCCCTGTGTGTGCCCGCACCGGGGATGGGGTGGCCGCCGAAGGTGATGTTGACATCGTAGTCACCAGGCGTGAAGGGGACATACTCCACTGCGCAGCTCCCGTCCTTGTTGTCCTTGCAGGACATCTTCGCCTCTGAGGGACCCTCGATGGCCAGGCCCAGCCCCCCAGTGCCCGCACCCCTGGGGACAAGCCACCGCTCAGAGAGCTGACACCGGCAGGGTGGGGCCAGGGGGAACAACTGCCATGCTGGGGAGATGGAGGTGCCACCTCCCTGGCAGAGGTGGCACCTCCATGGCAAGGGGACAGAGATGATATCCTGGTGACATGGGATGGAGGTGGCACATCCACGGAAAAGGACACAGGTGGTAAAGAAGGTTGGGTGTGGGAACTCCATGGCAGAACATGAAGATGCCAGAGTGGTGGCATAGGTTGGAGGTGGCAGGCTGGTGACGTGGGATAGAGGTGGTACGTGCACATGAAGGGCACAGGTACAAGAGGATGGTGGTGGCACTTCCACAGGCAGTGGAGATGGCGGGTTGGGATGGAGATGACATCTCTGGGGAAGGAGTCCATGGGTGTGGGAACGGACGGACCCAGGGCTGGTGCCCACCTCGTCTCCACACTGAAGCAGGGAGCCACTCCCACCCCGAATCCCCCAACGTGGACAGCATGAGGGGTCCGTGGGTGTGGAACATGGCTTGGGCAGGGCATTTGTAGGGCAGAGGTTGGGGCTCTTGGGGAGCAGGGCTGGGCTGAGGCTGGGGGTCAGTGCCCACCTGGTCTCCACAGTGAAGTGGTTGGCCGTGCCCACCAGGCCGCCCTCCAGGCCGGGGCCGTGTGCCCGAACGCGGGTGGGGTCACAGCCCTCGGCCACCCCCACACGGAACGGGCTCTTGGGGACCGCCACATCGTCGTAGGTCACCTCCACCAGGTGCAGCCCTGCGACAGGGACGCATCACACACTGCCCATGGAGGGGGCACAAGGGGTCTCTGGGACGGGGATTCTCAGGGGATTTTGGGGGTCCCTCGTTGGGGTTTGAAAGGTCTTGGGGGTTTGGGGAATCCCTGGATGAGGTTTTTGGGGGAGGCTGGGAGTCCCCGTTTGGGATTTGGGGGTGTCTCAGGGGTCTTGGGGGTTCCTGGTTCTGGGGATCCAGCAGGAATTTAAGGGGGTCCCCACTTGGACACGGTATGGGAAGGTGCCTCTCTGAAAGTCTCTCACGAGGAATGGAGGATGCCTGGTCAGGACTTGGGGTCCTGGGGAGAAGTTGGAGTCTGGTGTAGGAGCAGAGTCCCGGGGGGAGCTCATGGTCCCTGGAGGTTCCCAGAGGTTGGGGGTCCCGAGGGTTTGGTAGTCCCCTGGGATGTCTGTGTTCTGCAGGAGGGTCTGGGGCTCTCTGGGGGTGTTGGGGCTCCCGGGGGGGTTGTGGGGTCCCTCACCCTCCTCGAAGGGTGTGTACTCCACGCGGTAGGTGCCATCGCCGAGGTCGGTGACGAAGGTGTCGATGGGGGTCCCTGAGGGGTTCAGCACCCGTGCCCGGACGTGGGGTCCCCCAGTGGGGGCCAGTGCCCGTGCATCCACCGTGAACTCAGTACCCACCTCCCGCAGCACCCCTGCGGGGTACAGGGCGGTCAAGGGGGGCCAGAGCTCACCTGAGGGTCCCTTACAGCAGCCTCTGAGAGCCCATGGCCCCCTCGGCACACACAGGGGCTTCAGGGGGGAACTGGCACACCCTTGGGGTCCCACCCCACACCCCCTGCATCCCCAGAACCTCCCCAGGAATGAGGGGAAAACCACAGGGACCCTGAGTAGTGGCGGTGGCAAGGGGGACAGGGGGAGGAGAGATGCCTGTGGGGTGCCCAGGAGAGCCCCCATTAGAGGGGGTGCCCATGGGGAGGAGATGTTTGTGACCAGGGGAGTGTCCATAGCCACGGGGTTGTCCATGCAAGGGGGAGGTGCCCATGGAGGGATGTCTAGAGGGTGCCCAGAAACCCCCACATGAGAAGAGCTCTCCATGGGGTGCCCATGGGGCTGGAATGCCTGTGAGCGGGGATGTCCACAGAGAGGGGACACCCACAGAGAGGGGACACCCACAGAGAGGGGACACCCACAGGGATGGGGTGCCCACAGGGATGGGGTGCCCACGGGGATGGGGTGCCCACGGGGATGGGGTGCCCATGGGGATGGGGTGCCCACGGGGATGCTCATAGAGGGGAGATGCCTGTGGTCCACAGGGGTACCCAGGAGGGAGAGATGCCCACAGGGACGGGAGGAGACCCCCACCCAAGGAAGGAGGCGCCATGGTGAGCGGCCCCTCGCTCACCTCGCGGCTCCACGCCTTTGCCGTAGACCTTGACGCTGCTGGTGTCCACGGCCGGGTCCACGGTGACGCGCACAGGGCAGTTGGGCACCGGCAGGCCGCCGTAGTTGATGGTGATGGTGTAGGCGCCGGCGCAGGCCGGGGTGTAGGTGATGGCGTAGGTGCCGTCGCGGTTGTTCTGCACCAGCACCTCGGCCTTGACGCCGGCCTCAGAGCGGATCTCGATGGTGAGCTCGGCCTCGCCGGCCTGGGAGCAGTCCACGGAGAAGACGGCGGCCTCGCCGGCGCGGCCGCGCTCCAGCCCCGGCCCCGAGGCCGTCACCTTGGCCGGGTCGAAGGGCGCCGTGACCGCGGCCGTGAAGGGGCTGCCCGGGATGTGGCGCCCGGCAAAGAGGATGTTGATGTGGTACTCCCCGGGCGCCGTGGGCAGGTAGGACACGGCGCAGGAGCCGTCCCCGTTGTCCTGGCACTCGATCTTGGCCTCGCAGGGCCCCTCCACTGTCAGCCCCAGTCCCCCACTGCCCGCGCCCTGCGTGGCAATGGAGAACGGGGCTGGCACCCCAACACGGCCACCCTTCAGCCCCGGCCCCGAGGCCACCACCTGCAGGCACAGGGACACACCGGGGTCAGGGGAACACAGGGACAGGGGGAGGTCAAGGGGACAGAGGGACACGTAGGGGTCAAGGGGGACACAGGGACAGGGGGAGGTCAAGGGGACAGAGGGACACGTAGGGGGCAAGGGGACAGAGGGACAGGTGGGGGTCAAGGGGACAGAGGGACAGGTAAGGGGCAAGGGGGATGGAGGGACACGTAAGGGGCAAGAAGGACACGGGGACAGGTGGGGGTCAGTGGACCCCCATGTGACTGCCCTGCAGCCCCAGCCCCGAGGCCACCACCTGCAGGCACAGGGACACGGGGGGCTCAGGGGGGACATGCAGGGGTTATGGGGGTATAGGCACATTTGGGGCTTGTAAGCGGCACTCGGGGGTCAGGAGGGCAGAGGGACACACAGGGGCTGGGACACACACATCTCTGTGGCATGCACATCCCTGTGGCACGCACATCCCTGTGGCACACGCGTGTGCCATGCTCACCTTGGAGGGGTCAGGGGCAGCAGAGCCTCCACAGGGAAGGGCTGCCTGGAACCGGGTGCCCATCGTAGGTGACCTCGACGCGGTGGGGCCCCTCCTCGGAGGGTGTGAAGGTGACGGGGTGGGGGCCCCCAGGGGGGGCAGGCCCCACTGTGCAGGGCACGGGGCGCCGCGAGGGGCCCGTCACCTTCACCTCCAGCTGCCCCTGGCCTCCTGCACCCTGGGCCTCCACCTGGAACTCCTGCACCTGCCCCACCTCGGCCTCTGCAGGGGAGTGGGGGGTCAGAGGGGCACCCCACACCCTGGGGTGCCCCCAGACCTATGGAGAACCCCATACCCAGATGTGTCACCCAGATCCGGGGCAGGGCGTGTGTGTCTGTCCCAGGGTGTGTCACCTCCACCCAAGGGTGTCCCCATATCCAGGGTATTGTTTCCCCACAGGGTGCGTGTCCCCCCATGCCCCCACCCATATCTGTCCCCCCTATCCTAGTTGCTCTCATGCACAGGCGGTCCCAAACCTCTCCTACTCAGGTGCCCCCAACCCACCCTTGGGGCCCCAAGCTGCACCCCATAACCAGGGTGTGTGTCCCCCAGCCAGGTACCCCTACATGCAGTGTCCGTGCCCCCATGTGCCCTCACCCCATGCTGAACCCCACGCTCAAGAGTGCCCTCCCCCAGAGTGCCCTCACATTCAGAGTGCCCCCCAGGCTGATCCTGTCCCCCAGGTGTCCCCCCCAAGGTCTCTTCCCCAGGGTGCCCCCAGTGCTCAGGGGTCCCTTCCAGGGCCCGCCCCCCACTCCACACCACACGCAGGGCGCTCCCCTCCCTCGGGGTCCCCCCGCCATTCCCCCGTGCTGCACTCACTGCTGTTGAGCCCCTGCACCTTGACCTTGCCCAGCTGCAGGGGGGGAGCCACAGTGACGGGGAAGGGGCTCTTGGGGATGGGGTCTCCCCCATAGGTGACCACCACGGACAGGGGGCCCTGCAGGAACAGCTGCACTTCAGGGGGCTGCCTGGGGACCCCAGACAGCACCCAGCTGTGGGGCAGGGGGCAGACACCCAGGGGACGCTGCTGGGGGGTTCCAAGGGGGTGCCAGGGGAGCCATAGCCATAAGGCTGAGGGGGGCTGGGGAGGGTAAATTCCCAGGGATGGGGGAATCCGTGGACCTGGGGTGCCCTGGGTTGACAGGTACATATGTGGGGCTGCAGTTGCCCCAAGGGGGTGCCCACAGAGGTGGGGTGTCCACGGCAATGGGGGGGTTCATAGGGTGGGCTGCCCAGGAGCTGGGGGTGCCTATGGGGAGGGTGTGCTCATGGGGTGCCCCTGCACACTGGGCTCTGTGGGTGGGGGTCCTTGGGGGAGCCCAGGGAATGGGATGTGGGTGAGGGGGCCCCTCTTGGGTACCCCACGGGCCAGGGAGCCCCTGTATGTTGGGCACTCCCCCGTGGGGCGACCCTGTGGGTTGGGGTGCCCACACTGGTTGGGTGCCTCCGTGGGATGCTCCCCGGGGTCCCGGTGCCCCCAGCACGCACCTGCTGCAGCGGGGTGTACTTGACAGTGTAGGAATAGTCGTGATTGTCGATGACCTCGAAGTCAGCAACCGCCGGGCCCGGCCCCGACCCCACGAACCGCACGTCCAGGGGGGCCTTCCCCGCGCCCCGCGTCTGCACGCGGAAGTGGGTGGGGGTCCCCACCTCCACCCCTGCACCACAGCATCAGCTCGGGTCACTGCAGGACCCACAGCAACCACGGGACCCACAGTCCCTGCCCCACAGCACCCAGAGGTCGGTGGGGGTCCCCACCTCCGCCCCTGCCCCCCAGTGTCAGCCACCGTGGGACCCCCGGCACTCACAGCACCTGCCCCACAGCACCCAGCACCCCACCCCATGTCCCCCACCCCACTGGCTCCTCACCTGTCCGGCTGAGCCCAGGTCCCTCGGCTTTGACCTTGCTGGCGTCGTGGGATGGGTCCACCTTGATGCGGAAGGGGCTGGAAGGGATCTCCTGGGGACCGAGACCAGGGCACAGTGACACGGGGGCTCCACGGTGCCAAAGCCCCGGCCCCACCTGGCCCCCGGGGGCTGGGGACACCTCACAGAGTGCGGGACGGACCCCAGGGGATTTGGGGCCGTGCCAGAACCCTGACCTGGTTGGCAAAGAGCACCATGATGGTGTAGAGCCCCGCGCCCGGCGCCGTGTACTTGACCGTGAAGGTGTCGTTGTCATTCTTGATGATGTCAAAGTCGATGTCAGCCTCCAGCGGCCCCACCACGCCCGGGGCACACTTGATGCCGATGCTGACGTCACCTGTGGGGTGGCCGGGTCAGTGGCCCCACTCCCAGGGGGACACCGAGGAGTGGGACCGGGCAGATGGGGCAGGGGGCTGGATCAGGACTGGAGGTGATGGACAGGACCAGGACTGATGATGGACCAGGATCAGAGATAATGGACCGGGGATGCAGGTGTAGGAACAGGGATGCAGGCCCAGGAGCAGGGACAATGGACCAGGATCAGGGATGCAGGACCAGGACCAGAACTGATGGGCCCAGGATGAAGGACCCTTGATCCAGAAATGATGGAGCAGACTGGCAGTAATGGTGCAGGACCAGGGGTGCAGGACCGGGGGTGCTGGCCCAGGGACACAAGTCTCATGCCCACAGAGGAGTTCCCAGGGTGCCCCCCACCATTGCACCCACCCTGTCCAGCCTCACTGCAGTCCACGGTGAAGTAGGTGGGTTCGTTGGCCTTCAGCCCCGTCTTCTCCACACCCGGCCCGTGCACCTTCACCCTGCTGGGGTGGCTGCCCTCACCCACGCTCACCTGTGGGCCCACAGTGTCTCATGGGGCAGGGGCACAGACCCCTCTTTCCCTGGCACTCCATGGGACTGGGACCTCCAATCCCACCACTGGCACCCTGCCTCCATCCAGCCCCTCCAGACTCCCATCCCCAGCACTTCATGGGACCCCCAGCCCCCTACAGGTCTGGGACCTCCATCCCCACATCCAGCACCCCATGGGACCCCCATTTCCATCCACATCACCACATGGGCCCCCAGCCCCACCCGGGCCCCCATCCCCACGGGACTCCCATGCCCCACACCCGACGCCTCAACACCCTCCGTGACTAACACCCCCTCCCCACACCTCAAGGGACCCCACGGCCACCCCAGCACCCATGGGCCCTCACGACACCCACACGGAAGGGGCTGTTGGGGGTGTTGACGCCCCCCCAGGCGACGATGACTGTGTGCTTCATGGCCTTGGTGGGGACGTAGACACAGTGGAAGGTGCCGTCACCGTTGTCCTTCACCTTGATGTCAATGGGGAAGCCCTCGGCGTCCTGTGAGCAGCAGCGGGGAGGTGAGGGAGCCCAACAGCACTCAGTGTGGCACCCAAGGGTGCCCAATGGCACTCAGTGTTGGCCAATGGCTCCCAAGGGTGCCCAACAGCACTCAGTGTTGGCCAATGGCACCCAATGGTGCCCAATGGCACTCAGTGTTGGCCAATGGCTCCCAAGGGTGCCCAATGGCACTCAGTGTTGGCCAATGGCTCCCAAGGGTGCCCAACGGCACTCAGTGTTGGCCAATGGCACCCAATGGTGCCCAATGGCACTCAGTGTTAGCCAATGGCTCCCAAGGGTGCCCAATGGCACTCAGTGTTGGCCAATGGCTCCCAAGGGTGCCCAATGGCACTCAGTGTTGGCCAATGGCACCCAAGGGTGCCCAATGGCACTCAGTGTTAGCCAATGGCTCCCAAGGGTGCCCAATAGCACCCAATAGTGCTCGAGGTGCCCAACAACACTGAATGGAACCCAGCATTGTTCAACAGTACTCAGAGGTGTTCAACAGCACCCAATGTCACCCAGCAGCCGCTAGAGCTCCCACCTGTGCATAGAGCTTGAGAGGCCCCTTGCCGGCACCACGGGCGTCAATGGTGAACTCGGCCGGGCGATCCACGATGCAGCCAGTGGGCTCCAGCCCAGGCCCGAAGGCCTTCACCTGTGGAGATGGGGGTTAGAAGGATGCAATGGGGTGCTGGCACCCCCAGCACCCACAGGTGAGGTGTAATGGGGCACAGCAGGGCACTACGGAGCACAAGGGCACAGCAGGATCTGTGGGTTGCCACGGGTCGCAGCACCTTGTCGGGCCACGAGTCGGGGGGAGCGGGGCGGATGTCAGCCATGAAGGGGCTGTCCCTGATGTCCTCGTCGTCGCAGACCACGTGCACGGCGTAGAGCCCTGGCTCCGTGGGCCAGTAGCGCACGTCGCACGAGCCATCGCCCTTGTCATCGCACTCGATGCGCGCCTGGGACGGGCCCTCGATGGAGAACCCTGGGGGCACCGCAGCCACCGTTACCTGCGCCTGTGCCACCACCCCCGGAGCCACCGCCCCAGAGCTCGTCCTCGTCCCCTCTGTGCCTGTGCCACCACCCCAGAGCTCGTCCTCATCCCCCCTGTGCCTGTGCCACCACCCCCCGAGCCACCGCCCCCAGAGCTCGTCCTCACCCCCCCTGTTCTTGTGCCACCACGCCCAGAGCCACCGCCCCCAGAGCTCATCCTCGTTCCCCCTGTGCCTGTGCCACCACCCCAGAGCTCATCTCCGTCCCCGCCCTGTGCCCATGCTCCCAGCAGGGTGACACCTAACATGTCCTTATGTCCTCCCAGTGGGGACCCCCAGACCATTTTCCCCTCTCTGTGACCACGTCCCCCAGTGTGGCACCACCCGTGTCCCCCTGACCCCTCTGGGGCCACCCCCAACCTGCCCCATGTCACCACCTCCGCATGCCTGTGTCACCACAGCACTGGGGGACGCCACTATGGTGCCCATTCTCCAGCCTGTCCCCGTGTCCCCAGTGGGTTTTCACACCCTCCGTGCCCTAGTCCCCACCACGCTGACACCCCCCACAGTGCCACGCTGCCCCACGGTGCCCCCATTCTGTCCACATATCCCCAACAGGGTGGCACCCACTCATGCCCTTGCCCCCACCACATAGCTCCCCACCCTGTTCCCATGTCCCCACCACAGTGCCCCTGACCCTGTCCCCACGTCCCCCTTCAGGGCTCACCCAGGGTCCCCACCACAGTGCCCCCCACCTCCACATCCCCCCCTGCTCACCGAGGGTCCCCACTTCAGTGCCGACGGCCTCGACCACGAAGTCTGCAGGGCGCCCCACGACCCCGCCCTCGAGCCCCGGCCCCCAGGCCCGGACCTTCTGCGCCCCCGGCTGGGGGGACACCTGCACCTCGAACGGGCTGGGGGGACACGCAGGTGTGAGGGGCTGTAACACACCTGTACACACCTGTACACCCCTCACACACTGCACATTGAATGGGCTGGGGGCACAGGCAGGTGTGAGGGGCTGTAACACACCTGCACACACCTGCACCCCCCAGTCCCCCCAGATATGTCCCACCCCTGGGGTGACACCTGCACCTCAATTGGCTCGGGGAGGATGAGGGAGGGCTTGTACCCCACACACCCCCACATCCCCCAAAACCCCACCCCAGGGTGACATCTCCATCTCACATGGGCTCGGAGGGTGGCGGGGCAGTGAGGGGGGGATTGTACCTCCCCCCTGCCCCCCCAGTCCGCCCAAGCCCACCCCTCCCTTGCCCCCGTGCTGGGCACTGACCTGCGGGGGATGGTAGCCACCCCAGGTGATGGACACCTGTACGTGCCGGGCATCCCCGGGGCACGGACTCACACTCGTAGACGCCGTCACCGACGTCCCGCACCGTCACCGGCTCCTCCGTGCCCCCTGTGCTGAGGGGTCACATGGGGCACCGCCCCAGGGCACCCCGGCCATGCACCTCCATGGCACCCCAACCCCAGGATGGCCCCAGCACCCAACCTCCATGGCTCCTCACGGGACCCCCGCCCACGCACCCACCCCAGGGGCACCCCAGCCATGCACCTCCCATGGCACCCCAACCCCAGGATGGCCCCCAGCCACCCAACCTCCATGGACAACCTCACCCATGCCCCCACCTCCCCGTGGCCACCCCCACGGTGTCTCCCAACCCTAGACCCCCATGGGTCCCCCATCTGTATCCATCCCTCTATGAGGGACCCCCACCCCTACACTCACCCCATGGCCCCCCAGTGGGACCCTCCCCACATCCTTACAGTGGCCAAGCCTGCGGTGCCCCCAGCCTGCCGGCCCTGCCGTGCTCCCACAGTGGTACCTGGTCCCCGCAGTGTCACCCGCAGGTCCCCAGTGCCCACAGTGCCCCCAGCCTGCCAGCCCTGCCATGCTCCCACAGTGGTACCTGGTCCCCGCAGTGTCACCCGCAGGTCCCCAGTGCCCACAGTGCCCCCAGCCTGCCGGCCCTGCCATGCTCCCACACATGGCACGTACCTGGTCCCCGCAGTGTCACCCGCAGGTCCCCGCTGCCCGCGCCCCGCGTCAGAACCTTGAAGTCGGCCACGTCCTGCACTCGGACCCCCCGTGGCTGCAGCCCCCTGCCCGTGGCCCGGACCGCCGAGGGGGTGCAGGCTGCAAACTCCCGTTAGCACCACCAGGACCAGGGGACCCTGGGGAACCCCCAGGGACAGGAACGGGGGTGTCCCAGGGCTGGGAGGAGCCCATGGGGATGCCCTGGGGACAGGGGAGTGCCACGGTGTTCTCAGGGACACAAGGAACCAACCCCTGGGGACAGAGGTGCCAGAGGGACACTCTGGGGAGTGTGAGGGGACCATGGGTTCACCCGTGGTCACTTACTGGTGTCATGGACCACCACGGTCACCACAGGGTGCCCTGGGGCCACCGTGGTCACAGCTGGGTGACGTGGGGCCACTGATAGGTGTCATTGTCATAGCTACAGTGGTCACAAATGTCCTGGAGCCACGTAAGGACCTAGAAGGGAGCCTCACCTTCAGCCACGTTGACAGTGAAGGGGCTCTTGGGGACCTGGGCGCCGGCATAGGTGACACAGATGGTGTGCGGCCCTTCGAGGACGGGCCGGTAGGTGCAGCGGAACACGTTGTCCCCCTTGTCCTCCAGCATCACCTCCACGGTGTCCCGTCGGCCCTGGGGGTCCGTGATCACCACCCCCACGTCGCCCGAGCCAGCCCCTGCCATCGCCAGGACACGCATTCAGTGCCATGGCCAGGCCACCGTGGGGACACGTCCCCAGAGTCACCCAGCCCTGCCATGGCCCTGTCACCCTGACATGGCTCCAAGGCCACCAGACCACCCATGGCCATGGCACAAGAAGGACACAGTCTTGGTGCCACTTGCCATGCCATGGCCCTGTCACCATAAGACCACCCCACGGCCATGTCACCATGAAGGTGTGGCCCCAGGGCCACCAAGTCATGCTACATAGAGGTCACCTTGAGGACACGTCCCAGAGCCCCCATGAGATCATGCCATGGCCCTGCCACTCGAAGGACACATCCCCAGAGCCACCAGGCACCCCACGTCACCACGAGGACATGGACAGTGCCAGAGTGTCATGTCACGGCCACACCACCACAAGGACACGTCCTCAAAGTCTCTGGGTTGTGCCACGGCCGTGCCACCATGAAGGCACATCCCCACTCTCCTGGCCATGCCATGGCAGCACCACCCCAAGGACACGTCCCCAGAGCCCCGGTGCCCACCTGCAGTGTAGATGTCGAAGTAGGTGGCCTTGTTGGCCACGTTGCCCACGGGCTCCAGGCCGGGGCCGCGCGCCGTGACCTTGCTGGCGTCGCCCAGGGCCATGCCCACGTTCACCCCAAAGGGGCTCCCGTCGATGTTCTGCCCCGCGAACAGCACTGTCACCTGCAGGGCACGGGGACACCAAGGGCGTCAGGGGACCACGGCCCCCACGGCCACACCACACCCCAGGGACACCCCATGGATCCACACAGACAGCACTGGCACACCCCAGGGACACCCCATGGATCCACAGGGACATGGACAGCACCTGGCACACCCCAGGGACACCCCCATGGATGACAAGCTGAAGAGGATCCCCCCCGGCAGTGACCACCCCAGGGATCCCTGTTGTCCCCTCCAGGGACCCTAATGCAGAGGACACCCAGGACTCCCAACAGGACACTCCAGGGTCCCTCATTACAGCACCTCCCTCCACAGACTTCAGTGTGGCACCCCGGGGACCCTACAGGGCACCCCAGGGCCACCCAGAGCTGCCCCCAGGGACCCCAAGGGGAGCCCCCCAGAGATCCTTAGGGACCCCCTAGGGATCCCCAAACCCCACTGTGACAGGTGTCCCCCATTCCCCTTGGAGGGGAGGCATGGGAGGGGCGGCCACCACTCTGAGATGTGGGGGTGTCATGGGTAGGGGGGTCACGGGTGGGGGTGTCACAGGTGGGGGTGTCACGAGTGGGGGTGTCACGGGTGGGGTGTCACGGGTGGGGGTGTCAGGGGTTGGGGGTGTCACGGGTGGGGGTGTCACGGGTGGGGGTGTCACAGGGTGGGGGTGTCACGGGGGGGTGTCACAGGGTGGGGGTGTCACGGGGACATCACAGGGGGCGTGCTATGGGGTATTGCAAGGGGTGTGGCAGGGAGGGTAGCACAGAAGGGTTGCCTTGGGGGGGTCACCAAGGGGCTCACCTTGTGCAGCCCCCCAACCTTGGGGACGTAGGTGACGCTGTACGTTCGCTTCTTGTCATTGTTGGGGACCACCTTGGCCTGCAGTGGAAGAGACCCCAAAATCGGGGGAATAGGGGGTGACACAGAGCTGGGGCACTGGGAGGGGGGTCGGGGGGGTCTCCCAGAGAGGGAGACTGGGGAGCCCCAGAGGGGGGGCCAGGCCCCCTGTACCTCCTCAGTGTGTCCCTCGGGGTCCTCCACGTAGACCAGGACCTCGCCCACGCCCGCCTCGAGGGTCTCCACGGTGAACTGAGCAGGGCGCAGCACCACGTTGCCCTGTGGCTCGATGCCTGCACGGCGAGGGGAGTCAGGGGGGGCTCAGCCCCCAAGACCCCCCAGGACTTTGGGCCCCAGGTTGTCCTTGGTGGTAGCAGGGGGGGTCCAGAGTGTCAGTGGTGGTTTCCTGAGCATGGGCAGGGGAGCCTGGCAGCACTTTGAGGGGTCCCTGCTCATGGGGGGACTCTTGGGGAGCCCTGGGTGGGGAGTGGGGACCCTGGGGTTTCCCTCGGGTGTCCCTGGGCACAGTGACACTCCAGGACTGGAGAGGAGTCCCTGGGCCTGGGGGGGAGCATGGTTCACTCTCATGCCCTGACAGCCATGGCCCCCAGGTACTCTCTTGTGCTGGGCTGCAAAGCCCCCCGAGGCCCCCACCTGGTACCCTCCCCGTGTGCCCCCTGTGCCCCTGAGCTCCCCGTGTGCCCCCTGTGCCCCTGAGCTCCCCGTGTGCCCCTGAGCTCCCCGTGTGCCCCCTGTGCCCCTGAGCTCCCTGTGTGCCCCCTGTGCCCCTGAGCTCCCCCTGCGTGGGCTCCATGCCCCTTCTGTGTCCCATGTCCTGCCTGTGCCAGGTCCCCAGCCCCTGGTGCCAGCCCCTGGTGCCCGCCCCCGGTGCCCCCCTGCCCTGGGACCCCCCCGGCCCCCCAGCTGCCCCCCAGCCCCATACCAGGCCCGTAGGCACGTGCACGGCCGGGCTCAGGGAGCCGGGGGCGTACGGGGGCCCCCGGCCGCAGCTTGGCCTTGGGGAACTGGGACAGGTACGTCATCACCGAGTGCTCGTCCACGTTGGGGTCCACGATCTCCTCGGGGGCGATCACCTGGTGGGAAGCCCAGCACCCGTCAGACCCTCCTGGCACCCCCACGCAGGGGGCCCTGCTGGGAACCCCCCCACCACGCACCCCACTGCCAGGAGAGGCCCCTGGCACCTGCCTGACCCTCCTGAGACCCCAACACCTTCCTGAGACCCTCCTTGCTGTGCTGGGGAACCCCCCACACCCACGGGTGCCGTGGGGTACCCAAATGCCCCAGGACCCCTGTGGATCCCCAAGGACACCCCCAGACTCGCCCTTGCGCCCGCAGCATCCTCTCCCCGTGCCCCCCACCCCGTTCCTGCCCTGCCGCACCTGGGCGAGTGCCAGTGCCCCCCATGTACCTGGGAGACCCCCGCAGTGCCCCCCACGCCCCCCATGCCATACCTGGGGCACTCCCAGCCAGTCGTCTGCCTGCTGCATGGCCTCTCGAGCGTTCTGCACCGGCTTGTTGGGGTCCCACTTCTCCCAGTCCGGGCACAGACCTGGGGGAGCAGCAGGGTCAGGGGCGCACCCCGTCCTGGCCCCCATCCTG
This sequence comes from Diglossa brunneiventris, assembly GCA_019023105.1. Classification (NCBI taxonomy): domain Eukaryota; kingdom Metazoa; phylum Chordata; class Aves; order Passeriformes; family Thraupidae; genus Diglossa; species Diglossa brunneiventris. The sequence continues at coordinate 73,185,413 of CM032353.1, read as the reverse complement.
CACCCCGTCCTGACCCCCGTCCTGATCCCCATCCTGACCCCATCCTGACCCCCCTTCTGTGCCTGCTGCCCCAGCAGCTCCATCGGTGCCCCCCGAGCCAGCCTGCACCCCGTACCCCCGCACCCCTGCCAGCTGCCCCCTGTACCACCCCTGCCCCCTACTCCCCCCTCTCCCGGGGGGCAGTTGTCCCCCCATTTGTGCGCCCTCCATGCCCCATTGTGCCCCCCATGCCCGCTGCTCACCCGGGGCGCAGTTGTCCCCCCATTTGTCCCCCCATTGTGCCCCCATTTGTGCCCCCATTGTGCCCCCCATTGTGCCCCCCGCTCACCCGGGGCGCAGTTGTCCACCAGCGCTCCCAGCGCTTTCCCGTCGCGCCAGTCGCGGTTGAAGTTGGTGATGGGCAGCTGCGGCACCTTGTGCTGGATCCAGCCCAGCAGCCGCTGCTTGGGGGTCTGGTGGCGGCCTTCGTCATCCTCCTCCTCCTCCCACATGGGCATGGAGATGGAATAGTGCAGGATCAGGGTCCAGATGAGCCCCAGGATCAGCTTCAGGTTCCCGTCCACGATTGCTTTGCTGTCTGTGGGGGAGAAACGGGGGGGCTGAACCCCGAGATCCCTCGGGACTCCCCCCGGGGCACCCCGACATCCTGTGGGACCCGCTGGAGGGACCCCCGCACCCTGACAGCCGCGGGACCAGCCTCAGGGATCACCCCGAAACCCCAGAGCACCAGCACGGGGCTCCCTGACACCCCGAAACCCCAGAGCACCGCCGCAGGGACCCGTGACACCCCGAAACCCCAGAGCACCAGCACGGGGCCCCCTGACACCCCGACATGCCGCGGCACAGCGGGGCGGACCCCAGACCCGTACCGGGACACCCCGACACCCCCGGCAGTCCCACGGCACCCTGCACCCCAACACCTGCCTGAGGACATTGCAGAAGCGAGGGAGGACCCCAGGACAGTGCCCCCCGTGCCCCCACACCCTGCAGGGACCCCAGCACCCACCCTGGGGGGGCACAACCCCGGCCGCACCCGGGGGCCCCGAGTGAGCGCCACACCCCGAGGGCCCGAGGGATTCCTGGAGTGCCACCGTGGGGAAACTGAGGCAGGGGAGGGCTGGGGGGGAGGGGGGCCCGAGGCATCCCGGTCCCTCCCCCACCGCCCCGCGGAGCGGACCCTCCCCCGCTCCCTTCCCCCGCCGCTTCCCCCCACGAGCGATCGCGTTTCAGGGAGGAAATGGGGGGGATGTGGGAGGGGGCGGACAAACCCCTCCCCGCCGGGAGCTCCGGGGACAACACCTGGGAGGGCCCCAAAACTGGGGGTCACACCTGGGGGGTCCCGGGGGGGGCAAAGACACGCGTGGGAGGGGAGGGGAGGTGACACTGCGGGAGGGGGTCTGGCACCCCCGGCTCCGGGCGTGCGGGGCCGGGTGTGCGGGGGGGCCCCAGCCCTGCCCCGTGCCGGGGGGGTCACGCTGCAGCTGTCGGGTGGGGGTGGGCGCTGGGGCCCGGCAGGGGTGGGTGCGGGTGCGGGCCGGGCCCCCCCGCGCGTGAGCTCAGCGCCGCGGCCCCGGGCCAAGCGTGAGCTCAGCCCCCCCGCACGGCACAGCCGGACCCCCCCGCACGGCACAGCCCGGCTCGGCTCGGCACGGGCCGGACCCCCCCGCACGGCACGGCCCGGCTCGGCTCGGCACGGGCCGGACCCCCCCGGCTCGGCACAGCCCGGGTCAGCACGGCACGGGCCGGACCCCCCCGCACGGCACGGCCCGGCTCGGCTCGGCACGGGCCGGACCCCCCCGCACGGCACAGCCCGGCTCGGCTCGGCACGGGCCGGACCCCCCCCGCACGGCACAGCTCGGCTCGGCACGGGCCGGACCCCCCCGCACGGCTCGGCACGGCACGGGCCGGACCCCCCCGCACGGCACAGCCCGGCTCGGCACGGGCCGGACCCCCCCGCACGGCACAGCCCGGCTCGGCACGGCACGGGCCGGACCCCCCCGCACGGCACGGCACGGCTCGGCACGGCACGGGCCGGACCCCCCCGCACGGCTCGGCACGGGCCGGACCCCCCGCTCCGCAGGGCCCCGCGCGGGCCGGCCCGCACACCGCCCCGCCCTCGCACACGCACCCCCTGCACACTCGCCCGGTGCCTCCAGCCTTGCACGCTCACCCCCACTGCCATCCCTCCACCGCCCTTGCACACTCATCCCGCTCCTGCTCCTGTCACCCCTGCCCTTGCACATCCATCCCCGTTCTCATCTGTCCGTCGGCCTCACACTTGCACACATCCTCCATTCCCATTCATCCATCACCCTGCTCTTGCACACTCACCCACGGGCCCATCCTCATCTGTCCATCATGCCCCTTGCACACTGATCCTTCACTCGCACTCCTCCATTCCCCACTCGTGCACTCACCCTGTTCACACCCCTCCATCCCTCCCTCCCTTTACACACTCATCCATGTCCTCACTTGTCCATCCCTGCCCTCGTACACCCACCCTCAATTTCCCATCCCCCATCACTCCCAGCCTTGCACGCTCATTCCTCATCCTCATTTGTCCATTGGCCTTGCACACTCACGGCCAGCCCCATCCTCGCTCTGTACCCACAGCCACCCTCCTCCCAGCGCACCACCCCCGCCCCTGCCTGGCACACTCACGGGTCCTATTCCCCTTCCGTCCTCACACTGTTCCCCTTGCACACCCACGGGCATTGTTCCCCTTGCACACCCACCAATGGACACGAGCTTGATGTGCTCTCGCTCCAGGAACTCGAGGGCCACCGAGACGTTCTCCAGCTTCATCTGGCGGAAGTTGGGGCGCGGGTGGTGCTTGCGCCCCATCTTCTTCTGGCTGAGCACCTCGAGCAGCGCGATGAGGCGCAGCCCGTCGCTCAGGTCGCGCTGCAGGTCCACGATGCGCTTCTGCACACACTTGAGGTGCTCGTTGCACCAGCGCGTGAACGTGTTCTGCTGGATCTTCTTCCAGGGCGCGTCCTCCGCAAGGTCCTTCTCGGTGGCCGGGAGCTCCTCGGGGTCCTCGCCCGGTGCTGCCTCGTAAGTGGAGTTCATCCTGCGGGGGTCGGGGGCTCCTCGGTGGGCAGGGGGTTCCTGGGTGCTGGGAAGGGTCCCGAGTGGGTGGGGGGGAGTCCTGGGTCACTTCTGGAGCTGGGTGGGGGTCGCGGGTCAGTCCCAGTGTCCCGAAGGGATCCTGGTACCGTGGGGTGGGTCCCGAATCAGGGCCGGTGTCCTGTGGGGGTCCTGTGGGTGCCCGGGGTGGGGCTCCTGGGTCCCGGTGGCAAAGCTGGCGCTGGGCCGGTGTCCCGGGTCGGGGCCGGTGTCCTGGGTCACAGCTGGTGTCCCGGGTGGGGCCCTGGCTGGGCGCTGTGCCCGCTATGGGTCCCGGCGCTGGCGGATGGCGTCCCGGGTCAGTCCCGGTTCCTGGGTAGGGGTCCGGGTGGGTGTCTGTGTCCTGGATGGGGTCCCAGCTCCCGGCGATGGGGGACGGTGTCCTCGGTCAGCGCCGGTGCCCAGGGAGGGTCCCGGTGCCCGGGGTCAGTACGGGTGCCTGAGGACGGGGTCCCGTCTCAGTCCCGCTGTCCCGAGAGGGGCTCGCTGCTCGGTACCGGTGTCCTGGGCAGGGGTCCCTATTGCCGGGGTCGGGGCTGGTGTCCTGGGTCTGTCCCGGCGCAAGTTCCCGGTGGCGGGGTTGGTTCCCGGTGGGTTCCCGGAGGGCTGGGGTGTCCGGTAGGGTCCCGGCTCGGTTCCCGAGTAGTTCCCGGAGCGGCGGTTCGCGGCGGGGTCCGGTGTGTTCGCGGTGCGTCCCAGGAGCGCTCCCGGGCCAGGGGCGACGGCGGCAAGTGGCGGGGCCGGGGGGCGGCGGCGGCTTTAAGCGCTGCCCCGGCCCGGCCCGCCCCGTCCCGGGGAGGGACCGAGCCGGAGAGACGGAAAGACCGCCCGGCCGCCGGGGGTGGGGGGCCAGGCCCTCGCTATTTACAGCCCCGGACTCCCAGACACCGGCGCCCCAAAACCGCCCGGCTTCGGCACTCCCCAGACCTCGGACGCCCGGACTTGGCACCCCTCAAACCGCGCACTCCGGCACCCCCAGAACCCCGGGATCCGGCACCTCCCGAAACACGAGATCGCAGCACACCCCGGAGCCCCCGACTGCGGCACTCCCGGACCAAGGCTCCCCCGAGCCCCGGCACCCCCAAAGCCCGGCAGTTCCGCACAGACATCAGCACCCCTAAACCTCTGACATCCCTAAAACCTCTGTAACCTCAGACATCAGCACCCCTGAACCTCTGACATCCCTAAAACCTCTGTAACCTCGAACACCGGCACACCCAAACACCGACACTCACAAACCCAAACACCCCAAAACGCCGGCATCCACAGACTCCCAAACACGGGCACCCCAACACCCCAAAACTCCCCAAATTCCCTGAAGTCCAGCGTCACAAACTCCTAAATCTGGCACCTCGGAACCCCCTGCCCCAGATATTGGAACCTCCAACTTTTGCACACTGAACCACTGGCACGGCTAAACTTCAGCACCCTCAAACCTAAGCACCCCCAAATGTCGGCCCCCAGGTTCCCCAGCCTCCCTTCACTGAAACACTGGTGCCCCAAATCCCAGCATCCAGACATCCCCAAAACTCTGGCACCCCAAAATCTAGGCACCACCAAACTCCAGAATCCACCTCCAATAATCCCAAATACCTGCAACCTCGACACCCCAAAACCTCAGTGCCCTATAGCCCAGGCACCCCAACACCCCGTTATCCTGATACAGCTGTGCTTGATACCCCAACACCGCAGACACCCCAACACCGCAGCCCCCCACAGTACAACGCACCCCAAATCCCCCCAGAGACCCCCCCAAACTTCCTCAGAACCCCCTCACTCATTCCTTCCCCCTTGGGAACCCCTGAAAAACTCCCATAAAAACTCTCCCCCGGCCCCGAGGGGCACAACCGAGACCCCACAGACCCTCCCAGGATCCCCTCTGGGGAAGCCCCCTGAGACCCCTCCCCAGAGCCACCCCCGCCGTGGAACCCCCCCAGCCCCCCCGGCTGTGCCCCACTCCCTCCGGTGACTCCAGCCGTGGGTGCCCCGGCCGTGCCTCAGTTTCCCCATGGCAGTGGCCCATGCCTGGGGAGGGGGCTCACTCATATTTGGGGTGCGCCCTGAACCCCGCTGCCCCCCGAATCTCTCTTGTGTCTCCCCCCATTCCAGACACCCGAGGCCTCCTCAGCACCCTCGGGAGGGGGGGACACTTGGGTGACCCACATCTGGGTCCTTGGGGGGACACCTGGGTGACCCACATCTGGGTCCTTGGGGGGACACCTGGGTGACCCACATCTGGGTCCTTGGGGGGACACCTGGGTGACCCACATCTGGTCCTTTGGGGGGGCGATTTGGGGAGTATCGTGTTCCCCCTGTTCCGGTGCCTGCCCTGGAAGCTTCCAAGGGAACGGGGGGGGGCCGGGTGCACCCCGAGGTGACAACGAGTGACAAGGGGTGACGTGGGGGGGGTGACGTGGGGGGGGTGACGCGGTGGCGCCTGCGCCAACACCTAAAAATAACCTGCCGAGTCAGAGCCACGCACCGGCACCCAAAATACCCGGGGGGGCACGCGGGGGGGGCACCCCCAACACATCATCACCCAAAATACCCCGGGCAGGGGGGCTCGCAACAGGGGGAGGGGGCGAAACGCGACAGGGCCCCCCAGCAGGACCCCCAAACCCAGGGCAGGGGTGGGAAGGGGAGCAGGTCAGGGTGGGCTGGAGGTGGGGTCAGGATGTTCGGGGGGATCCAGGGGGGTCCAGGGGGGTCTGAGCAGTCGGGGCACTGCGGGGGGGTCAGTGCAGTCCAGGATGGGGGTTCAGAGTGCTGCTGGGGCAGATCAGGGGGATCCAGGGGGGTCCCAGAGCCCCCAGGGTCGGCAGAGGAAGATGATGGTGGAGGCCACGATGAGGGGACAAAGGACGTGACCCCGCCAGTGTCTCCTGGGGAGGGGACATAGGGCAGAGTCACTGCTGCCTGTGGTGACACCCTGAGTGCAGTGTCCCCCAGCCTGTCCCTGTCCCTGGCCGTGGGCACTGGGGCTGGGAGCACTCAGGGTCCTCAGGGTGTGGTGACATGGGGAGGGGACCACTGGCAGCCTGGGGCACAGAGAGGGGAACACGGGGACACTGGGGACAGGGGGGCCAGGGCTGAGGGCCATAAGGGACAGGAGAACGAGGGGTACGTGGGCAGTGGGACACAGGGAACGTGGCCGTGGGGACAGCAGGGACATGTGTGGGGCCTCATCCAGGAGGGCACAGGAGCAGCGACTGGGAGGCCCTGGGAGCCCGCGAGGGCTGGAGACAGAGCTGGGGGGCCGGGGGGGCCATGGGAGTCCCGTGCGGAGGTGGTGCTGCTGGTACCTGTGGGTGCTGCTGGTACTGGTGGGTGCTGCTGGTACTGGTGGGTGCTCCCAGTACCGGTGGGTGCTCCCAGTACCGGTGGGTGCTCCCAGTACCCGTGGGTGCTGCCGGTACCCGTGGGTGCTCCCAGTACCCGTGGGTGCTGCCGGTACCCGTGGGTGCTCCCAGTACCCGTGGGTGCTCCCAGTACCCGTGGGCGCTGCTGGGTGCCGGGGGTCCCGGCAGGGCTGGCAGTGCTGGCACTGCAGCCCCCGGAGCTCCCCGCCAGCACCTCCTGCTGCTCAGCAGCACCCCCGGGTCCCTTCCCCACTCCGTGGCCGCCATCCCAAAACCACAGAATCACAGAGCCCCAGGATCCCTGAGGCTGGAAAAGCCCTTCCAGCCCATCCAGTCCCAGCTGTGCCCGATGCCCACCTTGGCCCAGAGCCCCGAGTGCCACCTCCAGGAATTCCTGGGACACCTCCAGGGACGGGCACCCCAAAGCTCCCTGGGCAGCCCCTGCCAAGCCTGGCTGTTGCCATTGTGCCCCCTCTGCCGCGGCCCCCAGGCCCTGCGCTGTGTCCCCCCTCCGCAGCCCCCAGCCTCAGTGACCACAGCTCCACAGGGGACCCTCTGTGGGGTGTCTGTCCCCTGCGTCACCACCCTGTGGCACCCATTTGGGGGTGCCCCTCCATGGGGATGCCCAGTACAGCACCAGCAGAGCTGACCTGACCCAGTACAGCCCAGCACACCCCAGTACAGCCCAGTACGGCCCTGTTGAGCCCAGTACAGCCTGGTACAGTATGACCAGACCCAGTATAACCCAATAGGGCACAGTACAATCCTGTGGCACAATACAGTGCAGCACAGCCCAGTGTAGTCCAGTATAGCCCAGCACAAAGCCGTACAAACCAGTTCAGTACAGGCCAACACGATCCAATACAGCCCAGTAAAACGTGGGCTGCGGGTTCAGCTCATCCCATCCCCTTGTTCCTCCCCTGCCCCATCCCTGGCCTGTCCCTGAGCCCCCCGGCCCCATCTCTGCCCCAGAGCTGGACAGACCCCCAGGGTGCCCCAGGGCACCCCCAGGGTGGGCGCCCCCCACGCTCTCCCCAGGGGCACAGCGTCCCCTGGATGTGTCCCCCTCCCCCTGACCGAGCTCCCCCTTCCCTGAGGGTCCCCAGTGCTGCAGTGAGGTCCCAGGTCCAGCCTTTATAGGCGCCCCCAGCCCGGGGGGGGCCCGTAATCCCCCCCTAAGCAGCTTCTGCTCATCCTTCCTGTCCCCCGGGGGTGCCACAGGCTGGGGGAGGGACAGAGGGGGGAGCGAGGGAGGGCAGGAAACGCTGGGAGTCTTTGGGACTTGAGTGTCAGCAGTGCACCCCCAAAGTGACCCCCCATCAACGACCCCCTGGCACTGCACCCCCAGAATGAACACCCCCTCTCAGACACCCCACCCTACCTCAAGCAGTGCCCCCCCAGTCTTCCCCCCAGCCTGTGATACCCCCAGACTCCCCCCACCTCACCTGGGGTCTCCCCAGCACAGGGATCCCCCAAGCCCAGAACTGGGGACAATCACTTGAGGGGGAGACACTTGGGGGGCACCCTGGGCTGTGGGGGGGGTGCAGTGGATGGGGGGGCTCACGAGGGAAACACCGAGCTCTTCCCAAGGCATCCAGGGCTGGACCATCCTGGGGGAGTGGGATCAAGGCTGGAGACACCTGGGCACACCTGGGGACCTCTGGGGATACCTGGGGACACCTGGGGACACCTGGCCATTCTGGGGGTGACCAGGACAGAGCCTGGGGACCCCTAGGACACACTGAGGACCCTGATGGGATCAGGACTAAGGTTGGGGACCTCTGGCCATTGTGGTGGGACCGAAAATTGGGCCTGGGAACACCTGGGGACACCTGAACACCTCAGGAGGAGCAGGACCAAGCCTGGAGACCCCTGGGGACCCTCCCCATACCCAGATGTTGTGGGGAGCCCTCCTGCCCCCCCCAAATCCTCCGGAGCCCCGGCAATCGGCTCGAGCCGGCTCAGGGGCCCGATTAGGGGCTGAGCCCGGTTTAGCCCACCCTAATCCCCAAGTTTGGCCGGGCTGAGCCCTGATCCCCCCTAAGCAGCTTTGGGGGCGCAGGGTATATCAGGGGGGTGGGTGCCCCCCCCCACCAGCGCCACCATGGACGAGGAGGAGTTCTACCTGTTCAAGAACCAGTCGTCGGTGGGGCCCTGGGATGGGCCCCAGTACCACATCGCGCCCATGTGGGCCTTCTACCTGCAGACCATCTTCATGGGGCTGGTGTTCGTGGCGGGCACCCCCCTGAACGCCATCGTCCTCATCGTCACCATCAAGTACAAGAAGCTGCGGCAGCCGCTCAACTACATCCTGGTGAACATCTCCGTCAGCGGCCTCATGTGCTGCGTCTTCTGCATCTTCACCGTCTTCGTGGCCAGCTCCCAGGGATACTTTGTCTTCGGGAAGCACATGTGTGCCTTTGAGGGCTTTGCAGGGGCCACCGGAGGTACGAGGGGACCGTGGGGGCACTCAGGCTGCTGCGGCCACACGCGATGGAGTGACCACTGGGGGCTACTGCGGCCAGGGGTGGCCACAGTGATCTCCAACAGGGGCCGTGGGACTTGGGGTGACCACCATGATCTGGTGGGGCTCAAGGTATCGCTGACCACCATATTCTGCTAAGGCTTTAGGAGTTGGGGTGACCACCATGGGCTGCCGGGGTGCAGGCATTGGGGTGACCTTCTGGGCCTTTAGGAGTTGACCACTGTAGTCTGGTGGGACTGTAGGAGTTGGGGTGACCACTGGGGTCTGGTGGGACTGTAGGAGTTGGGGTGACCACTGTAGTCTGGTGGGACTATAGGAGTTGGGGTGACCACTGGGGTCTGGTGGGACTGTAGGAGTTGGGGTGACCACTGGGGTCTGGTGGAGCTGGAGGTGGGGGTGCCCATCATGTTCTTCTGGGGCTGGTGAAGTTGGGTTGATCATTGTGGTCTGGTGGGGCTGAAGGTGGCAGAATGGGTAAGGGCCATGGGTAGGGTTGAGCCCTGTGATCTGTTGTGGCTGGAGGATCTGGGGTGACCACTGAGGCCTGAAGGGAGAGGTGATCACCACATTCTGCTGGGGTCATAGGACTTGGGGTGACCTGGGGGGCCGGGGGCTATGGGAATTGTGGTGACCCCTCGCCCCGGTGGCCACGGGCGGTTGTGTGAGGCCAGCGGCGGCCTTGCTCCCTCAGGGCTGGTGACAGGGTGGTCCTTGGCCTTCCTGGCCTTCGAGCGCTACATCGTCATCTGCAAACCCTTCGGCAACTTCCGCTTCAACTCGCGCCACGCGCTGCTGGTGGTGGCGGCCACCTGGATCATCGGCGTCGGCGTCGCCATCCCCCCCTTCTTCGGCTGGAGCAGGTGGGACGCGGGGCAAAGGGGGCAGGGGGTGGGACAGAGGGGCAAGTGGGGGGCCGTGGGGTGCCAGGTGAGTGCTTGAGGCACCTGAAGTGCCGCGGGGCGCTGTGCGGGCAGCGGGGGGTGCTCCACGGTGCAGAGCGGGGGCTGAGCACAGGTCTGCAGGTACATCCCCGAGGGGCTGCAGTGCTCCTGCGGCCCTGACTGGTACACGGTGGGCACCAAGTACAAGAGCGAGTACTACACCTGGTTCCTCTTCATCTTCTGCTTCATCGTCCCCCTCTCCCTCATCATCTTCTCCTACTCCCAGCTGCTCAGCGCCCTGCGGGCCGTGAGTCCCGGGGGCACGGGGGGCACAGGGGACACGGGGGGCACTGGGGTCAGGCACAACTGTGGCTGGGAGCAAGGGATGGAGAGTGGAGAGGGGCTGGGGGGCAGGAGGGAGGGAGGGAGAACTGACTGTGAGCAGGGAGGGCAGGATGGGGAGCAGGAGGGGGGAGAGGTGACTGGAGGGATGAAGGGATGCAGGAAGGGAGGGGAGGTTCCTTGGACAGAAGGTTGGGCAGGAGCACAGGCAGGAGGATGGGCAGGGGGCTGCACAGGGGATGGGCAGGGGCCCAGCAGCCCGGGCAGGCCCAAGGTGTCCCTGTCCCTGGCAGGTGGCGGCGCAGCAGCAGGAGTCGGCCACGACGCAGAAGGCGGAGCGGGAGGTGTCGCGCATGGTCGTGGTCATGGTGGGCTCCTTCTGCATGTGCTACGTGCCCTACGCGGCGCTGGCCATGTACATGGTGAACAACCGCGAGCACGGCATCGACCTGCGCCTCGTCACCATCCCTGCCTTCTTCTCCAAGAGCTCCTGCGTCTACAACCCCATCATCTACTGCTTCATGAACAAACAGGTGACACCAGCAACACCGGGACACAGACACGGGGAGGGGGACACACAGGGACACCTGGTGATGGGGACATCCAGGCTTGCCCAAGGATATCTGAGGACCTGGGACACTCAGGGAGACCAAGCACAGGAAACACCCAGGGATACCCGTGTGAGGGGACACCTCAGGACGCTTGGATAAGGGGACGACATTGGCAAGGGGGACAGAGAGAAGATGGGGACACCCCAGGACATTGGGGCAGCGGGGACATGCAGGGGTGCCCAAGGACATTGGGGGACCAGGGACACCAGGGAATGGCGCATCCAGGAACACTTGCACGGCTGGGAGTACCATGACCCCAGGGACAGGAGATGGGGCCAGTGTGGCATCTGAGGGTGTGAGGACAGTGCCAGTGTCAGACACAGGAGTGGTGGGACCCCCAGGCCGAGCTGTCCCCCCTCCTGTGACCCCGTGGTGTCACCTGTGTCCCCGCAGTTCCGCGCCTGCATCATGGAGACGGTGTGTGGGCGGCCCATGTCAGACGACTCCGAGGTGTCCAGCTCTGCCCAGCGCACCGAGGTCTCCTCCGTGTCCTCCAGCCAGGTCGGCCCCAGCTGAGGGGCTCCGGCACCGCCCCAGCCCCCGGGACCCCCGGCTGCCCCCCAGCTCTCCCCCAGCTGCCCCCCGTGGGGCTGGCTCTGCCCTGGGGGCCGGGGGCCCCGGCCAGCCTAGGATGTAGCGCGGGTGGGACAATAAACCATGGCCGCGGTCTGAGCGCAACGGGCACCCCTGAGCACCTGGGAGCTGTGGGACAGGGCACACACAGCACGGGCACCCAGGGACCCCTGAGCACCTGGGAGCTGTGGGACAGGGCACACACAGCACGGACACCCAGGGACCCCTGAGCACCTGGGAGCTGTGGGACAGGGCACACATGGCACGGGCGCCCAGGGACCCCTGAGCACCTGGGAGCTGTGGGACAGGGCACCCATGGCACGGGCACCCAGGGACCCCTGAGCACCTGGGAGCTGTGGGACAGGGCACACACAGCACGGGCACCCAGGGACCCCTGAGCACCTGGGAGCTGTGGGACAGGGCACCCATGGCACGGGCACCCAGGGACCCCTGAGCACCTGGGAGCTGTGGGACAGGGCACACACGGCATGGGCATCTAGGGGCACCGTGCCCCACAGCAGGGTGGCAATGGGGGAGCTGAGGCTGGCTGTGCCGCATGGTGGGATGGGATGGAGGCCTTGGTGGAGCTGTGCCCCATGGCTGGGTGGGATGGGGGTCCCAGGGGTGGCTGTGCCCCACTGCAGGGCAGGGACAGGTCCCGGGAGTGGCTGTGCCCCACGGCAGGGACAGAGGGTGGTCCCAGGAGAAACTGTGCCCCACGGTGGGGTAGGATGGGTCCCAGAGGTGGCTGTGCTCCACAGTGGTGCCTTGGTGGGACCCTGCTCCCCTGTCCCCCTTTAGGCCTCACACACAGGGAGGGCAGGGAGGTGGGATGGTGCCACCCATCTCCATCTGTGGGGCTGGGGTGGGACCCAAGGGCCCCCATCCGCGGGGCTGAGCTCCCCATCTATGGGGCTGGGGCTCGGGCTGGGCCCCCCCTCTGTGGGGTGGGGGTGGGACTGAGCCCCCCCATCCATGGGGCTGCATTCCGTCTGTGGGGCTGAGCCCCCCAAGCAGAACTCCCACAGGCCTCGTGTGTCCCCACATCCCCACCCAGTTCCCCCCCTCCCCGAACCCTTCTGGCTCAGCCCCAGGGGGCCCTCCCAGATCCTGGTTTAGGGGGAAACAGGGAACTGGGGTCCGTCCCCCTCGGCCCATCGGGGGGTGAACAGTTTTATTGAGTTCCAACCGATCCGGATCCCTTCAATCAGCCCGAGGAGAAAACCGAGGAATAAACCCGGAGGAGGCGAAAAATCCTTGTTTGGAGTTGTCACAGGGGCCCAAATCCTCGTGGATGGGAGCCGGGGGATGTTAGGAGGAGAGGCGCTGTTGCAGGGCTGGGTGGCTGCACCAGAGGCTTTCCCAGGGTTCCAAAAATCACTTCCGCTGTCCCAAATCATCCCTGGTGTTCCAAACTAACCTCGCCATTCCCAGATCACCCCCAGCATTCCCAGATTCCCAAGCCCTGCATGGGGCCATATTCCCGACCCACTTACCACCGGATTTAGGGAGGGGAGGAAAAGGAGGAGTAGAGAAAGAGGAGATGGGAGGATCCGGTCAGCCCTTGGAAACCTTTGGGAAAGGATTTAAGGGAAAACCTGGGGATTTGGAGATGGCCGGGCCCGATTCCATGCAGCTCTGGTGGCTGCAGGGGGACGAGCAACACAGAAGAGAGAAAACCTCGGGAATTGTCCCAGGGCGGGGTGGGATGAGGCCCTCCCCCAGGGGTTGGGGGATTCAAGGCACTTGGAGCGGGGCTGGGGGAGGGGTCTCGCCCAGATCCCACGGGGCAGCGACAGGGGAGGAGGGTCCAACCTCCCTGGGGTCACTCCAGGCCACCCCCTGGCTCCTGCTGCTGCTCTGACGGTTTTTGGGGTTTTCGATGTTCACTTTTCATTCCAATTCCACATCAGTGTTTCCATTTAATCAAATTTTGCTTATTTGGTTCCAATTCCATTTCAATTTCAATTTTCAACTTTGATTTCAATGTTTAATTCCAATTCCATTTTTAATTCAAATTTCAACCCAATTCAAATTCCAATTTTAATTCCAATTTCAACTTTAATTCCAATTCCAATTCTAATTTTTATTCCAACTGCAATTCCAACCCCAGTCCCTCTGTGAATTTCCCACTCCCCCCCAGGCCCTGCAGCCCTGGGCAGCCCCGTCGCTGCCCCCGTGCGCCAGGGGAGCTGTCCCCACACGTGGTAAAACCAAAACATACAAAAATAACCCAAAAGTCGTTAAAATCCGGGGAAAACCCACAACGAGACGAGCCCCAGGTGCCGGGGGAGTGTGGCTTTCCCGAGCCCCGTCCCCGGGAGCCGGGATGGGGTCTCTCCGCGGAGGAGCGGCCTCGGCCAGGGACGGAGCCCACGAGCGCTGCCGGCTCGAGCCTAGAACTCGTCGTGCCGCACCAGCGCCTCCCCGAAGTCCGTGGCCTGGCTGCCCACGAACAGGTCTGACTTGTCCACGATCTCCTCCCGCGTCAGCTTCCCGTCCTGCAGGGAACGCCACATCCCGCTATCTCCACATCCTGCTATTTCCCCATCCCACTGTCCCCCCATCCCACTGTCTCCCCATCCCGCTATTATCTCCCCATGCCGCTGTCTCCCCATGCCGCTATTATCTCCCCACTCCTCCTCCTGCTCCCCAAATCCCCCCAGAGCTGCTGGCCCACCTTGTCCTGGTCGGACTCGTAGACGAGGTGCCGGGCCTCAGCCTCGGCGTGGTCGTAGTCCGAGGGCAGGATCCAATCCTTGGTCTCCTCTTTGTCCATCTTCCCATCCCGGTTCTTGTCCCGGAACTCCACAAACTGTTCCCGCTCCGTCTTCACCCACTCAGGCTCATCAGCATCACCGTCCTGGCTGTACATGTCACCTGGGGGGACAGCAGGATCAGCATCAGCCCCACGGCCCTGTCCTCACCCCAAGGATTGACCCAAAGCCTTGAGTTCCCTAAATCCATCCCCAAAACCCCAAAGCACCACCTGGGTCATGATTTCACCCGAAAATCCTCGGTGGAAGCCTAGGGGCAGGTGGAAGTTGAGACAGAGAAGAACATTCTGGGAGGGGGAGGACTGGGAAGGACATGGTAGCAGTGGCTCCCAGGGGATGGGGACACTGAAGGGACATGGACAGGACATGGAGCAGCAGCACCAGTGTCTCACCAATGTACTCCTCCAGGTCAATGAAACCATCGCCGTTCTTGTCAATGTCCTCCATGGTTTCCTGCAAGAAGGTGCCTGTGTGAGCCGGGCCCGAGGCAATTCCTGCCCCTCAGTGACCACCCGCCACCAGAGCTTCCCCAAGTGCCTCTGTGCTGGCCCCACCTGCACAACGATGTCCTTCATGTAGTCGTACTCCTCGGGGTGCAGGAAGGCCGTGAACTCCTCCTTGGTGGCGGCCAGGTCCCCGTCCTTGTCAGCCATCTTGAAGCGCCGCTCGTCCCGCACCATCATCTGTTTGTAGTTGAAGCCATCGTCAGGGTCCGGATCGTCTGGGGAGCACAGGGAGCACCGGGTCAGCTCGGGCAGGGCGAGCACCCGTAACCACCAACACAGCCTCAACCCGCTCAACAGTCTCAGCTCAACCTCAACCTCCTCTACTGAACCTCAGCTTCCTCTCAACTTCAACCTCAAGACAACTTCGATCTCCCCAACCCAACCTCAACCTCCCCCACTCAACCTCCTGAACATAACCTTCTCACCCTCAACTTCCTCAATGCAACCTCAACATCCTCCACCCAACCTCAAACCCAGCTTCCTCCCTCTCAACACAACCTCCTGACGCTTTGCCAGCAACAGCTCCATTGCAGCCACCCCTTCTCTGCCATGCCCACTCCCAGGAGGAGGAGGAGCTGCGGAAGCCCTGGGACCATGACATTCCCAGGGAGAGGCCCCAAAAGACAGGCCTTGGGGGCTTTGGCCGGCACGGCCAGAGGCTCAACGGGAACTATTTTGGGAGGGGAATGTGTAAGGGGATCTCACTCGCTGCTGGCAGTGGCAGGGCCAGCAGGCACCGGCCGGGTGGGACCGCGGGGCACGCGTGGCCGCCTGGCACAGCCCTGCCAGCAGCAGGACAGGACTTACAGACACAGCAGTGTCCAGCAGCCCTGGAGAACGTGGATCCTGGGGGACACTGCCACGCTCTGCTGAAGTTAAACCAGAGCCAGGCCCATCTAACAAGAAGGTCCCTAAGCCCCTGTGTCCCTCCTCTGCTACCTGGGACAAAAGGCAGGCATTGGAGAGCCCTGGATTAAGGGGCTCAGGATTAAGGAGCTCTGGAGCGTCCATTAAATATCCAAAGATTGTGACTTTAAGGCAGCTCTAGGGCAAAATGAAACCCAATTCCCCATTCTGTTCCCAAGGTTTGGCCTTGAGAAGCAGCATAGCCCCAAACAAGGAAACCTAATTAACGGGTTTGATGGGGGAGTGGTGGCGGGACAGATGGGTTAACAAGGGTTAAACCCTCCCAAAGCCCCCAAAGTTACTTCCTGCCTTGGTCCCTGGGCTGGGAGAGGTTTGGGGAGCAGACAGAGCCAGGGGGTTTTGCTCAGAGTATGGCAGCAAAGCCACAAACTCAACCCAACATCTTGTGTCCAGGTTTTGGACCCCACCATGGGATTGAGGAATTAACAAAAATAGGAGTGGTGATGATGATGATGATAATATTCTGATTTTGAAAGGAGTCTCAAAGGAATTTTCAGTCTCAGATGAAGCTCTTGGACATTTATCACTTGATATTCCCTGCTTCCCAGGGCTCCCCCCAGCAGAACCCCACACTGCTCTGTGACACTTCTGGGGCCACCCAGTGACTCATCCTGGTGTGTAATTAATTAATTATAAAACCACTCCCAGCACCTCATTTTGCTGACAAAACACACATTCTGGACGCTCCAGAGCAGCCGGGGGCAATGCCTGGCCCCATGCATCCCTTGGCCGCAGGTCTACACTCAGGAGGCACTTCCAGAGGCATTCCAGCCCCACTCTGGCCAGGGAGGGGAGCGAGGAGAAGACAGGGGAACATTTGAGCAGCAAGGAGCTGTGGAAAAGTAATTCCTGCCGAGAGGAGCCGGAGCCAGAGCGTGAGGCAGGATCCTCCCGGCGCTCCGTAAGGACACAAGTATGTGGGAGCAGCAGGAGTGGAGGCTGCACCGGGGCTGCCAGGGGCACAGAGCCTCCAGTGCTGCTCCAGCTCTGGAACTGGCTGTGCTGGGGGCTGGGCACTCCCCACACCCTGCCAGACTGCGGGGGAACTGCTCCTCCAGCTCATCAAGGGGGTTCTGTTAATGCAGGGCTCTCTCGTCACAGCTTTTCCTCGTGAATGCTCACACTTTTTCTTATCCAACACCTGCAGGTCCGAAATGCCACCCCAGACCCCTCAAACTGGGCTCAAACCCTTCCCAGGATGTCTCTGCCCCTTCCAGGCTGGATGCACACAGGCAGATTAGCCCAGAGCCCAGAAACCCATGGCAAAGGGAGCTTTGGGAGGTGCTGCCCCAGCCCAGGGGTGTCACAGGGCCTTCCTGGCCACCAGCACAGCAAATCCAGATCCTCCCCAATCCCAAGGGAGATGGATGAGCCTCCTGTGCAGCGGTTCTCCCTCTGCACATCCCGCAGAGCAGTTTGACTATTTTTGGCAATATTTAGGAAACTGAAGTGGATTCGACACTGCAGAGCTGCAGCTCCTCCACCCGGGCCAGTCAGCAGTGCTGGAGGCCAGAGCTGGCACAGCGCTTGATGGTTTAAGGTTTTAACCCCAAAAGAGCTGCTGCTTCCCTCACTCCCAGGGATGTCCGAAGCCATCCCACACTGCTGGCCCAGCATGTGTCCCAAAATCCCTGAGTTCTGGGGTCTAACACTGCTCCCAGGACAAGGGAAAGCAACTGAAATCTCTGCTAGTGGTTTTTTGGGTTTGGGGACACAATGGACAGACCAAGGCGACTCCACAACCACGCATCAGTGAGTTCCACCTGCTGGTTCCAAATTCCCCCACAAACCAGGAATTCCAAAGAGCTGGAAACCCCCATTCCCATGTGTCATTCATCCCAAAATCACCTGGATTCAGCCCAGAGCTGCATTTGTCACCAGGGACATTATTAATGCCCAACGTGGCTGCAGAGGGGAAACGGAGGGTGTGGGATGGGTAAACTTTCTGTTGGGGAGATTTCCATGTATTTTGGGTTCTTCTCCTTGGATTTCTCTTTGCTAATGCCACCAGGAGGTCAATTTGTAGAGTTTTAGATGTTTTAAAGTGTAACATACTGGGGACATGTGCTCCAGCTGGCCCCACCTATACCAAGGCCATCCTATATCACATTCCTGTGCTTACCCCAGGGGACAAATCCATCTCAGGTCAGCCAAGTGCCAGCCCAGCACCACTCCACACTCTCAACCACAACTTCCTCTGGGCCTCCCTAATCCAGGCCCCAAACTCCCCCTCCACCACAGCCCCATCTGGATCTGCGTCCATCCCACTGACCATCACTCCACCAGCCCACCCTGATCCCTGACCACCCACTGACCACCACTCCATGAGCCCCACTGACCACAGTGCCACAAACCCATCCCGATCCACCTCCACCCCACCGACCCTCGGTGACCCAAAGCAGAGCAGAATGTCCCAGCTGCTGGCTCCAGGAAAGGGCCAAGAGCCAGGACCTACCCAGGATGTATCCATAGGTGGCATTTTTATACTCCTCCCAGGAAACAAGCCCGTCCTCATTGAGGTCATGGCCCTTCCACTGGCGCTCCACATCCTCGTAAATCCAGCGCTTTTGGGCAAACTTGATCCAGGCCTTCAGCTCCTCCACTGTCACAAACCCATCTCCATCCTCGTCTATTTTCCCTACAATCTTCCTGTGGGAAACACAGAGAAATGCAGCAGAAGTTAAAAAAATTAGAGGTTAGCAGGGAGGGAACGGGAAGGGGCAGAGGGGGAAAGTTGAGGTCATTACAGAATTTGGGAATGCAACCATTTGGAGAGTTTATCCTTAAAACCTTATGGTTCAGCTGCCAAAACTTTGGCTCAGACATGAAAATCCCTGGCTTTTGGACCACTCAGGTTTGGTTTCTTCAGAAATTCTGAGTTCTAGGGAAAAGCTTCCTTTTAAGCCCCTGGGAAAGACCCATCCATGCGTCCGTCGACCAAGACAGTGCAGGTGATGAGTACGGACCCATATTTATATTAAAAATGGGAATATTGGCTCTGCCTCTCCTGGTGATGCCAGGAGAAAGTTGAGGTAATTATGAATTTGCAAATTCAACCATTTGAAAAGTTTATCATTAAAACCAACATTTGGGTTAGCTGCTGAAAAGCAAGGTCAGCTGCCAAAACTGTTTTGGACACAGAAAGCACTGGCTCAGACACGGAAATCACCAGCTTGGCCACTCTCGAACCGCTCAGGTTGTGGTTCCTTCAGGAATTAGGAGTTTTAGGGGTAAACCTTCCCCGTTAAATCTTAGGAAAGCTCCATCTGCACGTCCTCCTACCTCGCCAGCGCCGGGCGAGGAGCATGGACACACATTTCTGCTAAACCCGGGAAGTTTGGGGAAGTTTGGCTCTGCGGGAGGAGCGGGAGCCGCCCAAGCCCAGCGGAGCAGAGCAGCCCGGAGCCGGGCCGGGCAGACACCGGAGCCGCAGCCCCGGAGCCTCTGGAGCCGCGTGCCTCCGTTATTTTTAGCAGCAGCTGTAGGAAAGGCCGGCAGGAATGCGGGATCCGGGGGCAGATGGAGCCGGGGGGTGGGGGCTGCTTGATCCGCAGCAGCGCTCGCTCCCCGAGCGCTCCCACCTCTGTGCTGGGGAGGCTTCGGGCTCCTCGGATGAAAATCAGGGATAACGCTCCCAAATCCTTTCTCTGGTGAAGCAGGATCCCGTTTTTTTCCTCAGACATGAAGGTTTAACGGAAAACAGGTCAGGAATCCTGAGCTCCAGCCCAGGTATTTGAGGAATTTTAGAAGACAGGTGGAAAACACGGAATTTTAAATTTTAGATCGCCGCTAGGACTATTAATTCCAAAAATATTTACGCAAAGGGAAAACCGGGCACCGGAGCCACCCGTGCTCACACCCAGGTTTCTGTGTTTCAGAATTGCCTTGGTCTAGGAAAACTAGGAATTCCTCTGTGGCACAAAGGATGTTCCTGGCAATGAGAAGCTGGAGAGAGACTGGAAGAACAAAGGGAAAATGTGGAATTTAGTTCTGACAGCAAGAGGCCAGAGTGGGGGCAGTGGGCAGGGCTTGGAGACCTGAGTGATTTTATAGAGAAATATATAAAATAAATATGTAAATACAAAAAATAGCTCATCAATAGTGCTCAAATTTATGCACACATATGTAAAATATTATAGAAATATTTCAGAATTTTTTATATCAATGTGCAAAGCGTCCCTTCTAATATTTCTGATCAAACACAGAATACGCAAAATGTCACATAAATATTCAAAATTTTCTGTATAAATATATAACAAGTCAATCAATATTATAGAATTATGTAAAGTATCACATATTAAATTAATATTAAATATTAATACATATTAAACATTTGTCCATGTAAACATATAAACCACAAATAAATCTGTCAAATCCTTCCTATTTCAGGGAAAAAAATTCTGTGTTTCCCTCTCCCAAGAAGCTACACCACCGGCAATCCATGGGATTTATTAGGGAAAAATCCCTGGAATGAAGGACCAGAGCCGGCAGGGTTTGATGGCCAGGCAGTTTTTCCAGGGCAGTTTCTACAGGGTTAATTAGGGAACAGCTTCCCAGGGAAGTCAAACCCTCTCCAGTGCTCAGGAAGCTCCCAAACCTCCTCCCCACCCCGGTCCGGGGGCTGGCACCAGCTGCTCGCGGCTGCTTTCCCAGGGCAGCAGCCACCAAACCCCTTCACTTTGCCAAGGGGCCCGTCCTGCCCCCGGCAAGGGCGGGCAGCAGATGTTGGGGAGGGCAGCAGCTGCTCGCCGTTCCCACTGCCCGCTCCTGTTCCCACTGCCCGCTCCCGTTCCCACTGCCCGCTCCATGGCACAGGCACTGCTAGGACACACGGACACACCGACCGGGGCAGGCACCGGGCAGCAGCTGCTCCCCACTCCCACTGCCCGCTCCCGTTCCCACTGCCCGCTCCAAGGGACGGGCACTGCCGGGACACACGGACACACCGACCGGGGCAGGCAGCGCTCCCAAGCTGCAGTCCCAGGGCAGGAGGGGAGGGAGCCGAGGCGGAGCTCCCGCAGGAAAAGCGGCCCCTGCTGCAGCACAGCCCCGCTGGGGCACAGAGCTCACAGAACCCCCTGAGATAAGGGGTTTATCAGAGCTCCTGGGCTCGGGATGGCCGGAGCTGGCCCTGCGGACAGCCCTGGGCTGTTTGTGTGCAGGGCAGTAAATCCCCCCATGGAAAGGCGTTCCGGGTAACTCAGCAGAACAATGGGATTGAGCCGTGACGGGCTCCGGGAGCACAGCCCTGGCATCGGCAGAGGCACAGCTTCCCTCCCATCTGACGCTGCTCCAGGGGCATCGAGGCACTCCCTCTGATTGTGCCAGGAGGCAAAAAAGGAGACAAAAAGCCTCCTGGATCCTGTATTTTGGAACTTAAGGAGTGACCAGGGAAGGAATGGGAAGGGGCAGGGAGGGAATGGGATCAGGGAGGGAATGGAATCCCTGGCTCCAAGGGATCAAGGGGTTTCCAGTTTAAATTGTTCCTAGAGGGAGGAAATTCCCTCTGGCCACGAAGTGCTCGGGGAGAGGCCAGCATCTCCTTCCCACCGGGGGCCTGGACGATTCATAGGGAGGGATGGAACCTGGCACCCCTGCCCTGCACATCCTGCTGTGGGAATTGGCTCATCCTGGGAGTGTCCCCAGCAGCCACATGTGGCTGAGCTTTTCTTTCCCATCAGGGTGCACCATTCCCAAAAACAGCCCGAAATTCACCATGGGCCATGGTAGGTGCTGCTCCAGCAGCAGCAAGGCTGGGATGCTTGGCTGAAAAAAATCAAGCCTGACTGAAAAAGGAGAGATTCAGGTGGAATCTTGGGAGGAATTCCTGGCTGGGAGGGTGGGCAGGCCTTGGCACAGGGTGCCCAGAGCAGCTGGGGCTGCCCCTGCATCCCTGGCAGTGCCCAAGGCCAGGCTGGACACTGGGGCTGGAGCAGCCTGGGACAGTGGGAGGTGTCCCTGCCATGGCAGGGGTGGCACTGCAGGGGCTCTGAGGTCCCTTCCCACCCAACCATTCCATGAAAACCCAGCCAAAGGCACCAGGTTCCAAGGTGACTGGAGCCCAGCATCCTGAGAATGTCCCGAGCTGCCCAGGGAGCCTCTGTGCCCCAGGCCCCCCACCCTGCTGGAGGCTGCAGGTCCCAGGTTTGAGCCACCCTGAGCCCCAGAACAACTGCGGCAGCAGCTGCTGCGGGGGCACCCGGCCCTGCACGGCTCCCGGAACCATCCCGGGCTGGATCCAGGGCAGGAACAGCCAGATCCCAGGGGAGTAATGGCCAGATCCCAGGGCAGGAACAGCCAGATCCCAGGGCAGGCATGGCCGGATCCCAGGGGAGGAACAGCCAGATCCCAGGGGAGGAACAGCCAGATCCCAGGGGAAGCATGGCCAGATCCCAGGGGAAGCACGGCCAGATCCCGGGGGAAGCACGGCCAGATCCCGGGGGAGGAACAGCCAGATCCCAGGGGAGGAACAGCCAGATCCAGGGAGGAACAGCCGCCAGGGGAGCACGGCCAGATCCGGGGGAAGCACGGCCAGATCCCAGGGGAAGCACGGCCAGATCCCGGGGGAAGCACGGCCAGATCCCAGGCATGGCCATCCTGGATCTGAGGGGAGGCACGGCCATCCTGGGGTCCAGCAGAGATGCTGGAGGGGGAATCTCCATACAGGCTCTGTTTCCCCAGCCCAACCAACCGAGAAATACCAGTGATCCCAGGGGCTCCAGAGGCACCCAGAGAACAGGGAGCGAGCACAGCACCGTGCAGAACCCCCCTGTGTGCTCTGGAGTTTTGGGGAATGCCGGGCACAGGAAATGGCTCCGGGCAGGGCCGGGACGCTGCCCTTACCCCAGGCGCTCCTTGCTTCCTCTCCGGGGTGGTGAGCTGGTCGAAGCTCTTGGCCTCGTCGGCGCCCAGGAAGGCGTCGTGGTCGTAGTCGAAGCTCTGGGCGTCGTCGTGCTCGCGGGCGCTGAGCGGGGCCTCGCGCACCACGCGCTCCTTGCGCTCCGTGGGCTTGGCCGAGCCGCACAGCGCCCACACGCCCACGCACAGCAGGAGCCGCGGGAACCGCATCGTGCCGGGCCTGCCTGCAGGGACACGACCCAGCGTGGGACAGGGACAGGGGCACTGCCGTGGGACAGGGACACTGCTGTGGGACAGGGACACTGCCGTGGGACAGGGACACTGCCGTGGGACAGGGACACTGCCGTGGGACAGGGACACCGGGACAGGGACACCAGCGTGGGACAGGGACAGGGGCACTGCCATGGGACAGGGACACTGCTGGGGACAGGGACAGGGACAGGGGCACTGCCGTGGGACAGGGACACTGCTGTGGGACAGGGACAGGGACAGGGGCACTGCCGTGGGACAGGGACACTGCTGTGGGACAGGGACAGGGGCAGGGACACTGCCGTGGGACAGGGACACTGCTGTGGGACAGGGACACTGCAGTGGGATAGGGACAGGGGACAGGGACACCAGCGTGGGACAGGGACACCAGGACAGGGACACCAACATGGGACAGGGACACTGCAGTGGCACAGGGACAGGGGGCAGGGACACTGCAGTGGCACAGGGACACTGCAGTGGCACAGGGAAAGGGGACAGGGACACTGCTGTGGGACAGGGACACTGCAGCGGCACAGGGACAGGGGACAAGGACACTGCTGTGGGACAGGGACACTGCCATGGGACAGGGACACCACTGTGGGACAGGGACAGGAACACTGCCGTGGGACACGGACTATGGGACAGGGACGCTGCTGTGGGACAGGGACACTGCTGTGGGACACGGACTATGGGACAGGGACCCTGGGACAGGGACACCGCCGTGGGATGGGTTTTTTGGGAAGAATAGGGTTTAGGGCCAGTTATCTCGGAAAAACTGGGGATTAGGGCAAATTATCTGGGAGAAATGGGGATTAGGGCATGTTATTGGGGAAAAAAACAGATTAATATTAATATCAATGCAGATTATGGGAACAAAAATGATTAATTAATCCAGATGATCTGGATGAAATGATAAATGTGGATTGTCTGGGCAAAGATGATGATTTAATGGAGATTGTCTGGGAAAAATGGGGAATTACTGCACATTATTTGGAAAATGGAGAATAGTGCAGATCTGTGTGGGCACAAATGACTAATAAATGCAAATTATGGGGGAAAATGATGAATAGTCTCAGATCAAATTGATTAACTGATCCTAATTATCAGGGCACTGTAATGAAGTGATATGGGTTATCTGGGCAAAAGTGATTGACTGGCACGGATTATCAGGGCACAGGCATCATTAACACAGATTATCAGGGCACAAGGATTAATTAACCCAGACTATCAGGCACAGGGAATTTCCAGGGCCATGTCCCGTTTCCCCAGAGCTGCTCACGACCCCATCCCAGAGCCCCTCAGAGCAGCAGCTGGGCTGGGAAGGGA
Organism: Diglossa brunneiventris; assembly: GCA_019023105.1. Classification (NCBI taxonomy): domain Eukaryota; kingdom Metazoa; phylum Chordata; class Aves; order Passeriformes; family Thraupidae; genus Diglossa; species Diglossa brunneiventris. The sequence goes on along the minus strand of CM032353.1, from coordinate 73,161,390 downwards.
TCCAGGGGGAAAGGGGTCAGGAGGGAAGGGAAGGGAAGGGAAGGGAAGGGAAGGGAAGGGAAGGGAAGGAAGGGAAGGGGGAAGGGAAGGGAAGGGAAGGGAAGGGAAGGGAAGGGAAGGGAAGGGAAGGGAAGGGAAGGGAAGGGAAGGGAAGGGAAGGAAGGAAGGGAAGGGAAGGGAAGGGAAGGGAAGGGAAGGGAAGGGAAGGGAAGGGAAGGGAAGGGAAGGGAAGGGAAGGAAAGGGAAGGAAGGGAAGGGAAGGGAAGGGAAGGGAAGGGAAGGGAAGGGAAGGGAAGGGAAGGGAAGGGAAGGGAAGGGAAGGGAAGGGAAGGGAGGGAAGGGAAGGGAAGGGGATCCAGATGGAGGAATGAAGGACGTGCACTCCCCCACATCCCCTCCCCAAGCCCTGGTGCTCCCCCAGACCCGCTGCGGGTGAATCCTCCCCACAGACCGGATCCCCCTGCACTGGGACCCGCCTGGCCAAACCACCCAAACGGGCCTGGGACCCATGGCAGCTCTGGAAGGATTCCAGAGGCTCATCCCTTTAGATCCCAGCAGAAACTCAGGTGTTCCCCATGCTCATCACTGAGATCCCAACTTAGATCCCATCTTAGATCCAGGTGTTCCCCATCCTGATCTCTTTAAATTTCAGTCCAGGTATTCATCATCCTGGTGTATTTAGCCTTAAATTTTAATCAAGATATCTCTGGATTTTAACTCTTTCATTCTAAATTTAATCCAGACAGTCATCATCCAGAGCTCTTAAATGCAAATTTAATTCAATATATTCCTCATCCCTGTTGGTTTAGCCTAAATTTAAACCCCAGATATTCCCCATCTTACCCCTTTAATTTACATCCAGGTCTTCCCCATCCAGAGCTCTTAAATACAAATTTAATTCAATATATTCCCCAACCTTATTGTTTTAACCTAAATTTAAACCCAAGATATTCCCCATCCTTACCCCTTTAAACTTACATCCAGGTCTCCCACATCCAGAGCTCTTAAAGATAACTGCAAACCCAGGTATTGCCATTCCTTATCTCTTTAAGTCCTTGGTTTAAAATCCAGGTATTCCCCTGTAGTCTGAACCTCAGCCCTTTAACCTGAACTCACACCACGGAGTTCTGCCCTGGGAGTGACCCAGGAATGACCAGGAGTGACCTGGGACTGGTCCCACATCAAACCAAGGCAGTGGTGGCAGGACATGGGGGAAAGGACGTGGAAAAGCCCTTTCATTCCTGTTTTTGAATGAGGATTTCTCAGACCATTCAGAAAACCCACAAGCTTCAATTCCTTGGAAGCAGGGGAGGAGGGGGCATGGTGAGGGGATTTGGGTTACAAAGAGCAGAAGTCACTATTTTAGTGTTTCTGGGGAGGAGAAACCCTCCAGGAGTGAAAGCCAGTGCCACAGGTATGTGGAGCTCTGGGTATCCCTGTCCCCAGGAGCTGACTCCTGCTCCCCTGGGTATCCCCAGGAGCTGACTCCTGCTCCCCTGGGTATCCCCATCCCCAGGAGCTGACTCCTGCTCCCCTGGGCACATCCCCATCCCCAGGAGCTGACTCCTGCTCCCCTGGGCACATCCCCATCCCCAGGAGCTGACTCCTGCCCCCCTGGGTATCCCTGTCCCCAGGAGCTGACTCCTGCTCCCCTGGTAATCCCCATCGCCAGGAGCAGACTCCTGCTCCTCTGGGCACGTCCCAGCAGCCAGGGCCTGTCCAGCTCCGTGCTGATCCCAGGACCAGCCCAGCCTGGAGCACAGGGTGACCTGGAGTGGGTCAAACAGCCCGATTTTATCTGCCAGTGTCCACACAGAGCCCGGAGGCACTTGGAATTGATCAAAGAGGGACAATCCCAGCCCCAGGCAGCGCCGGGTGCCAGGAAAGGTGCTCAGAGACACCCAAACCCACAAACCACAGTTATCCATAAAGAATTCTCCAGGAAAACCTGGCAGCACCAGCAGCTCCTGCTGACCAAGGGATGGGCCCTGGACTCCCTGTGGAGATCCCAAACTGAGGGAAAGCAGAGCCCCCCTCCTCCCAAGGGGCCTTTGGCCCTTTCCTCCCGGATAAAGGGTCTCTAGGTGGGCTGCAGGAAGTCGGGAGCAGGAACCAGTGGTGGGAAGATGCAGGGTCAGAATGGGCCCAGACCCTCGGCTGGGGAGGAACTCGGGATTCCAGCGGGGCTAGGTGGGATACGGATGGAGGACATTGAGATTCCAAGGATATGATGGAGAAACTTGGGATTTCAGGTGGGTTTGCTGAAATATTGATGGAAAAACCCAGAATTCCCATTGAGTTTGCTAGGATACTGACAAAGGAATTCAGGATCCTGCACTGGGCTTGGAACTGTGGTGACATTTAGAGAAAATTGATGGGAAGAAGCCCCTCTGGACACACATTTCCCACGTGGGAGGCCAACAGGATCCCATAAAGCCCCCACAGGCACCACAATTTGTTCAGGTTTGGGAATCAGCCTGCTTTGGTTTTTCACGGGATGGATCCCATTGGAGCAGCCAGGGAACAATCAACCGGGACCCCAGGGTGCCCCCCCGGGGCACGGCGAGGGGAATTCCGGCCCTGAGAAGGATGTACGGGTGTGGGGGAGCCAGAACCAATCCCGGGGCACAAACGGGCTGGTCCTGCCCCAAACCAGCCCCAGCCTTTTAGGGTCACCGAGAGCTGCGGGAGAGGAGCACGGCCTTGGGGTGGCACCTCCTCGGGTCCCACAGCCCGTTATCCCGGTGTCCCACAGCCCGTTGTCCCGGTGTCCCACAGCCCGCTATCTCGGTGTCCCGGGGGTCCCACAGCCCGTTATGCCGGTGTCCCGGGGGTCCCACAGCCCGTTATCCCGGTGTCCCGGGGTTCTCACATCCCCTTTCCCGGGGGTCCCACAGCCCGTTATCCCGGTGTCCCGGGGTTCTCACATCCCCTTTCCCGGGGGTCCCACAGCCCGTTATCCCGGTGTCCCGGGGTTCTCACATCCCCTTTCCCGGGGGTCCCACAGCTCGTTATCCCGGTGTCCCGGGGGTCCCACAGCCCGTTACGCCGGTGTCCCGGGGGTCCCACAGCCCGTTATCCCGGGGGTCCCACAGCCCACTATCTCGGTGTCCCGAGGGTCCCACAGCCCGTTACGCCGGTGTCCCGGCGGTCTCGCATCCCCTTTCCCGGGGGTCCCACAGCCCGTTATCCCGGCGGATAACGCCCGGGGCAGGCGATGAATTCCCGCGGGCCGGTCCCGCCCTGGCCGCGAGATGCGAACGGGGCTCCGTCCCCGGGACCGGCGGTCCCGACCGGCCCAGCCCACCCGCCCTGAGCCGGTCACAGCACCGCGCAGCGGGACGGGCCGCAGGAGTCGCGGACGCGCCGGCGCCGCCGCTCCCGCCCGTTCCCATGGAGACCGGGCCCGGCGCTGCCGCCGCCGCGTTACCGCTACACCGCAGCGGCCTCGCAAAGCCGCTCCCGCCGCTTCCCCGCGCCCCAAGCCCCGGCCCCGGTGCCCATCCCGCTCCCGTTCCGTCCCTCACCGTCCCCTCCGCCGCCGCCGCTGCCGCCGCCGCTCCGCGCACCGGAAGTCGGCGCCGCGCCACGCCGCACGGCCCCCCGCGCGCCCTCCCCGCCCACCAATCACGGGCGGGCCACGCCTCCTCCTCCGCGCCGATGCGCGTTCCGATTGGTTTCTTCTGCCGCCACTCCGCCCCTCTGCCCGCCCCCGCCACGCGCCCCGCCCCCCGCGCCCTCCTCCGGCCCCTCTCCCTCCGGCCCCGCCCACCCCGCCGGGGACGCGGGCGCTGATTGGCTGGAAAGCGCCACGTCCTCAGGCGCGCGCCGGCCGCCGGCCCCGCCCACCGGGGCGCCCCGCGCCACACTGCGCACGCGCACACGGGGAAAGCAGAGTCACGTGTGCGGGAAAGGCGGGAAAGCTGAGGCGGGGCTGGGGCAGCGGGGGCGAGTGTGAACTGTGGTCAGTGCGTGGTCAGTGCCTGGTCACCCCTGGTCAGTGCCTGGTCAGTGCCTGGTCACCCCTGGTCACCCCTGGTCAGTGCCTGGTCACCCCCTGGTTACTGTCTGGTCACGCCTGGTCACCCCTGGTCAGTGCCTGGTCACCCCCTGGTTACTGTCTGGTCACGCCTGGTCACCCCTGGTCAGTGCCTGGTCACCCCCTGGTTACTGTCTGGTCACCCCTGGTCACCCCCTGGTGACTCCTGATCACCCCCTGGTGACCCCTGGTCACTCCCAGCCTTTCCCAGCTGGTCAGTGTGGCCCAGTGGAAGGGCCGGGCTGCTGTGGAGCTGCAGACTCAGTTACAGGTGCCCACTCAGAGACCCCCTGAGCTGGACCCGCTGGGGTCACCGAGCCAGATACCGGCCCTACACTGACCCACAGTGCAGGGAAATCCCACATGTAAAGCACACAGCAGGCACAGAGGGGACAGCGGGCACGGAGGGGACACAGCGGGCACAGAGGGGACAGCGCGCACAGAGGGGACACAGCCGGCACAGAGGGGACACAGCAGTCCTGCAGCAGTCCATCAGCTCAGCCCTGTGCAGGCCTGTGTCATTTCAGGGGTCGGGCTCGCTGGGCTCTGTGACAAACCGGCTGCAGGCACTCAGCCCCACTTCAAAGACATCAGCACCCACCCCCTCGCCCGTGGAACTGTTTGTAAAGATATGAGTGCACACCTATCCTATCACCAGCAATCCCAGCCTGGGCATCCCTGGCAGCGCTGTGCAAACGCTCCTGGAGCTCTGGGGCCGTGCCCGTTCCCTGGGGAGCCTGGGCAGTGCCCAGCACCCTCTGGAACAGAGCCTTTCCTGATGGCCATGCTATCCCTCCCCTGGCACAGCTCCAGCCGTTCCCTTCATCCTGAGGTGTTTATCCAACTGAGCTGGGCAGTTTGTCCAGAGAGATCTGGAAAGAGACAGAGCTGAAACATCTCAAACTTCAAGAAAGATGTTAAGGGTCTGGAGCGCCAGGAAAAGCTGAGGGAGCTGGAGAGGGGCTCAGCCTGGAGCAGAGGAGGCTCAGGGGGCCCTTGTGGCTCTGCACAAGTCCCTGCCAGGAGGGCACAGCCGGGGGGGTCGGGCTGTGCTCCAGGGAACAGGGACAGGAGCAGAGGGAACGGCCTCAGGCTGGGCCAGGGGAGGTGAGGTTGGACAGCAGCAGGAATTTCCCCATGGAAAGGGGGTCAGGCCTTGGCAGGGGCTGCCCAGGGAGGTTTGCAGTGCCCATCCCTGGAGGTGTCCAAGGAATTGCTGGGGGTGGCACTCAGGGCTCTGGGCTGGGAACAAGGTGGGGATTGGGCACAGCTGGGACTGGATGGGCTGGGAGGGCTTTTCCAAGCTCAATGATTCTGAGATTCTGGAAAAGCTTTACTGAGATCCAAAATTATTTTTTCTGTTTTCCCTGGATCAGCTCAGGAGGACCTTGTGGTACAAGGTAAGGAGGTTTGGCAATCAGGATGTTCTCTGGGGGCTGCAGCCTTCTCAATAACTCCCAGAGGAATCCATTCCAAGGTTGTAAGGGCACCAAAGGGACACCAACAGGCCTGGAGCTCGCAGCTTGTGCCTCTGGGCCATCTTGAAAACTGGGATAACTTTTGCCAGCTTAGAGCTGATTTTGGTTGGAAAAGCCTCCATGAGCATCGAGTTTCCCCAGCACTGCCAAGGCCACCACTGAGCCTGTCCCCAGGTGTCACATCCACACAGCTCTGAAATCCCAACAGGGATGGGCACTCCACGCTGTGCCAGGGCTGTACAGCCCTTCCCAGGAAGGAATTCCCCAAAATCCCCCCTGAGCTCCCCTGGCCCAGCCTGAGGCCGTTCCCTCTGCTCCTGTCCCTGTTCCCTGGAGCACAGCCCGACCCCCCCGGCTGTGCCCTCCTGGCAGGGACTTGTGCAGAGCCACAAGGGCCCCCTGAGCCTCCTCTGCTCCAGGCTCAGCCCCTTCCCAGCTCCCTCAGCCTCTCCAGCCCCTTCCCAGCTCCCTCAGCCCTCCTGGGGCTCCAGCCCCTTCCCAGCTCCATTCCCTGCACACTCCAGCCCCTCTCTCCCAGCCACACTCCAGCTGTGCCCCAAGCCATGACCACATCATCCCAAAATATCCCCCGGGCTCCGCGTCCGCAGTGACGGCCCGGCTATAAATACACCGGCCGCGGTGCCCAGGCTCCCGGCACAAGGTGTGACCCCATCGGCAGGGAATGTCCCGGGGCCCGGATCCGCCGCACGGGCTCCCAGCAGCGTCAGGCCCTGCTCCCCGCGCTGCTCCGTGACACATCGGGGCTGAGGTCAGCGCCGGGCCAGCCCCGGACACAGACACGCTGCGGGAACCAGGGCGGCACAGCCGCCGCTGCCAGCGCCGTGATTCACCCGCCCGGCAGAAATGCCTAAATTAGGGCAGCGGGAGCATCCCGGGGCTGCGGCTCCGCTCTCCCGGGGAGCCGGGCCGGGCAGAGGCTCCCTCCGGCAGATATTTACAGTCAGTGAGATAATTCCATAATTCCTCCCTCGCCGGGAGCGCTGCCAGCGCTGACACTCGGACACGGCCCCGCAGTGAAGTCACGGGCTGAAAAAGCGCAGCCCAGAATTCCTTGGAAAACCGCCCACTGTGTTTTTCCCCTCGTTAAATCTCCCTTGGTGCTGGAAGAGCGCAGTCTGGAGAGCAGAACGGTCCCAGATATGGGGAACGGGCACTGAAAGCATGAGATTTGTATCGTATTAAGAAAATACGTGTCGGGGGTTGAGATGGTTTTTTGAACAAAGGGTGGCTCAGGAAGGTTGAAATGTTTTAATTTTTATTAAAATATAAGTCAAGGGGGTTTAGATGGGTTTGGAAAATGGTTTGCGGGTCATTTTGGTTTTGGGTTTGGTGGGTTTTTTTTGGTTTTGGGTTTTTTTTCTCTTTTTTTTTGGTGGTTTTTGTTTTGTTTTGGTTTGGTTTTGGTTTTTTGTTTTTTTTGAACAAAACTGCCTTAGGAGGTTGAAATGTGCAGGATTTTTTGGAATGAAATACAGTTTGGAGTTGGGCACCGGGAGGCTCTGGGGCGGGCACTTGTGCCCAGACCCAGGGACACGGAGCAGCTCCCGCTGTCCCGGCCACGGCCCAACAATGCCCACCAGAACCCAGAGGACTGAGGCGAGTCTGAGGCTCTTTCTGTGCCCTCCATCAGCCTCCCCATGGCAGGGACGATTCTCCTCTTCCCCCACAGCCCCGTCTGACCATTCCTGGGGAAGCAGATCCCATTTGATCCACCCACCTTTTGAGTGCACAGCTGCCTTTTCTCATGTTAGCTGAGCCCGGAGCTCTCCGCTGCTCTGGGAGTGATTTATTGCATTTCCCTACGGAAGTGCTCATGGAAATCCCTTTTCCTCCCCTTCCAGAGGAGCTGAATGACCTCCGAGCTCCAATTCCCTCACGAATCCCTTTTTTTCACACCTCACACCATTCCCATTGTTTCTTTTTTCAGTTCTTCCAGCTTTTCAGTCTTTTAAAGCCATTGACAAGTTGCAGCTGGATCCTCTTCTCTGCCTGTATTTAGCATAAGGCAAAACCCACTCCCAATTCCTGTTTTGCTGTCTTGACCTCCCCAGGCCCTCAATTCCGCCGGTTTTGCCCAAACTATGGACATTTAGGGGTTTCTCTGCTCAGACAGCACTGACAGACAACACTTCCCTTCCCCAATGGTCTTGTCCCACTCCCAGCTGTCGGTGAGAGCAGATCCCAAATTGGGTAAAAATTCTGATTTTAACACACTTCCCAGCTGGATATTTATTAATGGGACCTTCAGACATTTCCAAATCCCAGAATTTAGGAACGCATGTTATTTATTAACCAGCTTTTTGGCTGCAGCCATGTTTGCCTCATTGTCACACACGCTGGCCAGCAAAGCTCCAGGGAGGATTGCCTTGGGATTTGGGCAAAGGAGAGGGAATTTTATTGGTCTGCCTATTATTGATCCCCTCTGCCCTCCACAGCCACCGCGGGGCCTTGGACACAGACTCCACACCGGCTTCACCTCTGTGAATTCCCTGAGAAACCCCTGCGGGAAGAGCTGGGATGGTCTGGGAAGAGACAAAACACGGGGGATATGAGAACAGCCCCTGGAGGTCCCGGAGCCTCTGTGAGTATGGGAAACCTGCACTTGAAATGTGGGGAAAATAGGATATATGGAAATGTTTTAGCAATCCGGGAGGGTTTGGATGGGGGTGTGCATAGTCCAGATGCAGCACATGGACCTGCAGTGGGGGAATTTGTGCAGAAGGGACAGAGAACAGGGATGGAGAAGCTGGGATGCAGAACCTCCATCAAGGAGGCTGCCTGGGAGGTGTATCCCGATGGGAAAGGCTGAGTCGTGCTCTGCTTCAGCTTCCCTCAGCCCATGGGAAGGAAGGTGGTGCCAGGAAACCAAACCACGGAGCCGTTCCCAGCTTCTTCCAATGGCTCATTCCCCATCCATTCACCCATCCATCCATCCATCCATCATCCATCCATCCATCCATCCATCCATCATCCATCCATCCATCCATCCATCCATCCATCCATCCATCATCCATCATCCATCCATCATCCATCCACATCCATCCATCCATCCATCCATCATCCATCCATCCATCCATCCATCCATCCATCCATCCATCCATCCATCATCCATCCATCCATCCATCCATCCATCCATCCATCCATCCATCCATCATCCATCCATCCATCATCCATCCATCCATCCATCCATCCATCATCCATCCATCCATCCATCCATCCATCCATCATCCATCCATCCATCCATCCCAATGCTCTGGTGCCTTGGTGTGACCCTCTGTCGGTCCTGCTGTGGGCACAGGGCATTCCCTCACAGCCTCATCCCACACTCCAGAGCTGAGCTCCACAGCTGGGCTCAGCCCAACCCCACAGAAACCAGACAGGCCTGGGCCCAACCCCACAGAACCCAGAGCCAGGCCTGGCCCCACACGGTGCTGCCTGGGGACTGTCCCCAGGCCTTGTCCCTTGGCCCTGTCCCCAGGCACTGTCCCCAGGTACTGTCCCCGGGCTCTGTCCCCGGGCTCTGACCCTGGGCACTGTCCCTGGGCTCTGTCCCCAGGCACTGTCCCCAGGTACTGTCCCCGGGCTCTGTCCCTGGGCATTGTCCCCAGACCCCGTCCCTTGGCCCTGTCCCCGGGCTCTGTCCCCAGGCTCTGTCCCCAGGCACTGTCCCCGGGCACTGTCCCCAGGCACTGTCCCCAGGGTCTGTCCCCAGGCACTGTCCCCAGGCACTGTCCCCAGGCACTGTCCCCAGGCTCTGTCCCCGGGCTCTGTCCCCAGGCACTGTCCCCAGGGTCTGTCCCCAGGGTCTGTCCCCGGGCTCTGTCCCCGGGCTCTGACCCTGGGCACTGTCCCCAGGGTCTGTCCCCGGGCTCTGTCCCCAGGCACTGTCCCCAGGGTCTGTCCCCAGGCACTGTCCCCAGGCACTGTCCCCAGGCACTGTCCCCAGGCACTGTCGCCGGGCTCTGTCCCTTGGCCCTGTCCCTGGACTCCGTCCCCAGGCACATCGCCGGACCCTGTCCTTGGGCACTGTCCCCGGGCTGGCACCGCCGTGACCCCTGGGCACGGGCAGTGGCTCCGAAGGGCGCCGGGCTCCACCGGCGGGGCCGGGCGTGCCGGGGAGGCCCAAAGGCCGCTGCCAAACGGGGCGAGGGCAGCCGGGCTCGGCGACTGTGGGCGCCCCGCGGAGCAGGGCAGGGGCGGCGTGAGGGAGGAGCAGGAATGCCGCGGCCGGGGGAGCTCGGCAGCTCGGCGGCGGTGGGAGCACGATGGCCGAGGAATGCCCCGGCTAATCCTCCTGCCCGCCGCCGGCTATTTAGGGAAGAACCGCGGAGGCCGCGCTCAGGCCTGGCTCCGCTCCCGCTGCAGCCGCCTGGATCCGGGCCCGCGCCCCCTCCTGCGGCCGCTCCGCTCCGGGCCGGCCTCGGCCGGGCTGCCCCGGGCCGGGCTGGCTCCGGGTCCCGGCCGCGGGCACGGCGCTCCCGGCGCTGGAGCGGCACCGGGCCTGCGGAGCGAGGGCGCTGCCGGGGCCGGCCGCGTGTGCCCGGGCCGGGCGCTGGAGCCGTGATCTCAGGGAGCAGCAATGCGGGGGCGCTGCCGGCCCCGAAATGTCCTTGTCCCGGCACGGTGCTGTCCCCTGCGGGTCACCCGGCATTGTCCTGCCAGCCCGGGACAGCGCCGCTGGCCGCCGGCACCGGGGCAACATCGGCGGTACCCGGGCGGCTCCGCGCGCCGCGGGCGTGTTTTGAGGAAGAAAAGAGGTTTCTGTTCCTGGTGAGGCCATGGCCAGACCTCCCGCTCCCCGCTCTGCACCCCAAAATGCCGTGGGTGTCTCTGAGCCCCACGCTCCCGCTGGACGTACAGCCCGAACTCCAAGCGGCTGGAATTTGGAGCTCCCGGGATCCCGGCGGGACGGGGCTGCGGGGAGGCGGCAGCTCCCACCCCGCGGCTTTCCCCGCCCTCCTCTCCCGCTGCAGGGTGACGGATGGAGGTCAAAGATGACACCATCAGCGATGAATTTTCCCAGCTCTCTCCATCTACTGGGCCTTTGACTGGGAGAGCTTCAGCCAAAAAGGAGAAACTGTACCGGGGAATTCCTGGTTCCAGAGCAGCCAAATTTAATTAAAACCACTTCCAACATTAAAATGATTCGCCAGCTAAATCAACGCAATGAGAAATCCCTCATCAATTCTGCCCTTCCCTCCTCGGGTTTGTTTCCCCAGGGAAAGGTCACGGGAGCAATGGCCAGGCCAGGCCTGTGCCCCAGCAAGGGTGGAAGTGCCCAGGGACAACTGTGTGTCCCCAGTGTCCTGAGGAGCTCCAGTCCCTGCGTGTGGCTGTCGTGGCACGGTGCCTGTGCTGCAGGACGTCCTGGATTCGGTCCCTGTGCCCGCTCCTGTGTGTGCCCACGTGCGGCCCTGCCTGTCCTGGCTGCTTCCCGCTGCCCAGCAGCTCTCAGTGCCCATTCCCGCTCTGCCCTTGGTCACCCGAGCCCGGAGAGCTCCCTGGGGCTGGCTCCCAGCGCCCGGCCCCTCGCAGCGCCCAGGGAACATCCCGTCACGGCTCCGTGAACTCAGCACCCCCCAAATAGCCCAGTGAGCCTGGCCCCAGCAGGAGTGCTCCGGCCCCGGTGCTGGCCCGCGGATGATCTTACAGCCGGGGAAGCTCCAAACATGCTGCTCCTGCCCACAAAAAGCAAAGGGCTTTGGGCATGGAATCATCGGGAACACGGGGATTGCGCCAGCCGGGGAGACGCTCCCGGGAGGCAGCGCTGTTGGAACGGCAAAAGGGCAGAGGGAGCTGAGGCTGGGGCGGGGGAGCCCCCAAACACAGCTCGGTCCCTCCGAGGGTTTGTAAAACACACCCAGAGCTCTGCTGCCGCCATTTGGCTCCTTGGCCGCCTCATCCCGATGGGAATACGTGACCCAAATCACGCACCAGAACCAGGTGTTAGGAACACAGAGGTGGTTATTCCGTTATATTGTGATCCCTGTTTTCCAATTGCCCCCACATCCCAGTGTGTCCCGTACCACCGGCTCTGGAGACCATTCCAGAGAGCTGGAAGCTGGCAGAAGCCGTCCCCTCCTGGCAGTGCCTGAGGCACAGGCCCTGGGCACCACCCCAGCCGCAGAGCCCATCTGGTGGCAAGAGACTGCACACGGAGGAGCTACTCAGTGAGAAGCTGAGTTTTCCAGGCAGGAAGAGGAAAAACACCTCACTGGAGCAATGCTCCAATGGATAAAATTGGAATTTAATTAAATTAAGGAGATATCTGCAGAACTAGAAGATCCAAACCGCCTCCCAGCACACCATGTGATGCCCCCTGCCCGGACACACATGGAGACAACAGCCCCTCCAGAGCCTCCTGGACGGCGGCTGGTCCCGCTCTTCCGCAGTTCCCAGGAATTCGCGTTCCTTATCTTATCTGGGCACCGAGGCCGCCCTCAGGCGCCGCCGTCGGCCGGGCCGGCGCGCAGGTCGGGGCGCAGGCGGATCTCCACGAGGCGCACGGCGCGGAGCAGCACGGCCAGCTGCGAGCACAGCCGCGCCGCCACGTCCAGCACCGGCTCCGCCAGGTCCCGCACGCCGCCCAGCACCTTCAGCAGGAACAGCAGCAGCGGCTGCAGCAGGCTGTGGAACAACGCCGCCAGGAACGGCTTCAGCACGTGGTCACCGACGGCCGTCAGGACACCGACCACCAGCACCTGCATTGGGGATGAAACCCCGTGTTTGAGGGATGCTTGCCAGCAGGAGTCACCAGACATGGGCTGAGGCACAAAAATCCCACTACGGGAGGGAAACGTGAGAGACTCTGCCATCCCCAGCAGCTGCTCCGGCCGCGGCTCTGCGGGAACAGGGCGGCTCACCTGCACCGCGGCTCTGCGGGAACAGGGCGGCTCACCTGCACCACGGCCTCGCCGAGGAAGCGGATCAGCTCCACCAGGAACAGGCTGAACACGCTGACCAGGCACCGCGGGACGGCAAAGAATTCCCGCAGCTTCCTCTGCACCGGCCACTCGGAGCTGCCGTGGAGAGGAGGGAGCGTCAGAGCCGGAGAGCCGGCCCGCCGAGGGATGGACGCGCCTCCATCCCGGGGCAGAGCCGGCACCCCAGGCAGCTCCTCGGCAGCACATCCCAGCTCCCAGCCACCAAAGCAGCAGGAGGAGAAAGCGCTGGAGCCGTGCTGCCACAGGCTCTCCCTGCACGGCCCAAAACGCCCCTGAAGTAGCCCAAAAAGCCAGTCCCTGGGGGTGGCACCCAGAGCAGCGGCTGGCCCGGGGAGCAGCAGCCCGGCTCCAGGGAATCCCATCCAACACCACCGGAGCAGCTCCGGCGTGGGCAGTTCTGAGGCTCCCTCTCATGGCCACTGCCACGAGGTGATCCGGAGATTTATTCCGGTTTCTCTTTCCGGAAAAATACCAAGTGAGGAGTGTGAATTGTGCCGGGCGGGGCGGAAACCCCAACACAGCGGAGCACCAGCGTGTCCGGGAATGCATCGGCAGCAGCACCGGTTTGGGGTGGAAGGAACGACTGCAGGATGACCCAAACCCCGCGGTTTCCCCCCATTTTGTCCCCGTGACCAAACCCCCCGTTTCCCAGAATCCCCGCCGAGATGCTCCATCCATGCTGCTGCTCACCCGCCCAGGATCCCACTGTGGAGAAAGCCCCAGCGAGGCCGGAGCAGATCCCCTGGGGTCCTGGGGGACACATCCCTTCAGCACCCATAACCGGTGCCTTGGGTGCCTTTCCCCATCCGGGATCAGCCCCTGGCCTGCGGCCAGACTCACGCAGGCTGCAGCTGTCCCTCGGGATCAGCTGGGATCCCGGGAAAAGCACGGACAGGGCAAGAACAGGCAGAACCGTGGGATAAGCTGCCGAGCAGTCAGTGATCCAGCCGGGAATCCGCCTGCTCCGCTCGTACCCCCTACTCACAGGGGTCTGAGCCTCTTCCCTGGGAATCCACCGGGATCTGAGCTTCTCTTCTCCCGGGAATCCGCGGAGCTCTACTCCCCCACCACCACCCTGAATCCAGTGGGATCCGCTCCTTCCTCCGAGCACTCCCCGGGATCTGCGCTCCCCTCCAGAAAGCCCCGCTCCCGTTCCCAGCGGTCGCACCGGGATCGGTGCGAAAAATAACATCAAACCCCTGAGATCTGCGAGTTAAACGGGGCGAGAGTGGCCCAAGCCCGCCGGGGCCCCCGAGTCCCCTCCGTCCCCCCGGGGACATGCCGACACCGGCACCGCCGGGGGCACATCCGCACCCTGCCCCGCGTGGCGGGCTCCCGTTCACCGGCGGCGCCCAGGGCAGGGGGAGTCCCGGTACCTCCTTCGGTTCTTCCTCCCGGGGCGGGGCGGCGGCACCGGGGGGGCGCGGGGGGCACCGGGGGGGCCCGGCGTGCGGCGGGGCGCGCCCGGCGCCATGCGAGCAGCCCCGCCCCCGGAACAGGCCCCGCCCCGACCGGGAACAGGCCCCGCCCCCTGCTCATTGCCATGCGAGCAGCCCCGCCCCGGCCCCGCCCCGACCGGGAACAGGCCCCGCCCATTCCCATACGTTGTTGCCGCCTTTGGTCACGCCCAGCTAAAACCGCGCCCCCTCATTGACGGACAGCTGGCTCGGGGCGGGGCTCGGGGGCGGGCGCGCGGGCACGCCCGCAGATGAATGACAGCGAGTATGACCAATCAAAACCTGCAAAGGCTCCCCGGTGTTCCCGCCCACCGCGGAGATCCCCCCGCGTCACGTGGAGAAGGAAATGGGTGCTGTGTATGCAAATATATGCAAATCATATGCTAAGGAATGGCCTGCCAGCCGTGCGGGCTGACAGCCGGGCAGACGGGGCGGGATCCGGGAGGGAACACGGGGGGGACACGGCGGGGGACACAGGGGGACAAGGAGGGGGGACATGGGGGAGAAGACGTGGGGGCGCGGGGCCCCACGGTGGGGGGGGGGGAACGACGCGAGAAGGGTGACACGAGGGACGGTCCCGTGGGGACACCGGGAACCCCTCTCCACGCCCCGCGTCCCGGGGCGGGCCCGGCCGGTCTCGCCCCACGCCCACGCCCGGCCCCGCGTGCGGAAGCGCCGGGCGGCGGCCCCGGGAGCAGCCCCGAGGGCAGGTGAGACCCGGGACCGCTCCCGACGGGCGCGGGGGCTGCCCGTGGGGAGGGGGCCGTGGGGAGGGGGCCGCGGCAGTGGCGGGGTGATGCTGAGATGCCGGGGAAAGCCGCGGGGACAGGCGGGGACAGTGCCCGGTCCGTGAGCCGGTGGCCGCGGCCGGGCCCGATCGTGCGACACGCGTGGGCGCTGCCCCGCGATGGGGGGACCGGCGGGGACCCGCGGGGAGCGGGGGGCGCTCCCCTCGCGGGGCTCCTGTGACTGCCCAAGGACCGCGGTCGGGACTTCCCGCGTCCCCGTGTCTCCCATGTGCTCTCCGCGTCCCCCCGTCCCTCGTGTGCCACCCCCTGTCCCTGTGCTCCCCTCCCCGCTCATCCTCTGACCGTGTCCTCCCCATCCCGTGTCCCCTCTCTCCTCACGTCACCCGTGTCCCTCCTCCCTTCTCCATGCCCCTGTCACCCGTACGTTTCCCGTGTCTCTGCACATCCCCGTGTCGCTACAGGTGTCCCCCATCCCTCGTGCGTCCCCTGTTACTCCCCTTGTCCACTCTGTGTCCCTGTGTCTCCCATCCCGTGCCCTCCCCTTGGCCCTCATGTCCCCTGTCCCGTGTCCCCTCGGTCCCCCTCACATCCCACGTTCCCTGTGTCCCACTCTCCCCTCTGTGTGTCCCCTGTCCCTCGTGTCCCCTCCCCTTCTCAGCTCCTCTTTTCTTTCCCCGAAGCCACCGCAGCTTCTGCTTTCGGCTGCGGGCGACGCCCCCGACACCCCCGAGGCAGGCCGAGCTCGGGGGGGCTCCCGCACCCTCCCGGCCCTGAAAGCGGAACCGGGGCTGCCCCGCGGGGCCGTGCGGGGCCGGTTCCTCTTTCGGGAGCGAGGGCGGCGCCCGCCGGTGCCCCCGGGCCATGGAGCCCCCGCGGCGGGTGCGCCTCAAGCCCTGGCTGGTGGCCCAGGTGAGCAGCCGGCGCTTCCCGGGGCTGCGCTGGCTCGACCCCGAGCGCCGCCGCTTCGTCATCCCCTGGGGACACGCCACCAGGAACCCCCCGGGACCCCAGGACCACGACACCATCTTCAAGGTGACACCGGGCACTCGGGGCGGGAGTGACAACGGGCACGTGGGACGGGGACGTGGGGACCTGGGGGACATGGGATGGGGGCGATGTGTGATGGGGTGACAAGGGGACATTGGGTGGGTGACAGTGGGGACATGGAGTGGGGACGATGTGTGATGGGGTGACAGTGGGGACAGGGGATGGGTGACAGTTGGGATATGGGGGACAAGGGACAGGAGTGACAGGGTGATGGGTGACAGGGACACAGGATTGGGGTGGCCAGGATGATGGGGGCGCGTGGGGCGGGGGGTGCCGCGCTGACCCCCGCGCAGGCCTGGGCGCAGGAGACGGGCCGGTTCCGGGCCGGGGACCCGCCGGACCCCCCCCGCTGGAAGGCCACGCTGCGCTGCGCCCTCAACAAGAGCCGCGAGTTCCGGCTGCTGCTGGACGGGCCCCGCGGCTCCCCGGCGCGGCCCTTCCGCATCTACGAGCTCTGCGAGGAGCCCCCCGGGGGCGCAGGTACGGGGGGCTCTGGGGAGGCCTTGGAGCAGCCCCCGAGGTCCCAGCCCACCACAGAGACCTGACATCCCCCAAGTCCCCCACACCCACAAAGCCCAGCACCCCATGAGGTCCCAGCCCCCCAGCAGCCCCCCACACCCCGCAAGGACCCAGCGCCCCCAGAGACCTGCCCCCCCCAAGGGACCCACCCCCTGTGAAGCCTCAGTATCCCCCCATGAGTCCCCAGTGCCTCTCAATATCCCCCCCATGAGTCCCCAGAACCCCTCAATATCCCCCCCAGCACCCCGAGTTCCCTCTGCATTTCCCAGCTCCTCTCTCCCTTGCAGACGGGGGAGACGAGGATGACTATGGCTGCAGCGGGGAGGAAGACATCAGCCAGGTATCTGGGGGGGCTCGGGGTGGGGGGATCCCCAAACCAGGGGTGCCCCAGAGGACCTGGGGGGTCCCTGTAACACCCACTCTGCCCTGCAGCTCCACAAGATGACATCCCTGAGCATCGATGGTGAGTGGGGGGCTCAGGGTGGGCCGGGGTGTCAGGGGGGCTGGGGTGCAGCCTCTGACCCCCCTCTCTGCTCCAGACACGCAGCCCGGGGGGGAGCTGCTGCCCCCCTACCCCTGGCCCAAGGAGGAGGCCCCCCCCTTTGCCAGCCACTGCCCCCCGGGGGGGCCCTTTGGGGCTCCCCCCCCAGCGCTGCTCCAGGGGGAGGCGGGGGGCACCCACGGGGCCCCTGAGCTGCTCCCCGGCGCCCTCGCTGAGATGGGGCCCCCCCTGGGCCCCCCGGGACCCTCGTCCAGCTGCCCGGTGGCACCGACAGAGCACCTGGTCCCCGACCTGCTCGTCAGCCCCCACATGCTGCCACGTGAGCAGGGCTGGGGGCCTGGGGAGCTGGCTGGGGCGCCGTGGGTGTGCTGGGTGCAGGGACTGGGGTGGCCATGGCTGTGGGGTGGCCATGGGGCGGTGGGACAGAGTGGCCATGGGGCAGTGGGACAGAATGGCCATGGCTGTGGGGTGGCCATGGGGCGGTGGGACAGAGTGGCCATGGGTGGTGGGACAGAATGGCCATGGCTGTGGGGTGGCCATGGGGCGGTGGGACAGAGTGGCCATGGGGTGGATGGGAGTGGCTACAGGGTCGCTGGGTGAGGGTGGCCATGGGGTGTCTGGATTGGGGTGACCGTGGGCACAGGGTGGCTGTGGGGTGGATGAGGGTGGCCCTGGGGTAGCCATGGGGTGTCTGGATTGGGGTGACCGTGGGCACAGGGTGGCTGTGGGATGGATGAGGGCGGCCAGGGGGTGCACGGGGTGGCCCTGGGGTGCTCCCAGCCCCGCTGACCCCGTGTCCCCCCGGCAGTGACTGACCTGGAGCTGAAGTTCCAGTACCGGGGCCGCCAGGTGTGCGCCCTGACCGTCAGCAACCCGCACGGCTGCCGGCTGTTCCACAGCAGCCTGGAGCCCACGCGGGAGCAGGAGGAGCTCTTCGGGCCCCTGACGCTGGAGCAGGTGCCCTTCCCTGCTCCCGACACCATTCCCAACGAGAAGCAGCGCTTCTACACCCACCAGCTGCTGGACGTGCTGGACCGAGGGCTCATCCTGGAGCTCCAGGGCCAGGACCTCTTCGCCCTCCGGCTCTGCCAGTGCAAGGTCTTCTGGACTGGGCCCTGTGCCGCGCCCCAGCCCGGCCCCAACCCCATCCAGAGGGAAACAAGGACCAAGCTCTTCAGCCTCGAGGGCTTCCTCAACGGTCAGAGGGGAACGGGGGGTGGCCCTGTGTCCCTTGGGGGCAATGGATTGGGATGGAGAGGCCAGCTGGAGTGGGGGCACACCAGGCACGTGGTGGCATCAGGGGACAAACGTGCAATGGGGTCACCAGCTGGAATAGTGGAGACACCAGGTGGCACATGGGAACCTGGTGGAATGGGGGGACAGAGCTGGGATGGGGTCACCAGCTGGCTCTCGGGGTTGCCCTCAGTGGCGTGCTGGTGGCCCAGGCAGGCATGAGGTCCCATCTTGTCCCTCACCTCGGTGTGGGCCCCGCAGGCCTCATCCAGTTCCAGAAGGGGCACACCCCCACGCCGCCCCCCTTCGAGATCTTCCTCTGCTTCGGCGAGGAGTGGCCGGACCAGAAGCCCAAGGAGAAGAAGCTGATAACGGTGCAGGTGAGGGGCCGGCCCGCGGCTGTCCCGGGGCACGGCAGGGTCCCTGTCCCGGTGTGACACCCCGCGGGGTCCCTGTTCCGGTGACGCCCCCCGGATCCCGCAGGTGGTGCCGGTGGCGGCGCGGCTGCTGCTCGAGATGTTCTCCGGGGAGCTGTCCTGGTCGGCCGACAGCATCCCGCTGCAGATCTCGCACCCCGACCTCAAGGACAGGATGGTGGAGCAGTTCAAGGAGCTGCACCAGCTCTGGCAGAGCCACCAGCGGCTGCCGCCGGCGCAGCCCCCGCCCGGCCCCTCCGCAGGGCCCTGGGCGCTGCCGCCCGGCCCCCTGCCCCACTGACAGGGACACGGGGACAGTGGCACTGCCAGCCGGGGTGAGTCACTCCGTGGCCAGCTCGGCTGGTGCGGCCGCGGCCACCCGGCACCGTCCTCATCCCTGCCCCTACCCCCGTCCCCATGCCTGTCCCCCCGAGCTGGCAGGGACCAGCACCAGGGGCTCTGCAGGGGAAGGGGACCGTGACCCCCCACCCTGCACCCCTCCCTGCACTGCCCAGGATAATGGCCCTGGGATTTTCGGGGGAAAAGCAAGAAAACAGGGCTGGGGCCACCTTGGACCTGGAGCTGCCAGGGATGGGGGGTACCCAGCGCTGGGGGGGGGCACAAAGCAGCCCCAGCCCTGGGAGGAGAACCAGAGGGACCTTAGGAGGTTTTAATTTATTTTTTCAGTTTTTTGTTGTTTTTTATTGTTCTCGAGATGGCTACACAGCCCCGGAGGGAACCGCATGCGCCCGCCCGCCCTGCCCGCACTCGAGCCACCGCCTCCTACCCCAAAATCAAACCAAAGAAAACCCCGAAAAAGGAAAAAAAAAAAAAAAGAAAAAACCAAACAAGAAAACAAACAAAAAAAGCAGAACAAAATAAAATATAAATCTCTATTTGCAGAGTCCGTCCCGCCTGTGTCGTCTCTGGGAGTCGGCAGCAGGCAGGCCACGGTGGGCTCAGGGGGGCAGCGCCCCAGGACCCCCAGACTGACCCCCCCCTCTTCCTAAACAATTTGTACTGTTTGTTTTTTGTTTGTTTCTTTTCCTTCTTTTTTGTCTCCATTTCACAGAAAGTTTTTCTACTTCTTTTGCTGCCGGGCGGAGCCGAGTGGCTCGGCGTGGCTCCGGTGCCTGGTGGGTTGCAGTCGGGTCGGAGGTGCTGCCCCGGGGCTGCTGCTCGGGCGGTGCCCAGCCCCGGGCGGGCGGTGGCCCAGCCCGGGCGGGCGGGGCCGCCGGGACCCCCGAGCCCTCCTCCCTCCCGTGGCTCCGGACTCCGGGACGCGCTGGAGCGGGCGAGAGCCCTCGGCTGATTGTGGGACACATTCTTGGGTTGCTGTTTCCTGTCTTCTCCTTAAAGACATTCCTGGCAGGAGGAAGGGAGCTTCAGCCCTTTGTCCCCGATGTCCTGTGGGGCAGGGGACCCTAGAGCCAGCCCTTACCTGGGAGACAGGTGCCACGTGGAGCCGGAGCTATCGGAACAGGCGGGTGAAGTCCCTCAGAGCCCAGCAGACTTGTTTACATTCCTCAGCACTGCAAGACAAGGGGGGACATCAGGGGGTGACCCCAAGGGGACATTTGGGACCCAGATTTGTGACCCAGGGAAGGTGTTCTGCCGAGGGATGGGAGCTGGGAGCATGACAGCTTGGCTCCAAGGTGTTGGGAGAGATGAAGGGACAATCATCAGGGCAGAATGAGGTCAGCAGCCCCCGGGACTGTCCCTGGAGGAGACCTGTGTGCCACCACAGTAGTGGCTGGGTGGAAGGAACCAGCTGCCCCCAGGCACTCAGCCTCTGGGATTTGTCCAGGGACAAGATGGAGCCAGGCAGAGGGAGGTGATGTTCCCAAAGCAGCTGGTGGCCCTGGGAAGGGACAGGCCTGGGCAGGGCCTGGCAGCTGGAACCAGTGACTCACGGGGATGAGGAGGTGGCTCAGAAGGGCCCGTGGCTCCGCAGGTATTGGGCCAGGCAGAAAAACCCGTTGGGTGATGGCAGAGGCGCCGCACGGCCCCAGGGCCCCGTTCAGGCAGATGGCACATGCCAGCAGGACCAACAGCACAGCAGGGCTGGGGCTGCTGGAGGCCAGCCTGAAGGAGGGAGCTGGTGCCAGCTGGAGATCCCATGGCACTCACCTGGTGACCTGCTTGTGGAAGTCGGTGAGCTGTTTGTGTGTCACCTGGATGGCTCCGCCCGTGGTTTCCTTTGGCAACCCCTTCAGCGAGTTCTCCAGCCAGCGGCAGAACGTCTGTGCCAGGCAAAGGGAGCAACTCGGAATGTGGAGCCAACGTGGCTCCCGGGCCCTGCTTCGGCAGAGCTTGGGGGTCCCAGCCCTGCCCCTGGGGCCCATCCTGTCCCTCTGGGTCCCTCCCCTCACCGGGCGGTCGATCTGCATGATCTCCCAGAGCACCTCGGCGACGTCAGGCAGGGTGTAGGGTGGGAGGCAGAAGCAGCACGTCTGCAGGAGCTGGTTCACGAGCTGCTGGCCCAGCTGGGTCATCACCTGGTTGATGAGCTCCTTCCGCACTTCAAAGTCCTCCTCATGCTGCAGGAGGAAGGAGAAGGGGGTGGGCAGGGCCTGGAGACAGGGACACACTGGTCCTGGGGACAGGGATAAGCTCCTCGCTCTGCAGGCAACCCCCAGAGCTTCTCTGCCAGCAGCGGTGGAGAAACCAGGGTGGCTTGTGGGGACAACAGCACAGGGCAGATGAGGATGGTGGGGCTGATGGGGTTTGGAGCAGCCTGGGACAGTGGGAGGTGCCCCTGTTATGGCAGGGGTAGAACTGCAGGGTCTTTGAGGTCCCTTCCCACCCAACCCATTCCAGGATTCCACAGTGACATCCCCGTGTGTCACTCACGTCGTTGGCCACCCCGGTGTGGATCAGATCCCGCAGGAATTTCATGACGCTGCAGTTGGCGTCCCGGTGGTCCAGGGTGGTGGCAGCGATGGCCCACTGCAGGATGGGGATCATCACCTGGCTGCGCAGGAGGGTGATGGGGCTGCGCTGGATGAACCTGCCCGGGGACACAGACGGACGTCAGGGCAGGGCCTGCCTCTCCCCGCCCCACTGCTCCTGTGGGCGCTCCCACGGGGACCCTCCAGGAGGTGAGAGGGGCCGGGTGGCCTGTGCAAGGAGGTGGCACCTGGCTGCCAGGCGGAAGAGGTCATCCACGGTGTCCGGGTGGTTCTGGAGGCCGTTGGGTTGCTCGAGGAGCTGGAAGGTGGGGATGCAGAGAGCCTGGGGAGAACAGGGACCCATCAGCAACTATGTGGGATCACTCCTCAAGCTGCCCTTCCCCGCATGGAACAGGCTAGGACTGCCCCACCCTTGGAAGTGTCCAAGGACAGGCTGCAGAGGGCTGGGGACAACCCGGGATAGTGGAAGGTGGCCCTGCCCACAGATGGGCTTCAAGGTCCCTTCTTACCCAAACCAATTTGAGATTCTATATAGACTGGATATTAGGGAAAATTCCTCCTGGAAAGGCTGTCCAGCCCTGGCACAGCTGCCCAGGACAGGGGTGGAGTCCCCCACCCCCAGAGGGACTGAAAAGCTGTGTGGATGTGGCACTTGGGGACAGGGTCAGTGGTGGTCTCGGCAGTGCTGGGGGACGGTTGGACTCGATGGGCTCAGAGGATTTTCCACCCTGAGTGCCGCTGTGATTTCGGCAGGCGGGCCCCACCTGCAGCATGTCGAGCAGGCCCTGCCGGCAGCCCTCCTCCATGCCGTACTCATCCACCAGGATGCTGCCCAGGTAGAGGAAACAGGAGTGCTGGTGTTCCCGGTACACATTCACCATCTGGGGAGACAGGAACGCTGCACAGGCACCGCCACATCTGCCCTGACCCCACATCCCCCCGGGCCCAGCCTGTCCCCTGTGGGCAGGGACATCCCAACGGACTCGCTCAGGTCCTGGGATCATCTCTGTGCTGAGGACACCTGAGCCAGCAGCACTTCTCCATGGAAGCTTCCCCACCCAGCTCTGGGATTCAGGGATCCTTCCCTCAGGCTGGGTTACCTCCCCAAGGAGCTGCACCATGCAGGGTTTCACACACAAACACACACGGATCCACAACCTCCCTGCACCCCCCACCTCTTCAAAGCCTCTCTCCTCCCCAAGGGTTTATGCTGGAATTCCCAAGACTGCCAGGACTCACTGCAGCACTTCCCCATGCCCACAGCCACCCCTGCAATGCTCGTGGCAGCCACAGCGACCCGAGCGAGCCCCCGGGCCAGCAGTGTCCCCACCTGTGTGACGAGGGGCTGCAGCAGCGCGGCCGAGCCCTTGCCCACGCAGCGCACGGCGAAGCGCAGGCAGCGGCAGCAGCGCTCCACGATGCGGTTGTCGGCACTGTGCTTGTTCAGGGTCTCCGACAGCACCGGCCAGATCTGGGCACGGACACGTGCGAGGGGTCACACCTGACCCGGGACACCGCCCCCTCCCTCCCGGTCCCCAGAGCACCCAGATCCCAGTGAGGGATGGCAGATGGGGGAGAAAAGCTTTCTGGGGGAGCCTGGGGTGGTTTATCCCCTCCAGTGCAGCGTGGCAAATGGGACATGGGCAGGAAATCAAACACCTGGGGCATTCCCAGAGCCAGGGCCCCTTCCAGAGGGTTGAAGCCTCAGATTTCCCCCTCCACACCCCAATCCCTGCTTCCAGGAGGGACAGGAGGGTGCCCCGCAGCTGCCCTCCCATGCAGCCCTGGGCAGACACATGGATCCGCTGGCAGGCAGGAACTGGGACTCTGTACAACACCCCAGGTACCCCCATAAACTTAAACAACCTGGAAACCCCCACCCCAAAACCCCCCACCAGAACCCCGTCCCCAAATCCCAGCCCTCTCCCACGCACCTCCTGAATGACTTTTTGGCACGGGTGGACCTGGCCATTCTCAACAATGGGGTTGGTGTGTCTGTGGGAACAGCCAAGGGTTAAGGGGGGTTTGGGATTAAAGACAAGGAAAAGGTTGGAGCTGTGGGAAGTGGACCAGGAACTGGCTTGGGGGGCACCTCAGGAGCTGGAACGTGGGGAAGCAGAGACTTCCACCAGCCCATTCCCCAAGCAGCAACGCCCCAGCTCCTTCCTCACCTGAAGATGACGGCAAGTCGATCCAGGGGCACTGTAGGGTCTGAGGAGAGGCCATTGCTTGGCTCCTGGGACAGCAGCTGGAAAACAAGGGAAAAGGATAGGATTTCAGGAGCACAGGCAGCCCTGGGCAGACACTGCCTGAACACTGACCCCACCAGCAGCACCTCCTCAGGTGGGATTAGGGAAGGGCTCGGTCCTGGCCATGTCCTGTGTGGGTGCTGGGCCCTGTCCCCCATGGAACAAGTGACAGGATGAGAGGGAATGGCCTCAAGCTGTGACAAGGGAGGGTCAGGTTGGATACTGGGGAAACTATTCCTAGCCCTGGCACAGCTGCCCAGGGCAGGGGTGGAGTCCCCATCCCTGAAGGGATTTACAAGCTGTGTGGATGTGGCACCTGGGGACATTAGTGGTGGCTTTGGCAGTGCTGGGGAACAGCTGGACTCAAGGGGCTCCAGGGGCTTCTCCAACCCAAACAATTCCATTACTCTAGGATACATCTCTGGCTCTGAGGACACAGCTGCTGTAGCAGGGCTGGGGCCTGGCCACTGTCCCCACTGTCCCCTCCCAGCTGCTGTTCCTCCATCCCGACGCACCTTCTTGAGCGCCAGCACCTGCACGGCGCAGAGCTCGCTCAGGCACTCCGAGATCTTCTCCAGGGGCAGCCGGGCCAGCACCAGCGCCGTGCCTGCAAGGACACACACGGCTCAGCAGCAGGGAGGGCAGAGGGGCGATGACATTCCCAGATGGAATGGCTGTGGGACAGGAGTGGGGCCTGGGAGAGCTTCCCTGCAGCTGAATCTGGCTCTGGCTGAACCAGACACTGAAACGCTTCAACCCCAGCAGGGAGTGACACTGGTGTAAGGGACAGGGACAGGCCAACAGATGCCACAAGCACATCTGGTCTCCTCGAGTGCCCCCAGTGTCCCCATCCCCGTCCAGCAGCACCGTGAGATCCTGGGAATCTCCAGGGAAGGAGCTTCGGGGCTCCCAGCCATAGAACACGAGGAGCACTGAGCTGCTCCCACTCCCAACGGGCAGCAGCTCACTCCCAGCTCTGGCACAGCCAGGATCTGGCTGTGGTGCCAACCACCCCGGGGGGAACTTCCCTGGCTCGGGAATTCCCGGCTTGTTGTAAGGGAGGGGGAGAAAACCTTTTGGTAGGGAGAGGAGCAGCTCGGCCAGTGCTGGGGCATCCAGTGGAACAAGGGGAGTTTTGTCTCCCATGGCAGCACACGACTGCAAGGAAGGCTCCCTGGCTCTGGGGGGTAAAAGCTCCAGCAGCACCGGAATTCACTAAAAATCTTTACGGCACATCCCAAAACCAGCCGTGGTTGAGGAGGCTCACGGTGCCCAACAGTCCAGTGAGACACCAACACTCTGAGTTAAAAATCTCCATTCTTGAGCCCAAACTCTCTAAAATGACCAATACTTCCAAATCTCCACTCTCTGTGTCCAGCAGGTGATTCCCAGAGTTTGGATGGAGGAATGACCCACTGCCAGCCTGGCTCTCAGCATTCCCCAGATGTTCTTCCCACATACCCAGCCCAGGACAGTCCCTGAGCTCTGTCTCAGGGATGGGGACAGTTACCAATTGAGGATTTATTTCTGCCTCCAGCCCCAAGGGAACTCCTGAGGATGCTCTGCATGTGGAATGGGACTTGGGGCCCATCAGGACAAACCCCATGAGGATGGGCTCAGCACCCTGGGCAGCAGCTCCCATGGATCCCCTGGCAGATGCCAGGATAACCTCCAGAGCCCAGGGATACCCACCCTTGAGCAGCCCCACGGCGGCCTCGGGCGACAGCGCGAAGGAGTCGAGGGCGCGGGCGATCTCCAGCAGCCCCGAGAAGTGCTGGGCCATGTGGTCCCGGCACACGGAGCAGATGTTGTGGATGGCCTTGGCCGCGGCCGACGCCAGGCGCCGGTCACAGAGCCCCTTCATCAGGTAGCCCAGCACGGGATCTGCGGAGACAGGGGCTCAGCGGGGGCCGCGGGGCACGGTGGGGCCGCGGGGGCGCGGGACTCACCCAGGAACTGCGGGTTCCTGTCCACCACCTCGCTCATCTCACCCACCAGCTCGATGCTGGTGTAGCGCACGGCCGTGTGCACCGACTCGGGCAGCCGCACCACGCCCTCCAGCACCTCCACCAGCGTCGGGTTGTTCTCCCTGCGGGACAGCCTCGGCTCAGTGCCCAGAGGGGCTGGGAGGGGCTGCCGGACCCTCCGCCACACAGGAGACCCTGAGCGTGCCATGTGACAGGGAGCACGCCGGGACAAACCCTGCGAGGGTGGAGCTCAGCCCCACGGACACCAGTGCCACAGCAGGGAACGGACAGGGAACGCTGAATCCCTCCAGGGAGAGCCCCCCACTGCTGGGGGACACGAGAACCAGGGGGGTCATTATCTGGGAGCTGAGCCCCACCACTGCTGGGGGACATAAGAGCCAGGGACGTTCATTTTTTGGGAACTGAGCCCCACCACTGCTGGGGGACATGAGAACCAGGGGGTTCATTTTTTGGGAACTTCCTCCTCCACTGTAGGAGGGTGTGATGGGGTGATTCCAGGCTGGTGGGGGCAGAGCCCCAGTGCTTCCAGCCAGCACTCCCAGGAACAAGGCATTGGAAAAGCAAGCAGGAGCAGCCTCAACAGAGATAACAGGAGCTGGTGATGTGAAGGGACTGAGGTGACTCCTCCAGGCGCCTGGGGAGCAGGGGGATAGGATTCCCAGCCTCACAAGGAAGGGAGGGATGGCATTACCAGCCTCCTTGGGAAAAGCAGTGACAGCAATCACAGCCTCCCAGGGAAGAGAGGGATGGGGATCCCAGTGTCCTAGGGGTTGGAGGGACAGCATTCCAAGCCCAGGGAAGGTCAGCTGGCTTGTCCCACTGCTGGCAGTGCACAGGACTTGCTGTGGGCTCACCACCCTGGGTGTCATCTGTCCACGTTTCCACTGCCACCAACATAGGAGGAAACACTTTCAGGGACTTAACCTTCCCTATGGATACCTAGGAAAACTCCACCTGGATGTGGAATGATCCCCAATGAATGGTTTGGGTGTGAACAGACCTCCAAGCCCCTCCAGTGCCACCCCTGCCATGGCAGGGACACCTTCCACAGTCCCAGGTTGGTCCAAGCCTGGTCCAACCTGGCCTTGGGCGCTGCCAGGGATGGGAATGTCCTTGGGATATTTGTGGTGTCTGTGCCACAGGGAGGCAGCCCCAGCCCCCGGACACAGGCAGGACTCACTGGTCGACGCTCTTGGCGATGGAGGCCATGATGAAGAGCACGGCTTCTGTCACCTCCCAGGGCGGGTTCCCGTCCTTGAGTGTCGCGTAGAGCTGCAGGAGGGACGGTCACCGAGGGGCCACGAACCCCCATCACCAACCCCTGCCCCAAGGCCCTGCTCCTGACCCCTCCCACCCCCAAACTCCCACCCCTCGCCCATCCCAGCCCCAAACTCCTACCCCTCACCCCTCCCACCCCCAAACTCCCACCCCTCACCCATCCCACCCCCAAACTCCCGCCCCAGCTGTGGGCCCACAGAAACCCCACATTCCACACTGTGGGACCACAGTGGCTTTCTCCAAAGTCAGAAACCTCCTGCAGCTCCTACACCTCCTGCTCTCCCAGAACAGTTCCCACCACACACTTCCTTGTGCACGAGATGTGTGTCACCTCCTCCAGTCCCAAAGGCCACCAGGGCTCGGTGACCTCCCCTTGCATTGGCCTGCACCTCACTGCACTCCCACAAACCCACCTGAGCAAAACACTCCACTGAGCCCACCAGGAAGATGAGGTCCTTCACCAGGTCCGAGACACGCATCCGGAACTCCCCGAAGTCATCGGTCTCCTCCGGGACTCCCTCCTGAGGGAGAGGAGGGAGAGCACAAGGGCAGCTCAGGGGAGTTCAGGCTCCCACTCAGCCACAGCCAGGAGAACACCAGTGATTCCGTTTCAAGGAGATCCAGCATTCCTGCCCTCCTGCCACAGACCAGGCTGCTGGAGGGTCTGCAGAGCTGTGCCCAAGGAAAACATGATCAGCCTGAGCACACACTGTGTATTCCTGCTCCAACAAGTGGAGGAAGGGATGGGAAGCAAGGGGATGAGGAGGGGAGGAGAGAACAAACCATCCCAGAGTGTACAGAAGAAGATACCAGCTGGGGCTAGTAAGCCATGCCATCCTCATCCCAGTAAAACTGCCTCAAGCAGGGACAACACAGCTTCCAAGGGCACACACACATCCCACTGCCCGGCTGTTCCACAGGGACACACACACACATCCCAGTGCTTGCACAGGGATTCACACATCCCAGTGCCTCTGCAGGGACACACACACATCCCAGTGCTTGCACAGGGATTCACACATCCCAGTGCCTCTGCAGGGACACACACACACACACATCCCAGCTGTGCCCCAGGGACACACACACACATCCCAGCTGTTCCATAGGGACACACACACACACACATCCCAGCTGTTCCATAGGGACACACACACATCCCAGCTGTGCCCCAGGGACACACACACACATCCCAGCTGTGCCCCAGGGACACACACACACATCCCAGCTGTTCCATAGGGACACACACACACATCCCAGCTGTTCCCCAGGGACACACACACACATCCCAGCTGTTCCATAGGGACACACACACACACACATCCCAGCTGTTCCATAGGGACACACACACATCCCAGCTGTGCCCCAGGGACACACACACACATCCCAGCTGTGCCCCAGGGACACACACACACATCCCAGCTGTTCCATAGGGACACACACACACATCCCAGCTGTTCCATAGGGACACACACACATCCCAGCTGTGCCCCAGGGACACACACACCCCCTGCCCATTGCACAGGCCCTTACGTGGTCGGAGTCAAGCTGGCAGTGCCGGGCCAGCGCATGCAGCAGGCGCTGGATGTAGGCTTTGAAGATGCTGTGGATCACAGCATCGTCCGTCTTGTACAGGTGCTCCCCCAGTCTATACCAGAAGTTAAAGGAAATTTCTACCACCTGTTTGGAAAGAAAAATACAGCATTTTTACCAGCAGAATGTTTTTTTGCCCAACTGTGTCAGTGGTCCCGATGGAGAAACAGAAACCCTGGCCCTGGGTGGCAGCAGTGGCAGCACCACAGATGTGTGTCAGAGCTGCTGTGCCACACAGTGGTGACACAGGGACTGGTTGCCCCAGATCCACTGATTTCTCTGCCTGTCAGTTAATAGAGGTCTTGGGATCCCCCAGTGAAACTGAAGAGCTGCCCCAGCCCTTGGCAGCCAAAGCCTCTGCAGCCCAGAACCACCCCAGAGCAGGGCCTGGGGCTCTGGGAGTATCTTGGGCTGCAAGTGGATGCAGCCCCTTTGTGGTGGGTTCTTTTATTTATTGTGTGGTTATTGCACAAAAACCATGAGTGCAGATTTAGTCAGGAGCAGCTGCAGAGCTCCATGTCCCCCTCAGCACTGATAGACGAGGTTTTGGCCAAGGAAAACTGAGCTTAACAGACCTAGGAAGAGAGGAAAAGGGTCCCAGGGATCCCAGGAAGTGTATGGAGCCTGCTGGAGCACAACCACCCATGGCAAACCAGCCAGGCAGCAGCTTCCATCCACTGAACACAGGCAGGGATCAGCTACTGGCACTTAAAGGTTTGGGAAGAATAAAAGGATAAAGAATTAAATAAAGGATAAAAAGAGACCAAAACAATGACAAGTTCTGCTCCTAAGGCAGGTGGGTGGGTGCTTTGATGTGAACCAGCATTTCAGTCACTCCCAGGGCAAAATTCCCAGAACCCCAAATCCCCACTGAGCTCCACCTGAACATGTGGGAAAGCACTAACAGGGGTTTCAGAGCTGTGCTGGCAGTCTGAGGACACCCAGAAGGAAACGCAAAGCCCACGAGTGCAGAGCAGGGATTCCAGAGCCCGCAGCTCCCAGG
This sequence comes from Diglossa brunneiventris, assembly GCA_019023105.1. NCBI lineage: Eukaryota > Metazoa > Chordata > Aves > Passeriformes > Thraupidae > Diglossa > Diglossa brunneiventris. Next base: position 73,131,965 of record CM032353.1, on the reverse strand, counting down.
GCCATGGCTGGGCAGCAGCAGCAGCGAGGTTTGCCCTGTGCCTGGCTGCAGCTCACCTCGTACTGCGGGTGCCCCGCGCAGATGAGCAGCAGCTCCAGCGTGCGCAGGTCGCCCAGGCCCTGGCCCGGCGTGCACACGATCTTGTCCAGGAAGGTCTCGCACAGCTCGGTGAACACACGGCAGTAGTTGAGCACCCTGCACAGGGACAAGGGGACAGGGGTTAGATCAGCCTCATGAGCTGTACCCCAGTGCAGAGGGACAAGGGGACAGGGGTTGGGTCAGCTTCATGAGCTGTACCCCAGTGCAGAGGGACAAGGGGACAGGAGCTGGATCAGCCTCACAGGCTCTACCCCAGTGCAGAAGGACAAGGGGACAGGGGTTGGATCAGCTGGATCAGCCTCATGAGCTGTACCCCAGTGCAGAGGGACAAGGGGACAGGGGTTGGATCAGCCTCATGGGCTCTACCCCAGTGCAGAAGGACAAGGGGACAGGGGTTGGATCAGCTGGATCAGCCTCATGAGCTGTACCCCAGTGCAGAGGGACAAGGGGACAGGGTTGGATCAGCCTCATGGGCTCTACCCCAGTGCAGAAGGACAAGGGGACAGGGGTTGGATCAGCCTCATGGGCTCTACCCCAGTGCAGAAGGACAAGGGGACAGGGGTTTGATCAGCCTCACAGGCTTTAACCCAGTGCAGAGGAACAGGGGTTGGATCAGCCTCATAAGCTGTACACCAGTGCACAGGGACAGGGGTTAGATCAGCCTCACGGGCTCTACCCCACGGCAGAGGGACAAGGAGGGACAGGGGTTGGATCAGCCTCACGGGCCCTACCCAGTGCAGAGGGACAAGGGAACAGGGGTTGGATCAGCCTCACGGGCTCTACCCCAGTGCAGAGGGACAAGGGGACAGGGATTGGATCAGCCTCACGGGCTCTACCCCAGTGCAGAGGGACAAGGGGACAGGGGTTGGATCAGTTGGATCAGCCTCACGGGCTCTACCCCAGTGCAGGGCACGGCTGGGCCAAAATGTGCCCAGGGCCCTGGCCAGAGTGAGAAACCCCAACTTCTGCTTTGCCAGCAGCTGGGAGACGCTCCAGCAGGGGAAGTGGGTGCAAACACTGGGCTCCAATAAGCAAATCTGCTGAAATACTGATCTTGAACTTCTCCAAAAGCCCAGTGAGGGCATGGTTCCAGTCCAGCCCAGCCCCTGGCCCCTCCAGGTCTCACTTGCAGTGAGGGGCCCTGACTTGCCCCCAGGATTTGGGTGTGACCCCATGAGTGCCCAGCACAGGGACAGGCACTGCCCAGCCCCAGCGCCCCCAGCACTGCTGATGCCCTGGCACTGGTATCTTCGTTTGGAGGCTGATGTGGCACCAGCAGGTCAGCACTGTCCTGCCCATCCCTCCCAGCCACACAAGGTCCCTGTCCCTCACTTGTCCAGGTCCTCCCGTGCCACAGCCATGTGATAGGCACTCTCGAGGGTGAGCACGCCCTGGAAGAGCTGCAGGGCCAGGGGCAGGTTGGTCTCCACGTTCTCGATGGCGTAGAGGGCTGAGCACACGCAGTCCGACGCAGCCTCGTGCAGGTTGGACGAGGTCTTGTCCTGTTGCTGCAAGGCACAAGAGCCCAGCAATTATCAAAGAATCCTGGAACATCCTGAGCTGGAAGGGAGCACAGGGATCACAGATCCAGCTCCTGGCCCTGCACAGACACCCCAACGATCCCAGGGAGGGGATTGCATCCCTGGGAGGGGAGCTCTGGCAGCCTCGGGGCCGTGCCCATTCCCCAGGGAGTCTGGGCAGTGCCCAGCACCCTCTGGGGCAGAACCTTTCCTGCTTTCCAGCCTGACCCTCCCTGGCACAGCTCCAGCTGTTCCCTGGGTCCCGTAACTCACCAGAGCAGAGATGGGAGCTGCCCCCCACTGCCCCAGTTGTATCATGCAACCAGACACGAATGAAACCACCAGGTTTTTGTTCTTGTTCCCACAATGGCTGGATTTGATCTTGGAGATCTATTCCAACCCAAAGAATTCTGTGAAACGCTTCATAGAGGTCCTGCACAGCCACAGCCCCCACTGGCCTCGTAACCTTCCCCGGGCACTCCAGGCCAGACTGACCCTTCCCCAAGTGACCCTGGCAAATTCCCTGGCAAGCACAGGAGGGGAAACACCAGCTGGAACCCAGGGCAGCTTGGATGGAAGGAAACCACCATCCTGCTCATCACCTGGCTGGACACAGAGTCATCACTCCCACTGGGAGGACAGGTGGGAGCTGGGGAGTCCCTGGTGGGGATGGAGACAAGGTTTCCACAAGCATGTGTGAAATATTGACCAGGGATGGTCTGGGGGTCAGTGAATTCCATGGATGGTGACTGAGTGAGGGGGATTTACAGGGGGGGAGACAGGACATATAGAGCACCAGGAGAGAGCAAGCAGGGAGGAAACAAAGGAGCAGAGACTCTGTGAGCCCTACTGAACACTGAGATCTCAATGGATTTGGGAAACAATTCCTGGGGCCACTGAAAGGAGAAGGGGAGGAAGGAAAAACACCCCACCTAAAGTGCCATTAACCACCAAACAGGCTGGTGAGCCCCACAGCCTGTCCTGGGAGCAGCTCCTGCTACCGCTCCACTTGAACCAGGATCCCACATGGATATTCAGGATTCTGCATGGATGTCCTTCCTTGGGAGCCCTCATCTGCATTTGTCATTGATTGAATCATGCAAATGAGGGATCCCATGGGAGAGAGAGAGGAGGGACAGACAATCTCTGCAGCAGAAACCTCCATCCTCCAGGAATTCCTCGATTCCTCGCTCTGGCTCCACTCCCTGCCTGCCCTGGCTCAGTGGCACAGGACTCTCCACACCTCCAGCCCTGCCACACTCAGCCAGACAAACACCCCAACTCCTCTAGGAGGGGATCTTTCAAGAAGAAAGGGTCAGAAGAACAATACCACTTTACTGACAATCTGGGAAGAAACTAAAATAACCTCAACCCCCCTGATTTGACCATCAAACCCCAACAGAGGCTTCCAATGCCCAGCCATGAGGATGACAAACCTCACCTGGGACCCTGGGTGTGACAAACCTCACCTGGCACCCCCTGGGTGTGACAAACCTCACCTGGCACTCCCTGGGTGTGACAAACCTCACCTGGCACCCCTGGGTGTGACAAACCTCACCTGGCACCCCTGGGTGTGACAAACCTCACCTGGCACCCCTTGGGTGTGACAAACCTCACCTGGCACCCCTTGGGTGTGACAAACCTCACCTGGCACCCCCTGGGTGTGACAAACCTCACCTGGCACCTCGTGGGCAGTGGCACTTCCCAGCAGAGGGACTGCCCACTCTGTGGAGCTGATCCAGCCCAGAGGGAACCAGAGAGTTCCTATGTGACACAGGAGGGATGAACGCCCTGCCCCACACCTCAGTCCTGCTGGGATTGCCCAGTGCCCCCACCCTGGAACCCCCCTAGCTCCTGGGAAGCACTCACCAGCACCTCGAAGAGCAGGGACAGCAGCTTGCTGTTGGCCATGAAGGTGCTGTCCAGGACACCCAGGTTGAACCAGCTGCCCAGGCACCGGAAGATCTTGATGAGCATTTTCTCCTCATTGCCTGCCTTCTCCACACATGTCACCTGCAGGGACACAGCACAGCCAGTCAGGATCTGACTCCAGCTGGTGATCCATGAGAAATAACCAATAATATCCTCTGGAGTCCACATGAGAACATTCCAGAGGCTGGCTGCTCCCAGTATCCCTGTCACCAACAGCCCTGGACTCAGTGGCAGGGAGGGACAGAGCCCACAGGAGCAGCAAGAGCAGCTGGAGCACCTCCCTCATCCCCACTCCTGCAGGATCCTGTGTTGGGCCAGTGGAGCACAGCCATCAGGGATGTTCACACATGACAAATCCCAGCTCAACCCTTCTCCCAAAAAAATACCTCTGCAGAGAGGAGCTGGTGCTGAGGGCCAGACCTGTCCCTAGGGACATTCCAAACATGCCACCCCAGTGTCCAAGCCAGGATGTGCCGAGATGTGGGATGGCAGCAGCCCATTCCCAGTGCTGGCCAGTGCTCCAGCTGTGGCCCAGTGCCCAGCACAGCCCTGCCCAAAGCCCCAGCCTCGACTGGCATAGGGAAAGGGGGAAGAGGTGGACAGGCAGGACATGGAGAGATCCCAGACCCCCTGGACTGGCCCAGGAATCCTTGCACAAGAGCTTCCAGAGATCTCCTCACTTGACACTTCAGTCCTAAAGGCAGAATGTTGGACCTCATCACAGTCCCTGGAATGCTGCTTTAACCCCCCATTTTGTAAATGAAGATGGGAATTTGGCATTTAAATCCCACACAGAAAATATAAATTTGGCTCCTCAGGTACGTGGTGGAAATGCCCATGCTGGCACCAACAGGAAAAGCTCAGGAAAGCTTCAGGGAGGTGCAGAGGGAGCAGGAATGTGCAGGGACAGGGCCAGCCAGCCCTTGGTGATACTGTGTCAGCTCTGAGCAGCCGTGAGCACCAGAGCGAGGTGACACTGCCTGTGTCCCCAGCATGTCAACCAGGATCTCCCAGGGATCCTGGGAAAAGCTGGGGCTGGCAGGGCAGGATGGCCCTGGAAGGGGACTCAAGGAAGGTGAAGGAATTTCAGAGTGAGCAAGAACTTCCTCAGACAACTTCTCCCAGAACAGGTGGAGCTGGGCTGCCCTGATGGCTGCAGCAGCACTGGCAGGGAACTCTGCTGAGATAAACATGGAATGGGGGAAGAGGCTTCTCCAGCAACACCTGAGCTGCTGAGCAGAGGGCACAGCTCAGCTCCATCTCCTGATACAGGATAAGGGGAAGTAGCCTTGAGCTGTGCCAGGGGAGGCTCAGGCTGGATACTGGAAAAATTCCCCCTGGAAAGGGCTGTCCATCCCTGGCACGGCTGCCCAGGGAGGTTTGGAGTCCCCATCCCTGGAGAGATTTCAAAGCTGTGTGGAAGTGGCACTCGGGGACACGGTCAGCAGTGGCCCTGGCAGTGCCGGGGGACGGTTGCACGCGTGGGCTCTGAGGGCTTTTCCAGCCCAAGCAAGGCCCCGCTGCCCTGAGGCGGGCTGGGTGCCGTGGGGCAGGCTGCAGCTGGAGGCTGCTCACCAGCAGTGACACCACGGTGCTGGAGTAGTAGGCCAGGTCCTCGATGATCTCGGTGCGGCGGTTGGCGCCGATGCGCAGCGAGCGGCTGTGCACCTCCTCGGGCAGCACCGTCAGGATCTCCAGCAGGAAGGGCAGCGACGTCACGTCATTGCTGTACCTGCCACGGGGCACAGGGACACCTCAGCGCTGGGGAGCGGCACACACAGGGCAGCAGGGCACCCCGGACCACGGCAGGGCTCTAAGGCCCCTTCCCACCCCGCGCATCCCGGGGATTCAGCAACAGTCCTGCCTCAAGGACAGGCAGTGTCCAGCCACAGCCCTGCCAAGAGGAGCCTCCAGGATGGCTCAGCCCAGATTTCCAACAGAGCGGTGCCAGAAGCTTTCCCAGCTCTGGGAGTCCAGGTGCCACTGCCCGGACAAATCCCACCCGCCCCATTGCCAATGGACTCAGGGTGGTGGCAGCCCCAGGGGCTGCTGCTGTCACTGTGCAGCAGTGTGTGGCATCCCATGGGGACATCTGGGGACAGCCAGGAGTGACTGGCTCCAGCCCCACTGCTCCATCCCACAGCACAGACACAGCTGAGGGAAGAGGGATTGGCCCTAACAAAACAGGGATGAGGAAAAGTGCTGAGTGCTGGGCTGTGAGCAGGGAAGCGTGCACGGCAGACAGCCCCTCCTGCCACTACCCAGGGCAGCTGAAATCAGCCATCACGGGAGAAAAACTTCCCTTTTCTGCACCACGCCTGCCTGACACAGCCCACAGAACAGTCCCCAGGCCAGAGGCAGGAACAGTCACTCACTTCTCCACCAGTGTCTGCACACAGCCCTTCCACGAAGCCATCTGCAGGGCAAGGTCAGCTATTGCCAAAGCGAGCTGGAAGGGAATGAAAACACATGGATCAGTGTGGGGAGTGCTGGGATGTGCCCAGAGACAGGGCTGGCAGGTAGCTGTGGAAGCCACCCCAACATCCCTGCCAGCAAGTAACTCAGGAACCATTCCCAACACGGCTCATAGGGCAGGAACTCTGGGATCCATCTCCCCCATCCCTGTCTGTGCACAATCCCTGCGGTGAACTGCCCCGAGGGCTGACGTTCCCTGCCACAACACGCAGGGGCTGCAGGAGCACCCTGGCTCAGCCTGGGGGTGTCAGGCCCCCCAGTGCCACAGGAACGTATGGATAGTGGGAATGAAGGGTGCAGGGAAATCCCCTTGAGCACCCAGGGCACTGCTAGGTTTGGTCTCCATGGCAGAGCACAGGAAAACCCCTGCTCCTCCTCTCCAATCAGCAAACGAGGATGAAGTAATGGATGTAACTAGAGGAACCAAGTGATGAAGGAGGGAAATCAATCTTGTGCCAGGCTGGAAGCAGGGATCAGCCTTCCCTGTTTTCCATCCCAGGGAGAGTGACTGCCAGGAGCAGGACATGGACAGAGCAGCTCCATCCCCCCCTGCCATCACCAACCTGTGTGACAATGACCGGGGACAGGTCCTTCAAGTTCTGGATGTGGGACAGCAAAGAGTCCCGGAGTGAGGCGTGGGAATCCGTGGGGAGTTCATAGAATGAAGTTTGGATCTTCATCTTCATGGTCTGCGCTGCAAAGTAGCAGGACTCCACATCCTGGTGGATCTGCAGCAGCTGGTCCGAGATCTCCCAGGCATGGACCTGCGGGAAAACCACGCTGTGCTCAGTGGGCAGAGCTGGGGGGTCAGGATGCTGCAGACAGCCCAAATTCCCAATGGACACACAGCCCTGTCCTGCCAGAGCGAGTCCAGAGAGGCCTCAGAGCTGCTCCAGGGCTGGAGCCCCTCAGCTCCCAGGGATCCAGGCTGGGAGAGCTGGGGGTGCTCACCTGGAGGGGAGAAGGAGAAGGACACAGGGAGAGCTTCCAGCACACTCCAGGGCCTGCAGGGGCTCCAGGAGAGCTGCAGAGGGACTGGGGACAAGGCCTGCAGGGACAGCACACAGGGAATGGCTCCCACTGCCAGAGGGCAGCCATGGATGGGATCTTGGGAATTAGGAATGCCTGGCTGGGCTGGGGACACCAGGCCCACACCAGGACTCCAGAGCTGAACACAGATGTGCCTGAGAGGTGGAGGGGAGCCAGGCAGGAGCCCACAGCCTGCCCGGCCTCAGGGCAGCTCCAGCCAATGCCAGGCTGGTCTGAACCCAAAGGCTCTGTCCTGAGTGTGGGATTGCGGCACTGGTGAGCCAGGGAAACACCAGGCAGACACCAGAGCCCCTGGCTGGGCTGGGGCATGGGAACAGACCCACTGCATCCCACAGTCACTGAGGGTGGAAAAGGCCTTCAAGACCATTGAGTCCAACCTGTGCTCCATCCCCACCCAGCCCACAGCACTGAGTACCATCCAGTCCTTCCTTGGACACCTCCAGGGATGGGGACTCCAAACCTCCCTGGCCAGCATGGTTAAAAATCCCAAATCCAGCTGTGGGAAACCTGGGAACAAAGCTTGAGCCAATTCCATGAGCTTCACAGCCATTGTCTCTGACAGCCTTTGGGCCACAAGACTTCCCTGAGCTCAATCCAGAGTGAATAAAACATCTGCATCCCTAAAGCCCAGCTCTGGCCCTCATCCCAGCCTCACTAATGAAGGCAATTCCATCACAGCCCTTGGCCAGTCACTCCAACAGCCAAACAGCCCTTTGTAATAAACCACTGCCTGCCCACCCTCGCTTCCAGCTGCGTTCCAGCCGGGAAGACAAAATATTCCCTTCCCAAACCTCTCCCCCAGGCAGGACAGCCGTGCCCAGAGGCTCCATCCCCACCAGTGCTCCAGACCCAAACCCTGGGCCAGGGCTCCCAGGGCTCTCCAGCATGGCACAGGGGAATGAGAGGGCAACACCAGGCAGGATCAGCATGATCCAGGCTGGTTCCCAGGAAAACCCAGTCTCCTGCACATGGAAAATATTATAGCTGGTAATAGCACAGGGCCTAGCTCCTTGTTGTCATCTTATTGCAGAAGTCCCATACCTTCTGGGTGATTTGGCATGAGCAGCTCCTCACAGCACAGACTCCTTCTTCTTCACAGTACAGCCAACAAACTCCATCTCTCCTCACAGCACAAGCAACAGACTCCAACTCTCTCCTCAACCAGCTAACCCACTCTTTTGTAGCACTCTTCTTACTGGACACAGATGTAGCCTATTAAGAGTAGACCTCCTCCTAATCTTTGGTGATTAGTACAGCTGCAGCTCCTCAGGTGTGAGAGTACCTTCTGCACTATTCTCTTACATTCTATCCCTCCACAGCTCCTGACCCCACTCCCAGAACTTCTGCTAGGAGCTCTTTCCACGGGCACTGGAGCCTGGAATGCAGCTGGAGCCAACTGCAGAACCCAAAGGGCCCGGACACGCTGGGGAGGCTGGGACCCTCAGCACCCCATGTGTTCCCCTCTCCTCTCCCTTCCTCCTTTCCACAGGATCCTCTGAGCTGGAAACCCACAGAGCCCATCGAGTCCAACAGTTCCCCAGCACTGCCGAGGCCACCACTGCCCTTTGTCCCCGTGTCCCCAGGTGCCACATCCCCATGGCTGCTCAAGCCCTCCAGGTTCAACTCCCAGAGCCAGTGGATCCATCCCTGCCACATCCAGGCAGCAGCTCCCCACAGCTTCCCACGGGACACTGCACATTTTCCCCATGGAGTGCTGGTCCATCACCACCCCTGAGCACAGCGTGGCCAAGGAGAGCCCTTGCAGAGCCTTCAGACAAGCTCCTCTGCTGTTTCCAGGCTCTGCTCCTCCTTCCCCAGCTGCCTCCACGACAGGGGCTGTAACTCCAGCTACCCCTGGTGTGAAACTCCCCTGGAATGACTCTGACAGGAGTGAGAAAAGCCTGGAGCCACTGCTGTCATAAACGTCCCCTCTGGATTTATTTATCCTCACAGGGAATTCCCATGCTGGGAATAAACAAGTTAAACTCCACACCTACAACAGCCAGAATCCCACCAAACCCTCTCAGTAAACTTTTCTCCCCTCAGTTAACAGGCTGGTAATTCCCAGTTTGGATGGACACAGCGGCAGACACAGGAGATCCTCCCAAACCCACCAAGCCCAGGGCACACGGATAATCCGTCTGGGAGCCCAGCTCAGCAAAGAGCACAATTATTAATGGGCTGTGAGCACCAATGACTACAAGAACCTGTTTCTATGCCTGAAACTCCTCATGGCACATTCAGGAATTCTACAAAGTCAGAGGATTTCCCTCCCAGAAAGCACTTCCTGAACCCCACTGAAACCCAAACCAACCTCCACTCGATCCACACCAGAACCCCAACACTCAGCTCGCAGCCATGGATCCACGTGGAACATTCTCCCAGGGCTCTGCTCCAGACACAGGATGCAAACTCCAGCCATGAAGCTGGGGAAGCTGGGACAAGGCCAATCCCACACTGGGTACAGCTCCTGTGCCTGAGGAAACCCCAGCTAGTCTGCAATCAGCCTTCACACAGCTCCCAGCACACGGCTGGCTGAAGGAGCCTCAGATCTGGGATTTAGGTCAACTTGCACCGGGCTCCCCAGTGCTGTGCAGGCTCGGAGCTGCTCTGCCACATCCGGCCCCGTTTCCCAGGAACAGCCAGCAGGAAAGGGAGAACGAGGCTGCTGGGGGAGCTGAGGGACAAACCTGAGCCCCCAGGGCCTGTCAGACCCAAAGCCGCACCGCATGTCCTGCCAGAGATCCCACAGATGGGAACTGTGGGGATCACACTCAGGCTTGGGGGTCCCCAGTGCCAAAGCTGAACCCCCAGAGTGACCCAGGCACCCAAACTCAGCTTTAGGCTTTGCCTTCTCATCCCCACCATGGGATGTATCCCACAGATACAATTTCAGAAGGCTTCACCCCACACAGGGTGACACCACACCACTTCAGAAGGCTTCAGGCATCTGTCTATCCAGAGTGACATCATTCCACTTCAGAAGGCTGCAAGCCTCTGCCCTTGCTGTTCTTTGCCCACCCTTTTATGCCCTCATGTTGATGCAGTGCACCTGTGTGCCCTCTGCTCCCTGGGTGGTTGCTCAGCACACCTGGGCACTCCATGGCTGTCAGTGCTGCTCACCTGGGCACTCCATGGCTCAGTGCTGTCAGTGCTGCTCACCTGGGCACCCCATGGCTGTCAGTGCTGCTCACCTGGGCATTCCATGGCTGTTAGTGCTGCTCACCTGGGCACTCCATGGCTGTCAGTGCTGCTCACCTGGGCACCCCATGGCTGTCAGTGCTGCTCACCTGGGCACTCCATGGCTCAGTGCTGCTCACCTGGGCACTCCATGACTCAGTGCTGCTCACCTGCTTCTCCCAGCTGTGCCACTGGGGATGGGCTGGGGCAGCCTCACTCCCCATCACCTCAAACTTTGTGCCTAGAAGTGCCCAGGGCCAGGCTGGACACTGGGGCTGGAGCAGCCTGGGACAGTGGGAGGTGTCCCTGCCATGGCAGGGGTGGCACTGCAGGGGCTCTGGGGTCCCTTCCCACCCAAACCCATTCCAGGATTCCCTGATTACAACCCCAGAAAGGCAGAAACCAGCAGGAACCCCACTCTGAGAGCTCGTCCCAGCAGAGGCAAAGGGGACAGAACTGAGCAGGGCTGGGCGCTCTGGAAGGGGTGCAGCCTGCCCAGGGGTGCCAGCAAACAGCCCCTGGCAAGTGGCACTGCAGGGACACGGCTTGGCACAGAGGAGGATCCAAGCAAACATCCCTTGGGGGGTTAATCCCAGGGCCCCCATCCAGACCAGGGCACGGGGACACCTGAGGGACAAACAGCGAGTGCCCAGCCAGTGCCACCAATGCCACCAGTCCCAGCAGTGCCACCAAGCTGGGAAAGGTGCCAGTGGAGCGTCCCAGCCCTGCCAGGCCATGCCAGGGAGCTCCTGCTGTGCAGGTGAGCTCAGTGCCCCTGCCAGGGCTGGGATAACTCAGCAGCTCCGAGGAGAGGAAGGTGCTGGATGGGACACTTGGGAATAACAGGCATTCCTTCTGGGAGCAGCACACAAAGCTCAGAGAGGAGCAGGGGGGGCAACCCAACAAAAGGGGAGAAGCGGGAATGCTGCTGCGTTAATAACAACACTGTTACTGCTTATTTTATTATTATTATTATTGTTATTATTATTATTATTACTACTGTTCTATCAGAAACGGCCAGAGAAACTGGAGCAGAGAGCCCGAGATTCCCAGGTACTTGGGAATACAAATTAGTCTCCAAAAGCCCAAACTCTCCTGGGGATGGGGCAGCCTGACCTGGGGACACCCCTTTACCCAGCAGCAATCCTGGGGGTCTCACCCAGGCAGCCCCCAGCCCTATTGGGTCACCCCAGGTTTGGGGGGCCCTGGGACAGGGGTTCTGGGGTCCCACCCAGGTTCAGGGGAGCCTGGCACAGGACCCATCCCTGAAATGGGAACCTCCCTCTTCCAGCTGCCCCTGCCCAGGGGGAAATGGGGGCAGCAGCAGCAGCAGAGCCCCCAGACCCAGCTATGGGCATTCCCTTGGAACTCCCATGGAACTGCAACGTGGCTGCAGCACTGCAGGGAATTCGGGGGGAAAATGGGGAAAACGGGAGTTTGCGGGAGCAAGGAGCGGCAGGAAGGGGCCGGAGCTGCTGCTCCGGAGGGAGTTGGGACACCCAGAGCAGGGAGGGGCAGGGCACGGCCCCGGCCCGGCCCCAGGGCATGGAGTCTTGTCCCACTGCTGGGGAGGGCCTGGGGAGAGCGGGGAGCACAGAGGGGGCACTGCCCAGCTCCGGGAGGGGAAACATCCACCCCCTGAGGGAGGGGACAAAGCGGTTCCAGCAGGGCCAGATGAGGCCACAAAACACCGACTAACACCCCAAACCCGGGGGACGTTGTGTCCTGAGGGCTCTGGCGACTGAAGGAGCCCTTGGCTCCATCCCCTCACACTCTCTCACCCCGGCCGGCAGGAGAAGCCCAAATTTCCCTCCGGTAGCCAATTCCTCCTTTCCAACTCCCTCACGACGGTGCCAAACGTCCCAGCCCCTTTTCCTTGTGTTGATCACGGAACCACGGAATGCTTTGGGTGGGAAACGACCGCAAACCACCTCCAGTGCCACCCCTGCCATGGCAGGGACACCTCCCACTGTCCCAGGCTGCTCCAGCCCCAGTGTCCAGCCCGGCTTTGGGCACTGCCAGGGATGCAGGGGCAGCCCCAGCTGCTCTGGCAATTGCAGCCCATCCAGCAATTCCTCATTGCCAAGATCCCATCCATGGCTGCCCTCTGGCACTGGGAGCCATTCCCTGTGTGCTGTCCCTGCAGGCCTTGTCCAAAGTCTCTCTCCAGAGCGCTCCCAGGGACGGGGCAGCCACAGAGCAGCGGCAGCGGTGGTGTAGAGGCTCCCCGAGGCCGCTGAGGGGCCGCCGTTCCCTGCCCCGCCCCACCCCGGATGCGGCCCGAGGCCTCCCCGCGAGCCCGGGCCCGGTACCCGCCGCCCGCGGCTCTCACCGAGCGCTGCAGTTCGCCCAGCCAGCAGCTCGCCCGCTCCTTGCCGCTGGGGTCGGGGTCGTGGTAGAGCGCCTGCACGGCCTGCTGGACGAGCTGCAGGCTGGGCCGGCCCGGCCCGCGCTCCATGGCCGGTCCCTCAGCGCCGCCCGCCCGCCGCCATCGCCGCTCCGCCGCACCGGGCCGGCCCCCGGAAACGCGCCCGTGCGCCTTCCGTTCCGCGTCCTTCCGTTCCTCCGGCCTACCTCACCGCTGCCCGCTCCGCCCCGTTCCGCCTCTCCCATCTCATCGCATCCCATCCCATCCCGACCCGTCCCGTCCATCCTATCCCATTCCATTCCATTGCATCCCGTCCCGTCCTCTCCCATCCCGCCACGGTTTGTCCCACCGCCCCCACGCCCTGCCCAGAACGGGTTTCCGGCGGTGCGACGACCAAATATGTCCGGGCGCACGCGGCGCGGCGGGAAGGGTCTGGGACTCCCCCTCAGACCGGAGCGCGGGGTCCCGGTACCCTCGGCCTGTCCCGGGGTTCCACAGAGCCCCCTCAGACCGGAGCGTGGGGTCCCGGTACCCCCGGGGGCTCCACAGACCCCCCTCAGACCAGAGCGCGGGATCCCGATACCCTCGGCCTGTCCCGGGGCTCCACAGACCCCCCTCAGACCGGAGCGCGGGGTCCCGGTACCCCCGGGGGCTCCACAGACCCCCCTCAGACCGGAGCGCGGGGTCCGGGTGTGAAAAACGCCAATCACTTGTTTTTAAAATGTTAAAAGTTTAATAGTAATAAAATGGTTATAAAAATAGTGATACTATTAGAGTAATAATAATTTGGACAATTGGGATTAGGACAATATGAGACAATAGACACAAAGAGTTACAGACAGTCCGGGTACCTTTTCTGGGCAAAATAAGCCCCAAAAAGGACCCACGTTAACAAAGAATTAACCCTTAAAAACAACAGCCAGTTGCATATTCATACAGCTCATCCATGATGCATGAATTCCATTCAAACACAGGATTCTGTCTGGGCAGTGTCAGCTTCTTCCTCCGAACCCTGACAGCACCTTCGAGGCGGGAAGAAGTTCGTTTCTTCTGATAAGAGGGCAATAAATTCTTTTTCTCTGAAAGATTCAGGTGTCCTGTGGCTGCTATCTGGTGCAAGTGCCTCATTGTTTTCTTAAAAAAATATGTCACTTACATAGTTCCTATTTTAACTACAAAAGTTACCTTTTAACTGCAAGGCTACATTTAAATGTTAATACAGCACTACTAATCAATACATCAAAATACATATAGTAAATATCTGTGCAGAGCCATACAATATGCACTTTTCACACCGGTACCCCCGGGCTGTCCCGGGGGCTCCTACTGCCCCCGAGGGATCCCCGCTGTGAAAAATGCGTATTTTATGGTTGGCTTTTGGCAAATATTCAAATGAATATTATATGTGTTGTGTTGGAAAGTGATGCTGTATTAATTACCTTAAGTAGTGTGGTAAATACAGTTTTAGGTTATAACAAAATGTTAAAATAGAAACTATTGTATGTAGGATACTTTCTTTTCTAAAGAAAGGACTCGCACTGAGATAGCAGCCACAGGACACCTGAATCTTTCAGAGAAAGAGAATTTATTGCTCCATTATCAAGTTCTTCCTGCCTCACTCAGCCAGGACGACGCTGTCAGGATTCTGAGGAAGGAGCTGACACTGCCCAGACAGAATCCTGTGTTTGAATGGAATTTATGCATCATGGATGATGTGTATGAGTATGCAACAGTTTATTGTTTTTAAGGGTTAATTCTCTGTTAACTTGGGTCCTTTTTCGGGCTTATTTTGCCCAGAAAAGGTACCCGGAGTGTCTGTAACTCTTTGTGTCTATTGTCTCATATTGTCCTAATCTCAATTGTCCAAATTATTATTACTCTAATAGTATCACTATTTTTATAACCATTTTATTACTATTAAACTTTTAACATTTTAAAAACAAGTGATGGGCTTTTTTCACAGATCTGTACCCACGGCAGCCTCAGGAGGGACAGGGTGACATCAGCCGAGGGACAGGGTGACATTGGCCGAGGGACTGCTCCCCCCGAGCTGCACCGGGACAGGGAATTGTCCCCAAACCCTGTGCCAGCCTCAGCCAGCAGCGATGGGCACATCCCGGGACAGGGAATTGTCCCCAAACCCTGCCCTGCGCCAGCCCCAGCCAGCAGCGATGGGCACATCCCGGGACAGGGAATTGTCCCCAAACCCTGCCTGTGCCAGCCCCAGCCAGTGGTGATGGGCACATCCCGGGACAGGGAATTGTCCCCAAACCCTGTGCCAGCCCCAGCCAGTGGTGATGGGCACATCCCGGGATAGGGAATTGTCCCCAAACCCCTCCCTGTGCCAGCCTCAGCCAGCAGCGATGGGCACATCCTGGGGGGCTCCAACACGGGCTGCAGGAGGGGTGGGCATACGTGAGGGGACTCTGGCTGGCCCCCAACGTCCAAAGAGAAAACTCCAGCTGCAGCTGCAATGGGATTTTGGGATGGAGGGTTTCCCTGGAGCCCTGACCCCACCTTGTTCCTCATCTCAATCAATGTGATTTTGGGGTGGGGGGTTTCCCTGGGGCCCTGATCCCACCTTGTTCCTGCCCTCAATTGCTGGTTTGGTGACAAGTCTGGAGTCTACCCCAATGTGTCGGCAGGCAGGGGAACTGGATTGGGAAGGACTTTGGGGAAAAACTCCTTTCATTTCCTTTCCCTCACAATCACTGTTGAATAATGCTGAGGTGGCTTCTGAGGCCAGTGGTGCTTGCTCCCTCTGCCCAGGCTGGGACAGCCCCCTGTCACCTCGGGGTGGTGCCCATGGCAGCTGCTGGGACAAGGCCATCTCTTGCTCTTTCCCAACTCAGACCAGTGTGAGACTCCATGGTTCCGTGGCCAGTCCATCTGCAATTGCGATTTCCCTGGTGGGTCGCAGGTCAGGTCACCGCTGTGGGATGCTGAATTTGGGTGCTCAGCAGAGCAAGCCTTCTGCTGTCACCCTGAGCTGGGCCAATCTCTGCTCAGCTCCCCGGTGATGGAGCTCAGAGCGTTTGGGTGCCCCAGGGCACGGGTTCAGCCAGGCAGGAAGGAGCCATGGTAATTAACACCCAGCCTCCTCATCACACCCAGCTCACACGGCACAAACAAATAATTAACTGCCAATCAGAAATGGAAACGGTGGTTTTGATAGCCTGGAGCTCTGGCCCGCGATGCTGGGTGTCACTGACAGGAAAGGCCAAAGATGCAGGAGTGGAACTGGTCTTTACCTTGAGCAGTTCCCAGGAGGGTGGTCGGGGCACACCCAGGTCCAGGCAGTGCAATCTTCCCCTTTGGCTCAATCTAATCAAGCCATTCACGAAGTTTGGTTGCTCTGCCAGCCCACAACACCCACGTGGGCAGCACCACCATGGCTACAAGCAAAGCTGGTGGCCCAGCCTCTCCAAGGGCAGGTGATGCTGCCTGGGCGGCACCAAGGGCTCAGGATCCCCAGCTGTGGTGGGCAGGGCCACGCCGTGTCCTGGGCCCTCTGTGCCAGCCTGAACCCTGAGCCCTCTGTGCCAGCCTGAGCCCTGAGCTCTGAGCCCTCAGCTTCCTAAAGGTGACAAGCTCAGGGACTCTGCTGGCCTGGATGTGTTTGTGACCTGATAATGTGTCCTGGTCAGTGTGTCCTGGTCAGCATGTCCTGGTCAGAGCGTCCTGATTGATGTGTCCCGGTCAGTGTCCTGGTCAGTGTGTCCTGGGCAGCGTGTCCTGACCACTGTCCTGGTCAGTGTCCTGGTCAGTGTGTCCTGGGCAGTGTGTCCTGACCACTGTCCTGGTCAGTGTCCTGGTCAGTGTGTCCTGGGCAGCATGTCCTGGGCAGTGTCCTGATTGGGGTGTCCTGACCAATGTGTCCTGGTCAGCATGTCCTGGTCAGTGTGTCCTGACCACTGTCCTGGTCAGTGTCCCAGTCAGAATGTCCTGACTGGAGTGTCATGATCACTGTGTCCTGGTCAGTCTGTCCTGACCAATGTGTCCTGGTCAGCATGTCCTGGTCAGTGTGTCCTGGTCAGCATGTCCTTACCAATGCCACCTGCTGGTCTCCCACTACCGAGCTGGAGCAGACGAGGGCCAGGTCCGTGCTCGGGTCTGTGCCCGGGTCTGTGCTTGGGTCTGTGCCTGGCTCTGTGCCGGGTCTGTGCCCGGGTCTGTGCCCGGGTCTGTGCTCGGGTCTGTGCCCGGTCTGTGTTCGGGTCTGTGCCCGGATTTGTGCCCGGGTCTGTGCCCGGGTCTGTGCCCGGTTCTGTGCCTGGGTCTGTGCCCGGGTCTGTGCTTGGTCTGTGCCCGGGTCTGTGCCCGGGTCTGTGCCTGGGTTTGTGCCGGGTCTGTGCCCGGATTTGTTCCCGGTCTGTGCCTGGGTTTGTGCCGGGTCTGTGCCCGGTTCTGTGCCTGGGTCTGTGCCCGTGTCTGTGCTCAGGTCTGTGCCCGGATTTGTGGCCGGGTCTGTGCCCGGGTCTGTGCCCGGTCTGTGCCGGGTCTGTGCCGGTCTGTGCCCGGGTCTGTGCCCGGGTCTGTGCCCGGTCTGTGCCCGGGTCTGTGCCTGTCTCAGGCCGAGTGCAGGAGCTGCCCCTGGGCGATCCCGGCACAGTTCCAGCCCGGGATAGGGATGGGGGAACGGCCCCGGGACGGGGCCTCAGCACCCCGAACCTGCTCCCGGTGGGATTGCTCCCAGCAGGAGCAGCTGCTCCAGCACCGGGGCCAGCCATCCCCCCGGTGCCCGAGGAGCCGGCGCCAACACCGGAACCAGAAGCGGCACGGGATCCGGACAGGCTTCTGCTGATCTCGGTGCCGTACCAGAGCCTGGTGCAGTTCTGCAACCTGCTCAGGGATTTCCTGCAGTTCCTGAGGAGCCAGCTGGGCTGAGCGCAGCCGGAGCGGACGCGGTTCTGGCTGCAGAACGCGGCCCCGCCCGCTCCGCTCGGGCTCGGCCGCCGCCGCGGGGCCCGAGGCGGCCGCAGCCCCGGGGCCGCTCTGTCCCCCCGCCCGTCCCCTGCCGCCCCCCGTGCCGCAGCCCCGTTCGTGTTCAAATAACGCTGTTCGTGCTCCCCACACACGCAGAGCTGGCTCACACACCTGCACACACACCTGTGTCACACACACACACAGCTATCACACACACTGAGCTGGCTCACACACCTGTGCACACACCTGTGTCACACACACACACCCCCACACACACACCTGTGTCACACACACATACATACACACACCACACACACACACACACACACACACACACACACACACACACACCCACACACACACACCCCTGTATCATACGCACACAGCTATGACACACACACAGAGCTGGCTCACACACCTGTGCACACACCTGTCTCACACACACACACACACACACACACACACACACACACACACAGAGCTTGCTCACACACCTGTGCACACACATGTATCTCACACACACACACACCCCCCCCACACACACCCACACACACCTGTGTCACACACACACAGAGCTGGCTCATACACCTGTGCACACCCTGTGTCACACACACCTGTTGCAGTGTGTTGCATGGGATAATATTCTCACATGCCTGTGTCACACACAGAGCTGTCTCACACACCTGCACACACACGCAGGTGTCACACACACACGCAGGTGTCACACACACAGGTGTCACACACAGAGGTGTCTCACACACCTGCACACACACGCAGGTGTCACACACACACACACACACACACACACACACACACACACACACAGAGCTGTCTCACACACCTGCACACACACGCAGGTGTCACACACACAGGTGTCACACACACAGGTGTCACACACAGGTGTCTCATACACCTGCACACACAGTCTCATCTCATTTTCACACCCGCGCTCCCCCCCTTGGTGGCCCCCGTGTCACTTCCCCCTCCCCCAGCTCATCCTCTTTGTCCCCAAAGCGGATTATGGCGCTGGCCCAGCGGGGACACGCCAGTGTGCAGGAGGGGCCACGCCCCCGGCCAGCCTCACACGGGCCCCAGGTGTGCAAGGGGTGTCACACCCCTCCCAGGTGTGCAGGGAGGGTCACAGCCCGTCTCTGGGCCCACACCTGTGCAGACTGCATGGGCAGGGCACGAACAGCCCAGCGGGGTGGGCAGGGCAGGTACTGTGGGCAGGGGATGGCCCAGGTGTGCAGGGGAGGGCCCAGGTGGGCAGGGGATGTTCCAGGTGTGCAGGGGAGGGCCCCAGTCAGGCGGAGTGCAGCCAGGTCTGTGGGAGAGGTGTGCGCAGCGTGCAGGCAGGTGCCAGGGGCAGCAGCCTGGGCAGGGCAGTGGTGACAGGGAGGTGACAGGCAGACGGGCTCTGGCAGCAAGGAACAGCAGGTGCAGCAGGGATGGGCATGCAGTCCCCCAGGCACACAGAATGCGACCGGGCATGGGCAGGGGCAGGAGAGCAGCCTGAGGGCAGGGCAGGAGATGCCCAGGCAGGTGCCAGCAGGTGATGCCCAGGTGTTGGAACCCTGGCTGCTGAGAATTCTGAACTTTCTGTGCTGACGGGCACTGACCCCCAAGAGAACATGGAACTTGACCTGAGACCCGACCCTGGCACAAAAGAAGCAAAGACTCCACACCCAGGAGGTGCAGGAGGGAGGGTGATACAGGTGACACAGGTGATGCCCAGGGGGTGCAGATGGTGCAGGTGCTGCCCAGATGGTGCCCAGCCAGGACAGGTGGTACCCAGGGGATGCAGGTGATACCCAAGGTGGAGCAGGTGATGCAGGTGCTGCCCAGGTGGTGCCCAGCCAGGACAGGTGGTGCAGGTGATGCTCAGGAAGGACAGGTGATGCCCAAGGGGTGCCCCAAGCTGGGCAGGCGGTGCAGGTGATGCCCAGGAGATAGAGGTGATGCCCAGGTGGTGCCCAGGTGGTGCACAGGCAGGACAGGTAATGCCCGGGTGATGCCCGGGTGCTGCCCAGGCGATACCCAGGTGGTGCAGGTGCTGCCCAGGCGATGCCCAGGTGGTGCCCAGGTGATGCCCAGGGGATGCCTGGGTGATGCCCAGGTGATGCCCAGGTGATGCCCAGGTGGTGCCCAGTGGTGCCCAGGTGGCACCCAGGCAGTGCAGATGGTGCAG
The DNA here is from genome assembly GCA_019023105.1 of Diglossa brunneiventris. Lineage (NCBI taxonomy): Eukaryota > Metazoa > Chordata > Aves > Passeriformes > Thraupidae > Diglossa > Diglossa brunneiventris. The sequence continues at coordinate 73,112,227 of CM032353.1, read as the reverse complement.
GTGATGCTCAGGAAGGACAAGTGATGCCCAGGTGGTGCCCAGGTGGTGCCCAGGTGATGCCCAGGGGATGCCTGGGTGATGCCCAGGTAATGCCCAGGTGATGCCCAGGGGATGCCTGGGTGATGCCCAGGTGATGCCCAGGTGATGCCCAGGTGGTGCCCAGTGGTGCCCAGGTGGCACCCAGGCAGTGCAGATGGTGCAGGTGATGCCCAGGGATGCCCAGGTGATGCCCAGGGGATGCCCGGATGATGCCCGGGTGCTGCCCAGGTGATGCCCAGGTGATGCCCAGGAGATGCCCAGGTGATGCCCAGGTGCTGCCCAGGCGGTGCAGATGGTGCAGGTGATGCCCAGGTGATGCCCAGGTGATGCCCGGGTGATGCCCGGGTGATGCCCGGGTGATGCCCGGGTGCTGCCCAGGTGATGCCCAGGTGATGCCCGGGTGATGCCCGGGTGCTGCCCAGGTGCTGCCCAGGCGGTGCACATCCCTCCCGGGCGGGCCCAGGCCGGGCCGGACTCGATGCCCGGCCTCAGTCCCGGGTCAGCCCCGCAGTCCCGGGTCAGCCCCGCCCCCGGCGCGGCCCCGCCCGGTCCCGCCCCCGCCCCCCCCGTGCCGCCGGGCCGGGGCAGCAGCGCCGGGGGCGGCGGCGCCGGGCAGGTACGGGGGGGCGGGGCCGGGGGGGCCGGGGGCTGCGGGGGGCGGCGGGGGAGGGACTGGGGGGCCGTGATCCCCGGGAGGGGGTCCCGGGCTGGGAGGGGTCCCGGACACGGGGGGCCCTGCCGGGGGAGGCACACGGGCGGGTGACACCCGGGGAGCGCACGGTGGGAAGGGGAACCCCCCCGACCCCCCGACCCCTCCTGTGCCCCCAGCAGGGAGGGGGTCCCGGGGAGCAGCGCGGGGGACCCCGCACCGCGGGGCCGGGGGTGGACGGGGGGGCAGACGGGGAGCGCCCCCCCTTCCCCGCCCTAATTACCTGCCGCTAATTGGGGGGGGGGCGCCATATGGCTGCCATTGCCGAGCGCGGGCAGCGCCGGGGGCTCCCCTGCAGACCCCGGGCTGGGGACAGGGACACCCTGGGGACACGCACCGGGGACAGGGACTGCGCCCTGGGGTCCTGGGGAAGGGGACGGCGGCCCGGGTGGGTGACACGGGCAGAGAGAGCCGAGCACGAGAGTGCCCGGGGAAGGGGAGCCCGGAGCGGTGACAGCGCTGGGGACCCCAGGAGAGGGCAGCTGGCAGGGGGACAGGGATGAGGACACGGGAACAGGGACCCGGGAAAGGGCACCTCGGGGTGGTGTCCGTGCTGTCACCGGGGCTGTCCGGGCGGAGGGACACTGCGGAGGGGCCAGGGGTGGCAGCCCCGCTCCTCCGTCCCCCGCCGCAGGCGCCCCCCGAGGTCCCCGTGTCCCCATGGCGGCCGCGTCCTGCCCGGCGCTCCTGGCCGCCTGCCTGGCGCTGCACCTGGCCACAGGTGAGCACCTGGGGACACCTGAGGGGGACACCGCGGCTGGGAGGGACCCGCTGGGGACCCTGGGAGGGGACGCTGGGAGTGGCAACCGTGAGAGGTGGGACCCCAGGGCACGGGGACACAGGGGACCTTGGGGGGACCCAAAGATGTCACCCGAGTGCAGCACACTGGAGTTGATGGCCCACCGGTCTCCTGGGGACCGAGACTCGGGGCTGGGGACACAGGGGACACACGAGCGACCACGCTGGGGTCCAGGGAGTGGGGCTTGGCTGCTGGGGACACGGGGGACTGAGGGGGGCGGTGGCAATGCTGGGGATATGGGACCCTGGGGCGGGGACACGAGGGACTCCGGGGGCTCGGCAGGGACCGGGTAGGGCAGGACCTGGAGAGGGGGCCAGGGAGGGGGACACGGGGACCCGCGGGGCCACCCCCCACGGACACCCGTGTGCCACCCCCGGCGCGGCACCGGCAGCCCGGGGCGACGGCTGCAGCGGCTTCGGGAACCTGTTCACGGAGATCGCGGAGAACAGCGCGCACGGCAGCCTGGTGGCGCGGCTGCCCCCGCCGGGGGACGCGGGGGGCGCGGGGGGCGGCGCCGGCCTCCAGCTCTGCCTGGTGGGCGCCGACGCCGCCTGGTTCTACCTGGACGGGCGCAGCGTGCGGCTCAACGTCTCGGCAGGGCGGGCGCTGGACCGTGAGGTGACACCGCGGGGACAGCCCGGGCCCCCGTCCTGCTCCAGCCGTCCTGTGTCTGTCGGGTGTCTGTCTGTGTCCGTCCTGTGTCCACTGTCTGTCCTGAATCCACCCCCATCCACCCTGTGTCCATCCTCCACTCACCCGTGTCCATCTACCTCCACCATCCATCCCTCCATCCTGCATCCTTCCATGTCCATCCTCCATTGATCCTGTGCCCATCCTGTGTCCATCTGTCCATCCTGCATCCTTCCGTGTCCATCCTCCATTCATCCTGTGCCCATCCTGTGTCCGTCTGTCCATCCTGCATCCTTCCGTGTCCATCCTCCATTGATCCTGTGCCCATCCTGTGTCCGTCTGTCCATCCTGCATCCTTCCGTGTCCATCCTCCATTCATCCTGTGCCCATCCTGTGTCCGTCTGTCCATCCTGCATCCTTCCGTGTCCATCCTCCATTCATCCTGTGCCCATCCTGTGTCCATCCCTCCATCCCTCACCCACCTGTGTCCATCCTCCATTCATCCTATGCCCATCCTCTGTCCCACACCCACCTGTGTCCATCCTGTGCCCATCCTTTGCCCATCCTGTGCCCATCCTCCATCCCACACCCACCTGTGTCCACCCTGTGTCCATCCTGTGTTCATCCTGTGCCCATCCCTCCATCCCTCACCCACCTGTGTCCATCCTGTGTCTGTCATCCATCCTCCATCTATCCTGGGTCTACCATCATCTCTCCATGTTCCATTCATCCTCCTTCTGCCCATCCTGTATCCATGCTCTATCCATCCCGTGTCCATCCCATGCCCATCCTGTGTCCATCCCGTGTCCATCCCACACTCCTGTGTCCATCCTGTATCCATCCTGTGTCCATCCCGTGTCCATCCTATACTCCCGTGTCCATTCTGTATCCATCCCATGTCCATCCCGTGTCCATCCCACACTCCCGTGTCCATCCTGTATCCATCCCATGTCCATCTTGTGCCCATCCCGTGTCCATCCCTTCATGCTTCCTCCGTGCTGTGTCCATCCATCCCGCAGCCCCTCCCTCCCAGATCATCCTGCCCCACCCCACGGGACCCTCCTGCCCCTGCCTGGCTGGGGACCCCAGCACGTCCCCGTGGGGCAGCCCTCCTGTCGCCCCATGTCACCCCATGTCACCCCATGTCCCCTGTCCCACAGGAGCTGGAGTCCCCGGTGCTGATGGTGGCCCTGACGTGTGCCGAGGATGGCTCCTCCCCGGTAGGGCCACACACAGTGGGGACCCCGGGGGACTCTGGGTGCCCCGTGCCACCCTGGTCACTGCCTGTGTCCCTCCCCACGGCCCCGGCAGGTCGAGTTCCGGATCATCGTCCAGGTCCTCAACGAGAACGACAACCAGCCCCACTTCCAGGGGGCCACTGTGCTCACCCACAACGTCAGCGAGGTGACAGGGCCACACGCTGGGGACAGGGGGGTGACATGTCCTGTGCATGGTCATGGTGGTGGGGATGGGCACCGGGATGGGGATGGCCGTGTGCATGGACTGGGGACAGGCATGGGGACAGGCCTGGGGACAGGCCTGGGACAGGGATGGTTGGGGTCATGGGCACAGTGATGGGCATGGACACAGGGACAGTTTGTGCCAGGTGGATGCCCAGGAGGGATGGGGACACCCAAAAGCCCCAAAAGCTAGAATAGGAATATTGGGGGTGTTCGTGGGTGCTGGGTGTGTAGAGGGACCACCAGTGACCCCAACAAGACAGCTCAGGTGTGTTTGGGGATGTGGGGTGTATTTGGGGCCCATAGGGGGTGTTTAGGGGTGTAGGGGGTGTTTAGGGGTGTGGGCTCTGTACGGGCTGTGGGCTCTGTACGGGCTGTGGGGCCTGTACGGGCTGTGGGCTCCGTACGGGCTGTGGGCTCCGTACGGGCTGTGGGCTCTGTACGGGGGGTGGGCTCTGTACGGGGGGTGGGCTCTGTACGGGCTGTGGGCTCCGTACGGGCTGTGGGCTCCGTACGGGCTGTGGGGTCTGTACGGGCGGTGGGCTCCGTACGGGCTGTGGGCTCTGTACGGGCTGTGGGCTCTGTACGGGCTGTGGGCTCCGTACGGGCTGTGGGCTCTGTACGGGCTGTGGGCTCCGTACGGGCTGTGGGCTCTGTACGGGCTGTGGGCTCCGTACGGGCGGTGGGCTCTGTACGGGCTGTGGGCTCTGTACGGGCTGTGGGCTCCGTACGGGCTGTGGGCTCTGTACGGGGTGTCGGCGGCCCCGGTGGGCACTGGCGGCCCCCGGGGTGTCCCGGCCCCCCGGTGACCCCCGCGGGCAGCTGGCGCCGGTGCACTCGGTGGTGTTCAGCGCCCAGGCCGAGGACGCGGACGGGGACACGCTCATGTACGTCATCGAGCCGGCCTCGGTGAGCCGGGGCGGGGGCGGGGGGCGCGGGGGGGCCGGGGCCATCTGCCGGCCTGACCGACCCCCCCCAGCCCGACGCCCGCTTCTTCCGCATCGACCTCCCGAACAGCGGCCGCGTGGTGCTGGCGCGGGCCCTCGACTTCGAGAGCCGGCGGCACCTCGAGGTGGTCGTGACCGCCGTGGTGAGACCCCCGCCCGCCCCGGGACCCCATCCCTCCCCATGGCCGTGGGACCCTCACCCGAGGCACTCGGACATGAGACCCCCTTTGTGAGACCCCCACTTGTGGGACCCCGGTTCAGGACCCCGATACGAGACCCCCGCCTGCGGGACCCCTGCCCACCCTCAGGACCCCACCCGCAGAGCCCCCGCAGAGCCCCCGCCCGCGGGTCTGGGGTCCCCGTGCCCTCCGCACCTCTCGGGGTCAGGCCCCGCACGGCCGTGCCGCGGGTGGGTGGCACAGGAGGGGTCGCCCCAGCCTGCCCGCCCCCCCACGCCCGCCGCCCGTCCCCGCCGGCCCCGTTAATTGGGGGTGACGTGATCCCGTCACCTGCCCTCAATCCCCCTCATTTCCTTAATGGGCCACCTGCGCCCCCTCCCCCCTCCGGCGCCCCGCCCCTCGCACCCCCCGGCACCCCCACGGTGGGGGGGGGAACTCGGCGGGACCCCACGGCCCCCAGGGACCCCCACTCCAGCCTGGGGCTGGGGGCTCCTGTCCTTCCAGATCCCCTTTACACGGGGGTCCCTGTCCCGTGGGAGTCCCTGCTGTGTCCCCATGCCACGAGGGTCCCTGTGCCATGGGGTCCCTGTCCTTCCAGATCCCCTTTACACGGGGGTCCCTGTCCCGTGGGGGGCCCTGTCCCTCGGGGTCCCTGTCCTGTGGGGGTCCTGGTGTGTCCCCATGCCCTGAGGGTCCCTGTGCCTGTGGGGTCCTTGTCCCACGAGGGTCCCTGTACCTGGGGAGTCCCTGTGCCTGTGGGGTCCCCATTCAGTGGGGTCCCCGTTCCCTGGGGGCTCCCGGGACCTCCGGTGTGTCCCCATGCCCTGAGGGTCCCTTGGCCTGTGGGGTCCTGTGCCATGGGGTCCCTGTCCCTCGAGGTCCCCTTTACAAGGGAGGTCCCTGTCCCACGAGGGTCCCTGTCCCATGGGGGTCCCTGTGCCTGTGGGGTCACCATGCAGTGGGGTCACCGTGCAGTGGGGTCCCCGTTCCCTGGGAGCTCCCGGGACCCCTAGGGTGTCCCTGTGCTGTGGGGGTCCCTGTGCCTCTGTGCGCCCCCCCAGCAGGTTTTGGGGGGCCCGTGCCCCGTTTTTCCCGCAGGAGATGAACACCCGGGAGCGGTTCAACGCCTCGGCGCGGGTGCGGGTCAATGTGCTGGACGGGGATGACCAGTACCCCCAGTTCCTGCCCTGCACCCCCCGCGCCCCCCACGGCCCCCCGGTCTGCACCAGCCCCGTGTACACCGCCAACGTCACCGAGGGACAGCTCCAGGTGCGACACGGGGCCCTGGGACACCGCGGGGGTCGGGGGGGGCTCACAGGGCTCAGCCGCACACTTCCTGTCCCCTCCTTGTCCCCAGGGCGGTCCCCTGAGCTTCAGCCCGGGCGCCGTCTATGCCGAGGACGGGGACAGGGGGCTGCGGGAGGCCGTCACCTACTCCCTGCTGGCAGGTAGGGGACACGGGGGGACACGGGGGGACACGGGGGGACACGGGGGGACACGGTGGTCAGGGACACACAGACACGGCAGGGCAGGGAGGTGGGGACACGGGGACGCAGGTAGGCACAGACGCGTGGGCAGGAACACAGGGACACCACAGCAGGGACACGCGTGGGCAGGACATGGGGACAGGGATGTATGGGTGGGGACACAGGGGACAGAGGGGGCCGTGGTGCCCGGGGTGGGTCCCAGGGCCGCCCTGTGCCCCCCAGTCCCTGGCACTGCCGGGGTCCCCATACCGTGGGGGGGGGTCTGTGGTGAGGGGGTGTCCCTGCCAGGGGTCCCTGTGCCGGGGGTCCAAGTGAGCACAATCCAATTGCCAGATCCACCGGGGCAAATTGAATAAAGGGATTGAGCTGGGGGGGCCCTAATCCCCCCTCCGCCACGGGGGGGTAGGGTCAGCCCCTGGGGCACCCAAGGGTGCTCCAGCACCAGAGGGGTTAAACCTCCTCCACACCGGGGTTCAAAGGGTTAATAACGCCCTCCCCGTGCGTCCCCCACCCACTTCAAAATGAGGGGGGTCCCCCTCGCCGTGAAGGCCCAGGAATGGATGGAGGGGGACGTCAGGGCTGCCCCAGGGGGAGTTTCCCACAGTGCCCCGGGGCAGGAGGCGTGGGGGGGGTCCGGGGGGTGGGGAGATCTCGGGGGTCCCCATCTCTGTGCCCCCCCAGGGCAGGAGAGCAGCAGGTTCCACATCGACAACGTCACCGGGGCCATCACGCTGCTGCGGGCGGTGGAGAGCAGCCGGCAGACCCCCGAGATCTGCCTCAGCGTCATGGTGGGTGGGGGGCATGGGGAGATGGGGGGCTGCGAGGGGGGGCTGCCATGGGGGGAGATGGGGGGCTGGGATGGGGAGATGGAGTGGCTGGGCTGCGGGGTACCCGGGGAGATGGGGGTCTCTGGGATGGGGGGTCCCCGGGGAGATGGGGGGGCCGGACTGGGGGGTCCGGGGAGATGGGGGGCCTGGGATGGTGGGAGCTGCCCGGGGTGCTCCGGGCAGCCCCCGTGGGTGCAGGAAGCTGGTGGCAGTGGGTGACACCTGTGTGTCCCGTGTGTCCCGCCCGTGCCCCCCAGGCCTCGCAGGTGAACGACCCCTCCAAGTACGCGGTGGCGCGGGCCCTGGTGCGGGTGCTGGCCCCGAACCGGCACCCGCCGCGCTTCCCCCGCGCCCGCTACCGCGCGTTCGTGCCCGCGGCCCCGCGCCGCGCCGCCCTGCTGCTCACCTTCGGCGGGCAGGTGCTCGCCCTGCGCGCACACGACCCCGACTTCCCCGAGGTGAGCGGGACAGGGCGCACGGGCAGGTGGGGCTGCAGAAAAGGTGTGAACAGGAGCTGCAGGTAGGGGCGGGCAGGGTGGGCAGGTGGGGCTGCAGAAAAGGTGTGAGCGGGGGCTGCAGGTAGGGGCGGGGCACGGGGAGTGGTGCAGGTAGGGATGAAGGTAGGGATGGATGCAGGTGGGATGAAGGTAGGGAGGCAGGTAGGATGCAGTCAGGGAGGTAGGGATGAAAGGATGAAGGTGGGATACAGGCAGGGATGCAGGTGAGGGCAGATGCAGGAAGGGAAGGTGGGCAGAGGGACAGGTGGGGGGTGGATAGGGACGCAGGTAAGGATCACAGGTAGGGATCACAGGCAGGGGTCACAGGTATGGTCACAGGTAGGGTCACAGGTAGGGGTCACAGGTATGGTCACAGGTAGGGGTCACAGGTAGGGATCACAGGTAGGGGTCACAGGTAGGGATGCAAGTAGGGATCACAGGTATGGTCACAGGTAGGGGTCACAGGTAGGGGCACAGGTAGGGTGTCACAGGTAGGGGTCACAGGTAGGGATGCAGGTAGGGTGCACAGGTAGGGGTCACAGGTAGGGGTCACAGGTAGGGGTCACAGGTAGGGAGCACAGGTAGGGGTCACAGGTAGGGAGCACAGGTATGGTCACAGGTAGGGATGCAGGTAGGGGTCACAGGTAGGGGTCACAGGTAGGGAGCACAGGTAGGGGTCACAGGTAGGGGTCACAGGTAGGGATGCAGGTAGGGGTCACAGGTAGGGAGCACAGGTAGGGGTCACAGGTAGGGGTCACAGGTAGGGATGCAGGTAGGGTGCACCGGTATGGTCACAGGTAGGG
>CM032353.1:72848992-73103750 GCA_019023105.1 Diglossa brunneiventris | reverse complement strand
GGGGGTCCCTGAGCAGGGTCTCCCTCCGGGGGTTTTGGGGGGTCCCTATGGGGATTTTGGGGGGTCCCTCCGGGGGTTTGGGGGGTCCCTCCGGGGGTCTGGGGTCGGGCTCACCTGGTGGCCCCGCGGGTCCCGTCGGTCGCGGCGGTGGCTCCATCGCGCCGCCCCCGTTTATAGCGGCGGGGCCGCTCCCCGGAGCGCTGCCCGCCCCCCCGGCCCCCCCGCGCTGGCCGGGCCGTGTCCGGCCGGGGGGGCCCCGGGATGCGCGGCCGGGGGGCCGGGACGGCTCAGAGGGTCCCGAGCAGGAGGAGCGCGGGGGGTCCCGCGGCGAGCTGGGGACACCGGGACGGCTCAGGGGGGTCCCGGGGACACGCGGGGGCTCCGGGGGGGCCCCGGGGGGGGTCCCGGCTTCCCATTGACCCCCCCAGTCCCGCCCCCTCCCCCGCGCATACGTGCCCAGGTGAGCGCAGCCCCGCGGTGACACATCCCCCGCGCGCCGTGACCGCGCACACGCGCCCGTGTCCCCCCGTGTCCCCTCCGGTGTCCCCTTGGTCCCCCCCCGTGTCCCTCCCGTGTCCCCCCGTGTCCCCCCCGTGTCCCCCCCGTGTCCCCGTAACCCTCTGTATCCGCCTTTGTACCCCCCGTGTCCCCCCCATCCTGCGTCCCTCATGTCCCCACACGCTTCCGTGTCCCCCACCCCGTGTCCCCGCATCCTTCATGTCCCCTCCTCGTGTCCCCTCCGTGTCCCTCCGTGTCCCCCATGTGTCCCCCCGTGTCCCCGCGCGTGGCACTCACACACCTGGCACGGGATGGGGACAGAACAGGGACAGCACCGGTGTCCTCGAGGGTCCCAGGTGTCCCCCAGGTGTCCCCAGGAGCCCCCTGACCCATGTCCCCCCCCCGGGGACACCGCCAGGGTGACACGGGGTGGGGGCGCTCTGTCGGGGACACGGGCCACCCCCCCGTCACTGGAGGAGCAGAGGGGTCCTGTCCCCACCGCCCGTCCCTGTCACCCCGGCCCGGGGTGTCCCCAGAGGGAGGGGTGTCCCCGTTGTCCCCGGGCGGGGCTGTCCCCGCGCTGATGACGCCGCAGTTGGTGCCACCACGGTGGTGACACTCGGCAAACAGCGCGGTGACCCTTCCGGGAAGGCGGCGGTGACACTGGTGACACCAGTGCCCGGCAGCCGCTGGCAGGGCCCCGGGGCTCTGGGGACACACAGAGTGCCAGCACGGTGACCCGGGTCACGTCACGGCCTGTCCCCTCCCACCTGGCATCCCTCGTGTCCCGCTCCCAGTCATCTCTGCCAGCACCCCTCGTGTCCCCAAGCCTTGTCCCCGCGGCCCGTCCGCGCTGTCCCGCATGTCCCCATCCCGTCCCCATCCCGTCCCCACCACCGAGTGTCCCCAGGGGGTGGCTCGGCCACCGGCAGCCCTTGGGCCCCTCTCCCGTCGCTGGGCGGCGATGGGGACCCAGACTGGGAGCACTGGGGACCCGCTGTGCCCCCCTCGGCTTGGTGTCCCCCGGCACCCCCAGTGTCACCTCCCCCCGGCCCTGGAGTGTCCCCAGTGTCACCCCCGCAGGTCCCCAGCCGTGCCAGGAGCTGCGGTGGCCTCGTGTCCCCACTCCTGCTGTTCCCCCAGCACTGCCCCCCGTGTCCCCGCTGTCCCCCCAGCACTGCCCCCCGTGTCCCCGCTGTCCCCTCGCTGTCCCCCCAGCACTGCCCCCCGTGTCCCCGCTGTCCCCTCGCTGTCCCCCCAGCACTGCCCCCCGTGTCCCCGCTGTCCCCTCGCTGTCCCCGCACTCACCTGGGGTCCCCGCTGGCTCGGCCCCCCGCGGATGCTTTTTGGGGTAAGGGCTTCCTGGCTGGGGAGGGACAGCAAGCCCAGACCGCAAAAAGACCCGAGAGGGACAGGGACGGTGGCCCCGCGGTGGCACCGCGGTGACAAGGGAGCAGGTGACAAGGAGGGACGGGGACACGCGGAGCCCCCGGGGATGGGGCCTGAGGTGGGACACGGCCCCCGCCAGCCCCAGGCTGTCCCCTGTGCCGGGGACACTGCCACCCTGTGTGCCACCCTGTGTGCCACCCTGTGTGCCACCCCCGTGTGCCACACGTCACCTGCCATGTGCCGCCTGTCACGTGTGCGCTGCCATGGAGGGACAGGGACCCGCCACGCAGTGATGGGGACGTGGCACAGCACCCCGGGGATGTGGCACAGAGGGATGGGGGGTGACAGAGGACAGGGATGTGGCACAGAGTGACAGGGACACGGCACCGAGGCATGGGGATGTGACACAGCCCAGTGGGGACATGGGACAACGTGGAGGAGATGTGGCTGTGATGGGGATGGCACAGAATGGCAGGGATGTGGCACAGAGGGACAGGGACATGGCACAGAGTGACGTGATGTGGCACAGAGTGAGGTGACACGCACAGAGTGACACGGATGTGGCACAGAGTGACATGATGTGGCACAGAGGGACAGGGACATGGCACAGAGTGACATGGATGTGGCACAGAGTGACATGATGTGGCACAGAGTGAGGTGACACACACAGAGTGACACGGATGTGGCAGAGTGAGGTGACATGGCACAGAGTGACACAGATGTGGCACAGAGGGACAGGGACATGGCACAGAGTGACACGGATGTGGCACAGAGTGACATGATGTGGCACAGAGTGAGGTGACATGGCACAGAGTGACACAGATGTGGCACAGAGGGACAGGGACATGGCACAGAGTGACACAGATGTGGCACAGAGGGACAGGGACATGGCACAGAGTGACATGGATGTGGCACAGAGTGACATGATGTGGCACAGAGTGAGGTGACACGCACAGAATGACACGGATGTGGCACAGAGTGACATGGGTGTGGCACAGAGGGACAGGGATGTGTCACAGACCCACGGGGACATGGCGCAGAGCGATGGTGACATCGCACAGAGTGAGGCGACACAGAGCAATGCTGATGTGGCACAGAGTGTTGGGGACACAGAACAGACACTGGGGACATGGCACAGAGTGACATTACCATGGCACAGGGTGAGGGGACATGGCACAGAGCGATGATGGCACGGGACAGAGCAGTGCCACCAACTCCTACCAGTACATCCTGGGTGTCCCCAGGCTCCTCTCCTGTCCCTCAGCCACCAGAGCACCCGGGGGTGGCAGGAGGCCACCAGAGGAGCCAGTGCTCAGTGTCACTGCAGGAGCCATTGCTCGGTGTCACCAATGGGTCTGGTGCTCAGTGTCACTGCAGGAGCCATTGCTCAGTGCCACCAGTGGGTCCGGTGCTCAGTGTCACTGCAGGAGCCATTGCTCGGTGTCACATCAGGAGCTGGGTGCTCAGTGTCACTGCAGGAGCCATTGCTCGGTGTCACCAGTGGGTCTGGTGCTCGGTGTCACTGCAGGAGCCATTGCTCAGTGCCACCAGTGGGTCCGGTGCTCGGTGTCACTGCAGGAGCCATTGCTCGGTGTCACCTCAGGAGCTGGTGCTCAGTGTCACTGCAGGAGCCATTGCTCGGTGTCACCAGTGGGTCTGGTGCTCGGTGTCACTGCAGGAGCCATTGCTCAGTGCCACCAGTGGGTCCGGTGCTCGGTGTCACTGCAGGAGCCATTGCTCGGTGTCACCAATGGGTCTGGTGCTCAGTGTCACTGCAGGAGCCATTGCTCGGTGTCACCAATGGGTCTGGTGCTCAGTGTCACTGCAGGAGCCATTGCTCGGTGTCACCAATGGGTCTGGTGCTCAGTGACACTGCAGGAGCCATTGCTCGGTGCCACCTCAGGAGCTGGTGCTCAGTGTCACTGCAGGAGCCGGTGCTCGGTGTCACCTCAGGGACCCTTGCTCGGTGTCACTGCAGCTGCCAGGTCTGTCTGTCCCCCAGCACTGCAGGGACGTGGCCCGTGGCTGGGCCTGTCCTCGGTGGCACTGGCTGGGTGGCAGTGCCCCAAATCCGGGTGTCCGAGCCGTGTCCCAGGGCTGGTGACAGGACAAGCTCGAAGCTCCATGGCCGGGCAGTGTCCCCATGGCCCTGTGGGCGCTCCGTGGCTCTGTGGATGGTCACTGTCCCCACGGTTGGTCGCTGTCCCCATGGTCACTCGGTGGCTCTGTGGATGGTCACTGTCCCCACGGTTGGTCGCTGTCCCCGTGGTCACTCGGTGGCTCTGTGGATGGTCACTGTCCCCACGGTTGGTTGCTGTCCCGTGGTCACTCGGTGGCTCTGTGGCCAGTCCATGGCGATGTCCCCAGCTCGGGGTCCTGGTGGCAGGGGTGTCCCCGAGGTGCTGTGTGGGGATCCCCCGCTGGTGGCACTCTGGGATCCCCGGGGCAGCTCCAGGGCTGAGGTGCCACCTGAGGTGCCGCCCCAGGGACAGCAGGAAGCGGCTCCAAGGCCACCACTGATGGCTCCTCACCGACGTCACCTGGGCTGGGCTGAGGTGCCACCACCACCTGCCAGCAGTGAACGTGTCCCTGCTCCAGCCCACGTCATCCCCACCCCCGTGATCCTGCTCCACCCCGTGTCCCTGTTCCCCTCCCGTGTCCCCGTCCCCATCCGTGTCCCTGTCCCCATCCCACATCCCCATCCATGTCCCTGTCCCCATCCATGTCCCCATCTCCATGGCACTGTCTCCACCCCATGTCCCTGTCCCCATCCATGTCCCCATCCATGTCCCTGTCCCCATCCACGTCCCCGTCCCCACCACAGGTCCCCTCTCCCACCCCTGTCCCCACCCTGCAGCCCCACCACGCCGGTGACAGGGATGGTGACACTGTCCTGGCTGCCACCCCCATCCCTGTGTCCCCCGTGCCAGCTCCAGCCAGGGCAGGACGGGCTGTGGGGACACGGCCAAGGCCACCAGTGCCCTGTCACCCCCCGATCCCGGGGGGACATCCCCGTCACCCCCTGGTGCCGAGGGAGCCCCGTTTGGGGGATGAAGGGGACACAGGGGACATCCCTTGGTGGCTGTGCCGGTGGGACCTGGGGGGTGGCTCCCCCTCACCCGGGGGTCCCCCAGAGCTCGGGAGAGGCCCAGAGGGGACCGGGGGGGACACAGAGAGTCCCTGAGCGGTGCCAGCACTCGTGGGTGACCGCAAGGGGACGGTGGCGGTGACAGTGGCGTGAGTGGCACCGACCTTTCCAGATCTCCCAGGCAGTTTTGGGATCCCTGGGCGGGGAGGGCGGTGCCGCCCCCCGGGGGGCCTCGGTGTGACCCCCGCCGGTGGCAGCTGGAGCTGAGGGACCCCCGGTGCCCCCCGGGACAGAGGGGACATGGGGGGGGCAGGGGGGCACCCCCGGGTCAGCACAGGGGGGGTCCTGGGGGGTGACACTGGGGGGTCCTGGGCCGCGGGGGGGGTGCACGGCCGGGGGGGCCGGGGCAGAGCGGGGGGGTCAGGGGCTGGGGTGAGGGCGGGGGCTCCCGTGGCTCCGGGGGTCCCGGGGGCTCCAGGGGGTGCTGGGGGGTGCCGGGGTTCTGGGGGGTCCCGGGGCTGCAGAGCGGGGTCCGGGGGCTCCCGGGGCGCGGGGCTCGGGCTCCCGGGGGGGTCTGGCGGGGCCCCCGTGCTGTGCTCGGAGCCGGCAGGGCGGGGGTCCCGGAGCCGGCAGGGCGGGGGTCCCGGAGCCGGCAGGGCGGGGGTCCCCGGGCCGGGGGGGTCCCCTCGGGCGGAGCGGGGGTGGGGCGGGGGCACAGGGGGATCCCGACCCCCCCCGGGCCCCTCGGTCCTACCTGGAGCTGCGGCCGCGCTGCGCTGGGGGCGGGCCCGGGGGTCCCGGGGGTCCCGGCGGGTCCCGGGGGTCCCGGGGGGTCCCGGGGGGTCCCGGGGGTCCCGGGGTGCGGGGGGGCCCCGCGGCGGCCGCGCTCGCCCCGGCGGCGGCGATTGACCCGCATTGACGTCACTGCGTCATCAGGGTTCCCCTGGAAACACGCGGGGGCTAAAAATAGCCCGGGGGGGGCGGGGGGCGGGGGCGGGGGGCGGCCCCCCCTCCCCCGCGTCTGCCGCTATTCTGGGGACAAAGCGACAAATATAGAGCGAGAGGCCACTCCCGGCACGGGGACACCCCCGCGGGGGGGCTGCGGGACACCGGGGCGGGCACCGGGACACCCCCGGGGGCACGGGGGGACGGACACGGGGACAGCGACAGGGACGGACACGGGCGGGCGGGACGGACACGGGGACAGCGACAGGGACGGACACGGGCGGGCGGGACGGACACGGGGACGGCGACAGGGACGGACACAGGGACAGCGACAGGGACGGACACGGGGACAGCGACAGAGAGGGACACGGGCGGGCAAGAACGGGAGGGACGGACACAGGGACAGCGACAGAGAGGGACACGGGGACAGCGACAAGAGGGGGCACCGCCACAGGGGAAGGCGACAACCGGGGAACAAGGGACACCGGGAGGCAGGGCCAGGCGACACTGGGAACTGGAGACACCGGGACAGGGGGACATGCGTGTAGTGGGACAGCGGCACGTCAGGCTATGGGGACACTGGGACACCGGGACACAGGGACATGGGGATACTGGGACACCGGGAAGTGAGGACACTGGGACGTGCACACACGGGGACACCGGGACATTATGGGGACTCTGGAACACGGGGACATGGGGACACTGGGAACTGGGGACACTAGGACAGCTGGGCATGGGGACACTGGGACGCCGGGAGAGGGGACAGGAACAGGGACGGGCGGGGACAGGGACGGATGGGGCGGGACAGTCACAGCTGCAATGGGGCCGTACCGGGACCGGGCCGTGCGCGGGTGGGGCCGTACTGGGATCGGTTATACTGGGATCGGTTGTACTGGGATCGGTTATACTGGGATCGGTTGTACTGGGATCGGTTATATCGGGATCGGTTATACTGGGATCGGTTGTACCGGGATCGGTTGTACCGGGATCGGTTATACTGGGATCGGTTGTACTGGGATCGGTTATACTGGGATCGGTTATACTGGGATCGGTTGTACCGGGATCGGTTATACTGGGGTCGGTTGTACCGGGATCGGTTATACTGGGATCGGTTATACTGGGATCGGTTATACCGGGATCGGTTGTACCGGGATCGGTTGTACTGGGATCGGTTGTACCGGGATCGGTTATACTGGGATCGGTTATACTGGGATCGGTTGTACCGGGATCGGTTATACTGGGATCGGTTATACTGGGATCGGTTATACCGGGATCGGTTGTACTGGGATCGGTTGTACCGGGATCGGTTATACTGGGATCGGTTATACTGGGATCGGTTATACCGGGATCGGTTGTACTGGGATCGGTTGTACCGGGATCGGTTATACTGGGATCGGTTATACTGGGATCGGTTATACCGGGATCGGTTGTACTGGGATCGGTTGTACTGGGATCTGTTGTACTGGGATCGGGCTGTAATGGGGTGGGGCTGCAATGGGGAGGGTTTCTAGTGGGATTGCTTTATACTGGGGCAGGTTACACTGTCCATTCCACTGGGATAGAACTGTACTGGGATGGGTTATACTGGGATGGGCTGTACTGGGATGGGCTGTACTGGGATGGGGCTGTACTGGGATAAAGCTGTAATGGGGCGGGACCACACTGGAGTGGGGCTGTAATGGGGCGGGTCCGTAGTGGGACTGGTTTATACTGGGACAGGTTCCACTGGGACGGAACTGTACTGGGGTGGGTTATACTGGGATGGGCTGTACTGGGATGGGTTATACTGCAATGGGTTATACTGGGATGGGCTGTACCCGCACTGGTCCGTACTGGGATGGGCTGTACTGGGATGGGTTATACTGCAATGGGTTATACTGGGATGGGCTGTACCCGCACTGGTCCGTACTGGCCGCGCTGTTCTGTGTTTGCCGTTCCCGTCGCTCCCGCCAGGTGGCGCCATTTCCCTTCCCGTTCGGGCCGAGAGAGCCCGCCCGGAACGGACCAGTACGGACCAGTACGGACCAGTACGGACCAGTATGGGCTCGGAACGGACCAGTACGGACCAGTACGGACCAGTATGGGCTCGGAACGGACCAGTACGGACCAGTATGGGCTCGGAACGGACCAGTACGGACCAGTACGGACCAGTACGGGCCCAGTACGGACCAGTATGGGCTCGGAACGGACCGGTACGGACCAGTACGGACCAGTACGGGCCCGGAACGGACCAGTACGGACCAGTACGGACCGGTATGGGCTCGGAACGGACCAGTATGGGCCCGATATGGACTAGTATGGGCCCGGTACGGCCCAGTACAGACCAGAATTGTTCCAGTACGGGCCAGTACCACTCAGTCGAGCCCAGTAGCCTTCTGTAGCATCCAGCAGTACCCCTGCACCTGCAGACCCCCAGAGACCCCCAGATACACCCAGAGCCCTCGAGGGACCCCCCCAGAGATCTCCCGGCCCCCCCTCCCAGACGGAGTCAGAAACACCCAGGGCCCCATAAAGCCGCCCAGAGCCCCCCCAGACCCCCAAAAATGCCCAGAGACGGCCCGTCCCCCCAGAGCCCCGGCTGGGGCAGGTGAGGGTGGCCGGGCTGGGGACAGGGACAGGATGTGGCACAAGGGACAGTCCCCACCCCCGCCCTCCCCCTCCCGTTAATTACGATCGTTGCCCGGCGTTAATTATCGATCCACTCGGTCCATGTTAATTGGCTTTGGATTCAATTAGCGCTGCCCCCTCCAGCCCCTCCCAGCCCGGAATCGATCCGCGGCGAGGGGACAGCGGGGACAGCGCGGGGGGGGCACCCACAGGGACCCCGCGGCGTTGGGGTGACTCTGGGGTGCGGTGCGGGGTGACAGGGGGAGCCCGGGGGGCTCTTCTGGGGGTGCTGCCCCCCTCCGGTCAGTTTGGGGTTCAGGGGTCACACTGGGGAGGGGTCTGGGTTTGGGGCCCTGGAGCGGGACCCAGAGCTGGGGTTCAGGGCCTGGAGCCACTCTGGGACCCCTAAATGTGGGGGCTGGGGGGGTCCAAGGTCAGGGGCTGGTTTGGGGTTCCAGGGCGGGGGGTCCACAATTGTGTCCCAGGTTTGGGGTTCCAGGGTGGGACCTGCAGGTGGGACCCAGGGTGAGGTGCCAGGATGGGGTCCAGATCTGGGGGCCCCACTTGGCTCCGGGGGGCTTTGGCTGCTGTTCTTGGGGCTGTCCCCATCCCCCTCTAGGCCCCCCAGAGCCAGGACAGGGCCGGGGGTCCCAGGGCTGCACCCCCAGAGAGAAACCCCCCCAGCAATGCCCAGCTTTGGTCCCAGGGGGTGACCCCAGCACAGAGGGACCCCAGACCACCAGGACGCTTCACTACGTTTATTGGGCCTCTGCAGCGTTAAATACAGGCCGGGCCGAGGCAGGGCCGGGGGGCTGAGGGCGCCCCTGCCCCTGGGCGCCCCCCGGGGGCTGTGCCGGGCAGGGGGGGCCCGCGGGGTTTGGGGGCGCCCCCAGGGCCCCCCCGGCCCCTCAGCGGCTGTAGCCGAACTCGTCGGCGTCGTCCGCGCGGAAGTCGCCGTAGCGCCACAGGTTCAGCTGGGGGGACACGGGGGGACACGGCGGCGTCACGGGGGCTCCCCCACACCCGGGGGGCACAGGGGGTGCTGCACCCTGCCCCCGCCCCAGGAAACCCCCCCCCCCCCGATCCGGGGTCCCCCCACTCACCCGGGCGCTCTTGGCCGCCTCCTGCGCGTTCAGGTACTCGGTGACCTGGGGGGACAGCCCTGGGTGACCCTGCGGCCCTCGGGGCAATGGGGGCACCCCCGGGCTGGGACAGGGACCCCCCCGGCCTTCTGGGGCTCCCACTGCCCGCAGGGGACGGGGGGTGCGGTGACCCCCCAGCCTGGCCCCGAGGGGGGACTCGGGGCTCTGGGGGCGGTGGGCAGCACTGGGGATGGGGGCACCCCCATAGTCCCAATGAGCCCAGTCACAGTCCCAGTGGGGCAGCAGCTGAGCCAGGACTGATCAGCACCAGCGGTGGGGGGGGACAGAGACCCCTCAAAACCCACCTGACACCCTCAGTACCCCCAGAACCCACCCCACAGCCCCCAACAGTCCCCCCACCCCTCAAGCACCCACCTCAGGCCTCCCAAAAACCCACCCAACATCCCAGCACCCACCAAGAGCCTCCAGCCCCTCAAACACCCCGAGTACCCACCCAGCACCCAGAACAGCCCCCAGCACCTCCAGCACCCACCCCACAGCCAGAACAACCCCCAGCACCCTCAGCACCCGCCCAAAGCCCCCCAACCCCTTCCCAGCCCCTCCCAGCCCCCCCAGCACCCACCACTTTCTGGAACTGCCTCTCCTTGCGGGGCTCCACCATCACCAGCCCCTCCTTGACCAGCCCCAGCCCCACGTCGCTCTTGGAGTCAGCGAACTGCAGGGTGACGTGGGGACAGCCGGGCCCCAGGTGCTCCACGTTGAGCAGGCACTGCGTGTTCTGGATGTCCCTCACCACGCTGTCCACGGCGTCCGCCCGCGCCTCCTCCTGCGCCCGCAGCCGTCAGACACCCCGGGAGGACACCCCGGCCATGGGGACACCCCACAACCTCGGGGACACCCCGGGCCCAGCAGGGACACCCCGCCCACTGGGGACACCCCACCCATCAGGGACACTCTGGGCCACCAGGAACACCCCACAACCTTGGGAAGCCCCCCGGGGCTGCTGGGGACACCCCACACCCACAGAGACACACCACGGCCTTCGGGGACCCCCCAGACCCTCAGGGAGCCCCCACGTCTGTCAGGGACCCCCAAACCCTCAGAGATCCCCTGTGGCCTTCAGGGACCCCCCAGACCCCGAAGGATCCCCCCAACCCTCAGACCCCAGGGACTCCCAGGTGTTTTGGGGACACCCACAACCCACTGTGGGCTTGGGGTATCCCTGGGATTGGGATGGGGGTGCTGGGGTCGGTGCCATTGGGGTGTTGGGGTTACCCTGGGGTCAGGGATCGGGATTGGGGTCAGGGCGCACACTGGGGAGCCGGGGTTGGTGTTCGGGGTCAGGAGACACATCTGGGGCCCAGGTTCAGTGTTCCCAACTGGGACCAGTCTGGGGTCGGGGTCCACAGGTGGGACCTGGGGCTCAGGGTGTGGGTCTGGGGGCCACAGGTGGGACACGGGGTGGAGGCTCGAGCTCAGGGGCCACAGTGGGGGCCCAGGTGTGGGGCCCAGGTGTGGGGTGACAGCGGGAGCCCCCCGTACTCACGTCCTGCGGCACCTGGATGAAGGCAAAGGTGTACTCAGTGGCCTGGGGCGGCAGCACCCGCGGGGAGAACGCCGGGGGCAGCGGGGCCAGCCGGCTGGGGGGCAGCGTCTCCTTCTGCAGGGACACCATGGGGACACCACGGGGACATCAGAGACGGGGAGACAGTGTGGGGGACACCAGGGACACCAAGGGATGGATGGATGGATGGATGGATGGATGGATGGATGGATGGATGGATGGATGGATGGATGGATGATGGATGGATGGATGGATGGATGGATGGATGGATGGGTGATGGATGGATAGATGTGGGATGGATGGAGGGATGGATGGATGGGGGATGGAGGGATAGATGAGGGATGGATGGATGGATGAAGGATGGATGGATGGATGGACAGATGGATGGATCCACAGATGGATGGATGGATGATGGATGAGGGATGGATGGATCCATGGATGGATGGATGGATGGATCCATGGATGGATGGATGGATCCATGGATGGATGGATGGATCCATGGATGCATGGATCCATGGATGGATCCATGGATGGATCCATGGATGGATGGATCCATGGATCCATGGATGGATGGATGGATGGATGGATGGATGGATCCATGGATGGATGGATGGATCCATGGATGGAGGGCTGTTTTTCCCCCCCATTTTCCCTGGTGCCACTCACGTTGCCGTAGTCAATGTAGAAAATGTGCACTTTGCCACCTGACTCCACCTTCTCCACCCGGGCACGGTACCTGCAGAGCAGGAGGGATTTTGGGGGTTTGGTCCTCACCCCACACCCGACTGCTGCCCTGGCCCAGCCCGTGGGCTCACCCTGTCCCCTCCTCACCATTCCCCGTCGACAAACTTGGCGATGCAGAAGTCGCCGCGGCGCGGGACGAAGGAGCCCTCCACGGGCGGGTGGGCGCCCACCTCGGCGCGCATGTTCTCCATCAGCTTCTCCAGCTGGGCGCCTGTGGGGCCCCGATCCAGGATAAACCCCCAGCCCCATCCCAAACCTGACCCCAAGCCCGCTCCTCAGTGCGGCCCCAGAGCCCGAACCCCAAGTCCCAGCAATGACTTCAACAGTAGATCCCAAACCTGGACCTCAATCCTAGACCCTGCCCCAAGACCTTTGGACCCCAAACCTGGATCCCAATCATGGACCCCTGCCCTGGTCCCAAAAATGGCCCTGGGGGTGGAGGGGTGACCCCACGTCACCCCGGACACATGGATTTGGGCGTTACCATCAAACCCACTGATCCTCATCCCATCCAACTCGCCCCACCACCAGTCTGGGGAGCGCCCCTGGGTGCTGGAGTGCCCAGGTGTCCCCCCGTACCTGTCTCCACGTCCTGCACGTAGAAGTGGAGGTCGTCGGTGATCTCAGTGACGAACACGGGTTTGTAGTTGGCCGTGCGCTCCTTCTCCTCCAGCACTGGCACCACCTCCTCCACCGGCGTCTCCTCGTAGTGGGACCACACCTGGGGGGACACGGGGACCCCAGCCACGCTCCAGGGGACAGCAACGGGAGGGAGGGGGCTGGACCCGGCAGTGGGAACATGCCCAGGCCTCAGCTTGGGGGGATGTGCCTGGGCTGGGACATCCCTGGGCTGGGACATCGCTGGGCTGGGACATCCCTGCTGTGGGACATCCCTGCGGTGGGACATCCCTGGGCTGGGACATCCCTGAGGTGTGACATCCCTGGGCTGGGACATCCCTCAGCTGGGACATCCCTGCGGTGCGACATCCCTGCGGTGGGACATCCCTGGGCTGGGACATCCCTCAGCTGGGACATCACTGGGGTGGGACATCCCTGGGCTGGGACATCCCTGTGGTGCAACATCGCTGGGCTGGGACATCCCTGAGGTGCGACATCGCTGGGCTGGGACATCCCTGGGCTGGGACATCCCTGAGGTGCAACATCGCTGGGCTGGGACATCCCTCAGCTGGGACATCCCTGCGGTGCGACATCCCTGGGCTGGGACATCCCTCAGCTAGGACATCCCTGGGGTTGGACATCTCTTGGCATGCAACCATCATCTCTTGGGGCAGAGACATCTATCTTCAGGAGTGGGGACATTTCTTGGGGTGGAACATCTCTTGGGATGGGGACATCCACCGTGGTGGGGTCACCTCTTGGTGTGTGGGCACCCAGTGTGTGGGAACATTAATTGGGGTTGTGACATTCCCTGCAGTGGGGCCATCAGCTCTTGGGGTGGGGACATTCTTTTGCACAGGGACATCTCAGGATGGGGACATCCCTTGGGATGGGGACACCCCTCGGGATGGGGACACCCCTCAGAGTGGGAACATCTCGGTTTGGAGACACCTCCCGAAGTGAGGCCACCCCTTGACACAGGGACATCCTTTGCCGGGCACATCTCTCAGGCTGGGGACATCCAGTGTGGTGGGGCCATCTTTTGGGATGGGGCCATGTCTCTGGGGTGGTGACACTGCTGGGGCGGGTCCCCTGGCCCCCCTCACCTTCTCCTTCCTCTGCTTGGCCGCGTCCTGGGCGGCCAGCAGGGCCTTGCAGTAGGGGCTGCGCTCGGCCGTGAAGTGCACGCGGGACAGCGCCTGCTCCACCAGCGCCACCGACAGGTTCACGCCCTCGATGTGCAGCCACCCGATGAAATTCCCAGCCTTGTCCATGCTCTCCACCTCCACCTCAACCTGTGGGATCCCGGGAATCTCATGAGCTGTGGGCCCCTGTCCCCACCCCAGCCTGCCCCAGCTGCCACCTCCTCCCAGCGCTCCGAGCTCGCCCAGGTGGGACCCCCCCAGTCACCTCCCTGCACCCAGCCTGCAGCCAGGGTCCCCCAGGGTGCCAGACCAAAGTGTCCCCCTGAGGTGGGGGACAAGGGACAGGGGGGACCCATCCATGGGGTACACAAAGCCACCAGGTCCTGTCACATCCTGAATCCCATTCCAGCCTGGGTATCCCACCCTGGGTATCCCACCCTGGGAATCACACCCTGGGAATCACAGCCTGGGAATCACACCCCACGCTGGGATGGGTTGGACTCATGGCCGGTGTGGCCCTGGGGACAGCATATGGCACAGGACATGCCAGGTGTGTGGCCAAGGCACTGGGGACAGCAAGGTTTGGGCCCAGGGTGACAGATGGGCCACACCACGATGGTTCAAACCCCGGCCACGGCCTTTGCCGTGGTCAGTGGGGTTTGGCTTTGCCAGTGCTGCCACACGGAGCCGACATGTCCCACCCCTGAGCCCACCCATCCCACCACAACTGTTCCTGCTGCTTTCCAAAGCCTGGAGGGGTCCCACTGTCCTTGCACTGTGGCGGCCACAGCACGTCACTGGACATGGCACCATGCTGGCCATGGCACCTCACTGGACATTGCACCGCACTGGCCATGGCACTGAAATCAGCCATGGCATTGCACCGGCCATGGCACCGCACTGGACATTGCACCATGCCAGCCACGGCACCGAAACCGGCCATGGCACTACAGCGGACAGGGCATCACAGGGGACAGAGCACCACATTGGCCATTGGGCACCAGTGTTGGTGGTGCCACCGTGGCAGACACAACACTGTCATCACAGCGGTCATGTCACCACAGCGGTCATGTCACCACAGCAGCCATGTCACCACTATGGCCTGGGCACCGCACTGTCCATGGCACTGCACCTGACACGGCGCCACACCGGACATGGCGCCACACTGTCCATGGCACCACACCAGACATGGCACCGCACTGGACACAGCGCTGGGCTGTCCATGGCACTGCACTGTCCATGGCACCGCACCGGACACGGCTCTGGGCTGTCCATGGCACTGCACTGTCCATGGCACCGCACCGGACACGGCTCTGGGCTGTCCATGGCACTGCACTGTCCATGGCACCGCACTGTCCATGGCACCGCACCGGACACGGCTCTGGGCTGTCCATGGCACCGCACCGGACACGGCACCGCACTTGCCACGGCCGGTGTGTGGCAGGGACATCGCCCCGGAACACCTGCTGTTCCCAGGGCTGCCAGTGCCAGGCTGGTCCCTGGGGTTGGTGCCTTGTGCACACCTGTGGCACCCCCCAATGCCAAAAGGTGATGCTCTGGGTGACAACAGTGTCCCCGTCCCCCGTGTCACCACTGGGCCATTGGCCAGGGGACACACAGGACATTGATGGACTCAGGGACAAGATGTGGCCACTGCAGTGGACAGGGAACAAGTGGGACCCACCCGTGTGGCGCAGGAGGCCACCAGGTCGTGCAGCTGCTGGGGGGGACCTCACCAAAACAGCTGCAGCCCTGGGGACGTGCCACCATCAAGGGGACAGTGACCCCAGTGAGGAAGGACAGGAGGGTCCTGGGGTGCCCTGGTGCCCTGCCAGACAGGATGTCCCAGAGGGGCCACCAGAACCACAGAGGTCCCCACCACCCACTGGCAGCACTCAGGTGACAGTTCCAAGTGCCACCACTGCCACCAAGTGCAGGGGGAGCCATAGGGTGCTGCAGGTGGTGTCGTGGCCCCCCAGTCCGGGGGGGAGGGAGGGGACAAGGCACAGCCGGGGGTGCGGTGCCCAGCCTGGGCCCCAAAGAGCAGCAGCGCCACCGGGTCTTGTGGTCCCATCCCCAGCCCCTGGCAGTCACCCCGTGTCCCCCCTCACCCCTGCAGGGCTGGAGCTCCCCATCGGTGTCACAGCTCGGGTCGGGTCTCAGCCCCAAGGGCCGGGGGTCTCGGGGGTCCCCGCTCGGCGCGGGGCTCGGACCCGGGGAGATGGAGCCGGGGTCCCCCCGGTCCTCGTCACTTCGAAACCGCCGAGCCCCGCGCTGCCCCCGTCCCTTCCGTCCCTCCCTCCGTCCGTCCGTCCCTCTGTCCGTCCCGTCCGTCCCCCGGGCCCGGGGAGGGGTCGCTCGGGGAGCGCCCCCCCTCCACAGGCCCCGAGCGGGGCTGCGGGGAGGGGGAGGAGGAGGAGGCGGCGGGAGGGAGGAGGAAGAGGAGGAGGAAGCGGCGCATCCCGCATCTCCCCCTCCCCGCGCACAAAACCGCTCCGGGGCCGCCGCACCGGCCGAAGCGGGGCCGGCGGGGGCCCCTCCGGAGAGCGGCGGGTGGGTGGGTGGGTGGGGGTGCGGGGGGGCGCGGGGGGGTCTGTGCGGAGCCGGGATGCGTCAGCAGGAGCAGCGGGAGCGGCGGCAGCAGCAATCCATCCGCGCTCGCACTGAAGGACAAAAGGATGAGCCAGCCGCCTGCGCGGCTGCTTCCCGCACCGCCCGCACCGCCCCGCACCGCACCGCCCGCACCGCCCGCACCGCCCCGCGCGGCCCCCGCCACCGGAGGATGCCCGCCGGCACCGCGACCGCCACCGCTGTCACCGCCGCTGTCACCGCCACCATCGCCCCGCGCCGCCGCTGAACGCGACACCCACGCGGGGACGCGGGAACGACACGCGGGAGGGGACGGGACGGGACCCCCCCGCCCCGCCACCAGCGCAGCCGCCGCCGCTACCGGGAGGTGCCCCGCCGGCATCTCCCCCCCCCCACGCCGACGCCCTTTCCTCCCCCCCGCTCCCTCCCCGAACCGCGTTTTTCCCTCTCCCGGGGGGGGCTCCCCGCGATTTATTTATTTATTTCGGCCTATTTTTAATCTTTATTTCCTGTTTTATTTTTAGGTTTCGTCCGGGTTGTTTGGGTTTTTTTTTTTTTAATATTTTGAATTTTTATTTTTAGTTTTTCATCCGATTTTAGCCTTATTTTAACTTTTATCCTCATTTCCGTTCCTATCTTGATTTGATCTGATTTTAGATTTTTATTCCGTTTTTACCTCCTTTTCCATTTCCCTTTCCTGGCCAATTTTTTTTTTTTTCCCCCATTCCCATTTCCCTCCCCGTTTTTCATTTTTTTTCCACTTTTTCTCTCCTCCGCTCCCTCCCTTTTCCCAATTCTTCCTTTTCTCCCCGCTTCTTTTTTTTAATTATTTCCTTTTTCGCCACTTTCCCCGCCCCCCCCCCCGTTTCCCCGCGGCCGGGGGGGGGCGGCCATGCCGGCCCCGCCGAGCCCCCCGGGCCGGCCCCACGGGCGGAGGTGCGAGGCCGCGGGGTTGGCCGCGCTCGGGGGCTGCCGGGCCCCCGCTTAGCCGGGCCGGCCCCCCCCATCCTGCACCGCAGCCTCCAGGAGCCATTTTGTCTTTTTTTTTTTTTTTTTTTTGGGAGCCGCCCCCCCCACCCCCCCCTCGGTCCCGCCGCCCCCCGCGCTCGCCTCGAGCCCCCCCACGGACCCCCGATCCCCCTTCCCCAGGTAGGTACTGGCGAGCGGGGCCGGGCGGGGGGGGTTCCTTCTCCTCTCTCCCCCCACCCCCCCTCCCAGCACCTACCGCTGTTTTTTTCCCCCCCCCTTAAATTTTAATTTTTCCCTCCTCAAAACCCCGCTCCCCTGGGAGCGCCCCCCGACCCAGCACCCCGATCCCCCCCCTCCCCTCCGGCCGGCCGGGCCCCCCAGCTCGTGGGAGCCGGAGAGGGGGGGGCCCCGAGCCCGTTCTCCTGTTCTCGCCGCCATCCCCAGACGATGGTGAATGATGAACGTGCCACACCATGAAGCTCTTGTGGCAGGTAACTGTGCACCACCTCCGCCGCCACCGCACCTGGCCGGGGCTCCTGGCCGCCTCCCTGACCCTGCACGCGTGGCTCCTGGCCACGGCCGCCGCCTCGCCGGGCCCCAGAGCTGCCCCTCCGTGTGCTCCTGCAGTAACCAGTTCAGCAAGGTGGTGTGCACCCGCCGCGGCCTGGCCGAGGTGCCCCCGGCATCCCCTCCAACACCCGCTATCTCAACCTCATGGAGAACAACATCCAGATGATCCAGGCGGACACGTTCCGCCACCTGCACCACCTGGAGGTGCTGCAGCTGGGCAGGAACGCCATCCGGCAGATCGAGGTGGGCGCCTTCAACGGCCTGGCCAGCCTCAACACCCTGGAGCTCTTTGACAACTGGCTGACGGTGATCCCCAGCGGGGCCTTCGAGTACCTGTCCAAGCTGCGGGAGCTGTGGCTGCGCAACAACCCATCGAGAGCATCCCAGCTACGCCTTCAAACCGCGTGCCCTCCCTCATGCGCCTCGACCTGGGCGAGCTCAAGAAGCTCGAGTACATCTCCGAGGGCGCCTTCGAGGGCTTGTACAACCTCAAGTACCTCAACCTGGGGATGTGCAACATTAAGGACATGCCCAACCTGATGCCCTTGGTGGGCCTGGAGGAGCTGGAGATGTCGGGCAACAACTTCCCCGAGATCAAACCGGGCTCCTTCCACGGGCTCAAATCCCTCAAAAAGCTCTGGATTATGAACTCGCAGATCAACCTGATCGAGCGCAACGCCTTCGACGACCTGACGGCGCTGGTGGAGCTCAACCTGGCCCACAACAACCTGTCGTCCCTGCCCCACGACCTGTTCGCCCGCTGCGCTACCTGGTGGAGCTGCACCTGCACCACAACCCTGGGACTGCGACTGCGACATCCTCTGGCTGTCGTGGTGGCTGCGGGAGTACATCCCCACCAACTCCACCTGCTGCGGCCGCTGCCACGCCCCGCTGCACATGCGGGGCCGCTTCCTGGTGGAGGTGGACCAGACCTCCTTCCAGTGCTCGGCGCCCTTCATCATGGACGCGCCCGCGGACCTCAACATCTCGGAGGGGCGTGTGGCCGAGCTGCGCTGCCGGACGCCCTCCATGTCCTCGGTGCGGTGGCTGCTGCCCAACGGGACGGTGCTGAGCCACGCCTCGAGCCACCCGCGCCTCTCCGTGCTCAACGACGGCACCCTCAACTTCTCGCACGTGCTGCTGACCGACACCGGCCTCTACACCTGCATGGTGACCAACGTGGCCGGCAACTCCAACGCCTCGGCCTTCCTCAACGTCAGCACGGCCGAGCTCAACACCTCCAACTACAGCTTCTTCACCACCGTCACGGTGGAGACCACCGAGATCTCCCCCGAGGACGTGTCCCCCAAGTTCACCAAGCCCGTGCCCACCACCTCGACGGGCTACCAGCCGGCCTACACACGACCACCACCGTGCTGGTGCAGACCACGCGCCCCGCCCAAGCAGGTGGCCGTGCCCACGGCCGACGCGGGCGACAAGCTGCAGACCAGCCTGGACGAGGTGATGAAGACCACCAAGATCATCATCGGCTGCTTCGTGGCCGTGACGCTGCTGGCCGCCGCCATGCTCATCGTCTTCTACAAGCTCCGCAAGCGCCACCAGCAGCGCAGCACCGTCACCGCCGCCCGCACCGTGGAGATCATCCAGGTGGACGAGGACATCGCGCCGGCCACCGCGGCCACGCGCCCGCGGCCACCCCGGCCGGCGGGGCAGGGGAGGGGCCGTGGTGCTGCCCAACATCCACGAGCACCTCAACTACAACACCTACAAGGCCGGACACGGCGCCCACTGGACAGAGAACGCGCTGGGCAACTCCCTGCACCCCCCCGGGACCACCCTGGCCGACCCCTATTTAATCCAGACCCACCCCAAGGAGAAAGTTCAGGAAACCCAGATATGACTCTTTTTTGGGGGCTTTTTCCTGCTTTTTTTTGGGTCGTCATCCCCCCCCCCCTTCCAACCCCGGCCTCGAATTATTATAAACGCAATAGATGCACAAAAGCAGAACTCCAAAAAGAAGGAAACCCAGGAGAATTCCTCAATACTAAGGAAAACCAGGAGAATTCCTCAATAATAGACACAACTTTTGTACAGGGGGGGGGAGAGACTCTTTTTCGTGTACATGCTTCTATAGCCAACCTCGGGGCCGAGAAGAGCAGCAGATTCTATTAAAATTTAACGAAACCCACCCAAAACTCCTACAAAAAACCACTATTTTCTAACTCGCAGGTTCTATTTAAACACAAAAAGAAACAAACCAGGAGAAACAGAGGAGGAAAAAAAAATAATCGGTAATAAGAGGAAAAATCCCCGTGCTTGGGGACGAGCGGCGGTGCCGTGGCGCGGGGGGACGCGGGGGACGCCGGAGCGGTGGCAGAAGCTGTCGGGGTGTTTTTGGGGGGGCTCGGGGTTTTTGGGGGTTATTTGGGGGAGGGGTGAGGTCGGCCCCCCCACCCCGCGGCGCTGCCCTTGGCCGCGCGCCGGCGGCTCCGGCGTCACCGGAGCGGGATCTCGGCCCCGCGCCAAGACCTTCCCAATGCAATAAAGGAATGGATTTTGGGGGGTGGGGGGCTCGGGGGGGGGCGGGGGGCACAGCCTGAGGGCTGGGGATGGACATCTGCAATGTATTCAAGCAAAAAAATTCCTCAAAAACCCACGGGAAGGGGAAAAACCCCGCAAGCGCCTGGGGGGGTGGTTTGGGGGGATCTGGGGGGGGAGAGCGGGTGCCCCCCCGCTTTGCTCTGCACCCCCTTTCCCACGGTGTTTGTCACCCCCCCCGGGCCTCCCGGACCCCCCGGCACAGGGCTATGGCTCCTGGGGGGCTGGGGGGGCCCCACGGGAGACCTGACCAATGATTGTAACCACCTTCACTAAAAATGGCATTTTTAGTCCTTTATTTGATTGGGGGGAGGTGTGGGAAACACCCCCCCGTCCCCGGGAGGGGGTGACAATGGGGACACCCCCCCCAAGGGCTGCTCATGGAACGGGGGGGGCTGGGAGAAATTAAGGGCTTGGGGAGGGGGGGGAGGTGACAATGGGGGGGCCACCAGCATCGGAGGTGGCGCCGGGGGGGTCCCGGTGGGGACCCCAAGTGCCTCGTGGGGGTCCCGAGGGGATGAGGGGGTCGGGGGGGTCGGGCAGCAGCGAGGGGGGGCCCCCGGTTGCTCGGGCACTGGAATTACTTTAATTTCTTGTTTTAGCTTTAAAATGTTCTCGGAGTGGGGGGAGGCAAAGCTGAGCTAAAATTCAGGGTTGGGGGTGTCCGGGGCGGGGAGGAAGGCGGGAAGGAGATGCAGAAGTTCCCTCTCGGGCTGTAAACGCCGGAAGGATCCGACTGTACCGCGAATCACAACAAAAAAAAAAAACAAGTGTATTTTTGTATTTTAATAAATATTGTTCCAAATTTGTAACGCCGAGTGCCCGAGGGGTTAAACGGGGGCCCTCGGGGGGGCGGCGGGGGCCCCCCCTCCCCGCCAGCCTGAAAGGGGTTTTTTGTCCTCTCAGCAGGAAAAGCTTTGGAAAAATCGCGGAGCGGGAAAGAGAGATGGAGGGAGAGGATGGAGGAGGGGAGGGGGCGAGGACAACTGGGGGTGACACGGGGGTGACAACAAGAACTGGGGGTGACGTCAGGGGGACAAGAACCGGGTGGGGGGACAAGAATTAGGGGGTGACATTGGGGTGATGAGAATTGGCGGGGGAACATGGAGGGTGACATGGGGGGACAATTACAGGGTGATACTGGGGGGAGTGATGAGAATTAGGGGGTGACAGCAGCAGGGGGGCACTGGTGGGGGGGCACAAGGGGACGCTGGTGTGGGGCTGGGGGTGTTGGGGGTCACCCCCCAGGCTGGGAGTTCCTGGCTGGAATTGGGATTGGAGGGAGGGAGGAGGGATAGGGATCAATCAGGGGCACTTCCCCTGCCCAGGAGGGACAGGGGACAGCGGGACCCCCCATTCTGTGAACGGGGACACTTTGAGGGGACACCAGGAGCCTCGGCTGTGTGGGGACATTGGGACCTCCAGCCTGGTGACAGGACACTGGGACCCCAGCCTGGACAGCGGGTGGCACTGCCAGGACAAGGGGTGTGCTGGGTGCTGGTGGTGGGGACAAGGGACACAGGGACACATGGACAGAGACACAGGGACAGAGACACAGGCACAGGGACACAGGGACACGGGACACAGTGCAGGAACACAAGAGTGTCCCTCTGGCAGTGGGGACACAGGGACCTTGGATGGCACCAGTGTCCCCAGGGTGCCACCTCCACCCCAGTGCCACCACCACATCCAGGGGGCTGAGCCCCTCCCCCGGTCACCACACAGCTGTCAGGGTTCAGTGTTGGGATTTGGGGGATTTTTAGGATTTTTGCAATTTTCGGCGGATCCGGGTTAGTTTTTCCCAAAATCACATTCCTGCTTTTTCCTTTATTCCTGAATTTTCCCACCCAGGCCAAACTGGGAATGCCAACACCTCCTGTTCATCCTGGGGGATGAACCCCCCCTCCTCCCTGTGCTGGGGACAGACAGGAGTGATCCCAAAAATCCTGGGAATGCTGCAGGGGGCTGGAGGGATTTATGGATTTTATTAGCACTGATTTTAGCCCAAAATTAGAGCAGCTGAGTTCATCATCATCATCATCATCATCATCATCATTATCCCATCCTAATCCTGATCCTCAACCTCATCCTTATCCCATCCCATCCCCAAACCCCTCTGGTTCTGGACCCCCCCAGCTGCCACGTTCAGGAATTCCATCCTATCCATCCTGCTAAGGACAATCCCTGTGGCACCCTGGCCCCCGGAGCACCCCCAGGTCTTTCCCTGAAATGATTCCTTCGGAGCAGGGTGGGAATCAGGCCCTGGGATGTGGGGAAAGGCAAATACTGACAAATTAAGACCAGGCATTTTTAGGGAATGACAGGGAAGACCCCATGGCAGCGGGATTTGGAGTTCTGCTCGTGCCTCCCCTGGCATTGGTGACTCTAGAGGGAGCGGGGTGAGGTGGGATGGGGTGGGATGGGGTGGGATGGGGGACAATGCAATGGGACACAGTGAATGCTCCAAGCACAGGGCTGGGATTGGCCCTGGGATTGGGATTTGTGCTGGGATCACTGCTGAGATTGGGATCAGTGTTGGGATTGACCCTGGGATCAGGGTTGGGATTGGTGCTGGGATTGGAGTTGGGATCAGTGCTGGGATCAGGGTTTGGGATCAGTGCTGGGATCAGGCTGGGATCAAGGTTGGTATCAGCGCTGGGATCATGCTGGGATTGGGACTGGGACCAGTGCTGGGATCAGGGCAGGACTGACCCACTGGTGGGAATCCACATCTCCAGCAGACAAAAGGCACTGGAACATGTTGGGGGGCCGGGGCAGTTTCCCGGCGTTCCCGGAGGATCGGCAGCTCCGGCAGGACCAGCACGGCCGCGGAGGAGACGAGGGGCTCCCGGGGGTCCCCTGGGCCCTTCCCGGGCGCTGCGGGAGCCACGATCCAGCCGGAGCATCCCAGCACCCCCTGCCCCCCACGCTGCGGGGCCGGTTCGTCAGCGGCGGCTCCGGGCCCGTGAGTCAGCAGCAGCCGGAGCCGCCGGATAAAAATATCCCACGGCTGTGGGGGTGGGCAGGGACTCGGCTGCCGGCGGGAACGCGGCCGGGGCCACCGTGGGAACCGCGGGGACCCGCGCCGGGACCTGAAACCAGAGCCAGGGATGGGCCTGGGCGGCATCCCGGCTTCCCACGGCCTCCCTGCCACGGTATTCCTGCCCTGCATCCCCAATTCCTGCTCCGCATCCCGAGTTCCTGCCCTGCATCCCGAGTTCCTGCCCTCCATCCCCAGCTCCTGCCCCGCATCCCGAGTTCCTGCCCTGCATCCTCAGCTCCTTCCCTGCATCCCGAGTTCCTGCCCTGCATCCTCAGCTCCTTCCCTGCATCCCAAGTTCCTGGCCCTGCATCCTGAGTTCCTGCCCCGCATCCCGAGATCCTGCCCTGCATCCCCAGCTCCTGCCCTGCATCCCGAGTTCCTGCCCTGCATCCTCAGCTCCTGCCCCACATCCCCAGCTCCTGCCCTGCATCCCGAGTTCCTGCCCTGCATCCTGAGTTCCTGCCCTGCATCCCCACCTCCTTCCCTGCATCCCCAGCTCCTGCCCTGCATCCTCAGCTCCTTCCCTGCATCCCCAGCTCCTGCCCTGCATCCCCAGCTCCTGCCCTGCATCCCCCAGCTCCACGTGCCCTCCCCACCCCACGTTCCTGGGCAGCAGCCCATCTTCCCACGGCCTCCCCACGACATTCCCGGGAAGCGTCCCGGCTTCCACGTGTCCTCCCTGCCACAGCGTTCCTGGGAAGCAGCTCCAGCTCCATCTGGCCTCCCTGCCACGGCATTCCTGGGCAGGTGCAGCGCCCGAGCCTCCGGAATGTGCCGAGGCAGCGGAGCGAAGCCCTTGGGATGCGGGTCAGCAATTCCCGGCAGCGCGAGATGCTGAGCAGGGAGGGGGACGACTGCAGTGTCCCCGTGTCCCTGTACTCCTGTGTCCCTGTTTCTCCATGTTCCTGTATCCCTGCACCCCTGCACCCCTGTGTCCTCATGTCCCTGTGTCCCTGTTTCTCCACGTTCCTGTATCCCCACACCCTGTGTCCCTGTGTCCTTCTGTCCCTGTCCTGCTGTGTCCCTGTTTCTCCTCATTCCTGTATCCCCACACCTCTGAATCCTCCCGTCCCTGGGTTTCCCTATCCTCAGGTCCCTGCATTCCCATGTCCCTGCATCCCTGCGTCCCTGCATTCCCACACCCCTGTTTCCCCGTGTTCCCATGTCCCTGTGTCCCAGCATTCCACGTCCTTATGTCCCTGTGTCCCCACATCCCCATGTCCCACATCTCTCTGCCCCTGCATCCCCATGTCATATCTCTGTGCCCCTGCATTCCCATGTCCTTGCGCCCCTGCATTCCCATGTCCCCACAGCTGGCACCACCAGCCTGCAGCTGCTGCCACATCTGGGCCCACACCCACATCTGGACCCACACCTGCACCTTGGTCTACAGCCACAACTGCACCCGTGTCCACCACATCTGGCATCCATGGCAACACCTGGATCCAGGGCCACAGCTGTCACTGTGCCCACAGCTGGATCTCTGCAGCCACATCTGCATCCACAAACCACATCTGTATCCCTGCCCACAGCTGCACCCATGTCAACATCTGCATCCCTGCTCACATCTCGATCCATGCCCAAAACTGCAGCTGGGTCCACATCTGCATCAACTGTAATTGCAGCCACATCTGGATCTATAAATCCCATCTGGATCCATAATTCCCATCTCTATCCATGCCCACATCTGCACCAGTGCCAACATCTGGATGGGAGCATCAGTCCCTGAATTTTGGCTCAGCGGACTGTGACAGTCGGGGGGGGGGAAGGATCCGGTATCCACCTCGGAATTGTGAATCACGGAAAAATTACCCAAATGGGCCCTGAGCTCCGGAGCTGCAATCAGGGAAATCACAGGAGTTCCAGGGAATTTTAATATTTGGAGACGTTAACGGGAACAGCTTCAAACAGGGGTATCCATCTGGAACCCAGCCCCACATCCAACCCCACATCCATCCTGCACCTGCCCAGCGCACTCTCAGTATCCCCTGGGATCTCCTGGATCTCTCAGTATCACCTGGGATGTGCTGGTGACACCTTGGATCTCTCAGAACCACCTGGGATGTCTCCATATCCCACAGGATACTCCTGGTATCCCCAGGATCTCTGGGTGTAGCTGACAGCTGCTGCCCCCGGATCCCCCTGGACCCCCCGCGCCCGGCTCCGGCCGTACCTCCCTCTGCAGCACGAGCTCCTTGGTGAAGAGCGTGGCCTCCTCGCTGAAGGGCTCCCCCTCCTGCGTCAGCCCCGGCACGTTCCGGGCACCCCGCGGGCACTCAATCCCTGCGGGAAAACCGGGAAGGGTCAGGGCTTGGGAACGGCACCCCGGGAATGGCACCCCAGGAAGGGCACGCCGGGAATGGAACCCCGGGAATGGAACCCTGGGAGTAGCACCCTGGGAATGGCATCCCAGGAAGAGCTCCCCAGGAACGGCTGGGAGGGAAGGGGACACTGGAAAAAAGGGAGATGTGAGGAGCTCCAGTAGGGCCCAGGAGTGGCACGGCTGTGGGACAGGCTGGGACAGGCTGGGATGGGGACACAGGGACAAACAGGGATGGAAACACAGGGACAAAAGAGATGGGGATGCAGGGGCAAGCAGGGATAGGGACACGGGGACACGTCTGCAGGGATGGGGACACAGGGACTAACAGCGATGGGGACTCAGGGACAAACAGGGATGGGGACACGGGGACACATCCAGCCCCCCACCCGGATCCCTTTGTCACAGCCGCTCCCCTGCCCCCTTTTCCTGCTGCCCCTGGGATCCCCTTGCTCCAGCTCAGAGCACAGGGAAGTCCTGCATTATTAATGATCATTTACATAATTTGCATAATGAATGAAGTGCCGGGAATACAGCTCCAAGCTGGAGCCACGAGTAAGGAGGTGACACATCCCCAGGGCCATGTCAGTGTCACCAACACCCAGGGACACAAGGACACAGATCCTGCCCGGAGCAGCTGGGAGCACCCAGAGCCCATTCTGAAGGACAATGTCCCTGTGCCACCGGGTCCTTCCCCTCCTCATCCCCATCCCCCCTCCTCATCCCCCATCCTCATCCTCATCCTCATCCTCATCCTCATCCTCATCCTCATCCTCATCCTCATCCTCATCCTCATCCTCATCCCCATCCTCATCCTCATCCCCATCCTCATCCTCATCCTCATCCTCATCCTCATCCCCATCCTCATCCTCATCCCCATCCTCATCCCCATCCTCATCCCCGGCCCTGTTGTATCTCCATCCCATCCCATCCCATCCCATCCCATCCCATCCCATCCCACCCCATCCCATCCCATCCCATCCCATCCCATCCCATTCCATTCCAGTCCCCCATTCCCAGGCCACGCTGCCTCCAAGGAAAGCCATTTCAGGGAATCCAGCAGGAGCTTCCCATCCCTGTCCCTGCCTTTCATGGCACACACATCCTCTGTCCCCCAAAATGTGGAGGGAAAGGGGGATTCCTGGAGAAATGGAATTCTGGGAAGCACAGCAGAATGTGAGATGGGGCGCAGGAAATCCTGGGATCTTTTTTCATGATTTGGAACCATCAGGCGCCCCCAAGATCTGGGATCTCCCCAGGATTCTCCTTCCAGCACTGGGTGGGCTCTGGCATGGCTCTGATCCTGACCCTGGCTCTGATCCTGACCCAGCACTGATCCCAAATTTCTCCAGCAAGGAGCATCCTCTAGTGCTGCACTGGGATTGGGAATGAGGGGCTGGAGCTGCCCTTCCTCCTCCACGTAAGGGGCCAGGGGGGCTCATGGGCACAGTGGAATTCTTTCCCTCAAAATAACAAGGGAAGAGCTGAGGAAGCAGCAGAATCCTTAAACTCCGCCAGCTCCCGGCTGCTCCGAGCTGGGATCCTGCTCCAGATCCTCTCTGGCCTCTGACGCTTCCCAAGCCCACCTGAGGGAAGGTTCTGGAAGAGGGAAAGCTCTGAAGGCTGGGCTGGGCACACTCATCCCCCCAGGAATGCTGGCGGGAGCGGGGAGGGGACGCTTGGCACCCGGAAAAGTTCTCCAGCACTATAAAAATAGCAGCTAATCCCGAATCCGCGGCTGTGCCGCGCTTCCCGGGAAGCCGTGACGGATTAATGAGGGATGCGGCTGGAAGTGCTGCAGCCACCACGCTCCCCTGGGCTTCCCAGAGAATTCCAGCACAATCCTGCCCAGCCGGGGATGGAGGGGGCGGCTGTGGGGCTGCTCCCATCCTGGAATCAGCCCCGGAGGGATGGGGGCAAGAATTCCGCAGCATCCCGGAGTACCCTGCGGCATCCTGAGCATCCCAAGGCATCCCTCAGCATCCCTCAGCATCCCATGGACATTCCAGAGCATTCCTGGTGCCCCGCAGCAGCCCTGGGATATCCTGAAGCATCCCAAGGCATCCCGGGGCATTCCACAGCATCCCAGAGTATTCCACAGCACCCCAGAGTATCCCACAGCGTCCCTGCAGGATCCTGCACCAGGATTCCAGGAGGAATTCCTCCCTGGCCCTCAGTGGGAACAGACAGAACATATCTTTCAGGGAGAATCCCTTGGAGCAAGGACCCTTCCAGCCTTGATTCCAGGGATGTGAGCACTTTGTCCCCTCACCGTGCCAGAGCCGCAGCCGGCACCGGGATCTGGGATGGCTCCAGGCTGGGATCGGCTGTGCCGGGGCTCAGTGCCAGGGATCAATCGACCTCCCACAGGATTTATGGATTTTGGGGAGCAGGGGAGGTGAGCCGGAGGGAGGGGACACACAGGAACTGGGGGAGTGGGACTGGAACGCTGAGGATCCACTCCAGATCCCAGCGGGAGCGGCACTGGGACAGCCCCACGCTGGGAATGCTCACACTGCTCACACGGAAAAGCTCCGGATTCCCATCCCCGCCTCCCAATCCCGCAGCTCCCGGGGAAGGTTTTGGACCCCCTTGGAGGCACTTGGCCACTCCAACATCCCCAGAGGTGCCCCCTCATCCCTCGGGAATCCTCCTGCTCCCAGCCCCCGCTCCGGGAAGGCGTCAGGCTCCAGAGTTTTGCTGGGAGAGAGGAATTCGGGATTAAACCGACGCCTGTATTTGCACATATTTATAGTGCTCTGACGGATCTATTTTAGCTGGAAAGCCGGGATGAGCTCCCTCGGGAGCATCCCTGGAGTCACATTTTAAGGGACTTGGCATCTCTTTCTGGTGCTCATTTGCATTTGATATCCATAAAAAAGGCAGGCGTTGATAAAAGGCGGATATTTATCCTATTCCTGGCTTGGCAGAGGAGGGTTGGGAATGGCACCGGGGAGAAATCCAACAAAAAACAGGGAAAATAAAAGCCAGAAGGTCCCACCAGGATCATGGGATTCTATGGGATGGGATGGTCTTGGGGATGCATCCCTTCTAGAACAGAGCAGGGTGGAGCAGGATTCCCAATGGAGCAGAACCATGGAGCAGGAATCCCAATAGAGCAGGAATCCCAATGGAGCAGGAATCCCAATGGAGCAGGAATTCCCATAGAGCAGGATTCCCAATGGAGCAGGAATTCCCATGGAGCAGGACCATGGAGCAGGAATCCCAATAGAGCAGGAATCCCAATGGAGCAGGACCATGGAGCAGGAATCCCAATAGAGCAGGAATCCCAATGGAGCAGGAATTCCCATAGAGCAGGAATCCCAATGGAGCAGGAATTCCCATAGAGCAGGATTCCCAATGGAGCAGGATTCCCAATGGAGCAGGAATCCCAATGGAGCAGGAATCCCAATAGAGCAGGAATCCCAATGGAGCAGGAACTCCCATAGAGCAGGATTCCCAAAGGAGCAGGAATTCCCATGGAGCAGGACCATGGAGCAGGAATTCCCATAGAGCAGGATTCCCAATGGAGCAGGAATTCCCATAGAGCAGGACCATGGAGCATGAATCCCAATGAAGCAGTAATTGCCATGGAGCAGGACCATGGAGCAGGAATCCCAATAGAGCAGGAATTCCCATGGAGCAGGGATCTCCAGAGAGGAGAACCATGGAGCAGGGATGCCCATGGAGCAGGGACTCCCATGGAATAGGGACTCCCCTGTGGAGCAGGGATCACAGCACCAGGAGACATCCCAGCATCACTGGGAGCAGGGATAGAGCCCCCACTTCCCAAAGGCCCATCTTGGTGCCAGTGTCCTCGGGGGACAGAGACAGGACACATTCCCAACTCTGGGAACAAAGGGATGGACAAAGAATCCCTGACTCCATCCTTGCTCTCCCCCAGGATGAACACTCCTACCTTTCCCAGTGTTTGATCCTAGGACTGAATCCTTCAAACACTGATGGAATTCTTCCTCATCCCCATCCTCATCCTGTTCCCATCTTCATCCCCACTCTCATTTTGATCCTCATCCTATCACCATTCCCATCCCCATTCCCATCCTCACCCCTATCCTGCTCCTCATTCCCAGCCCATCCTATCCCCATCTGTATCCCCATCCCAGCATTCCCTCCCTTCTCCCCAGTCTGTGCTTCCCCACCCGCTCCCAAGTTTTTTGGGTGGGATCACCCTTCCCAATCCCAACCTCCCCCACCCCTCCCAGCCTGGCCTGAGAGAGCTCCAGTGTTAATTGCGACCCTTCATCCTGGGATGCCCCAGTCCAGGGAATGTTCCCGTGCCAGCCCAGGGGATGATCTGGTGCCAATGCCCAGAACCCAGAGGCGCCAATCCCCAGAACCCCACGGTGCTGATCCTGGGATCCCAAGGTGCCAATCCCAGGAACCCCACGGCGCTGATCTCTTAACCCCATAGCACCAATCCTGGGATCCCATGGCGCTGATCCCGGGATCCCACAGCATCAGTCCTGGGAACCCACAGCACCAGTCCCGGGAACCCTACAGTGCTGATCCCGGGAACCCCATGGTGCCAATCCTGGGAACCCCCTGGTGCCAATCCCAGAACCCTGCAGTGCCAATCCCAGGATCCCACGGTGCTGGTCCCAGAACCCTGCAGTGCTGATCCCGGGAACCCCATGGCGCCAATCCTGGGAAACCCCATGGTGCCAATCCCAGAACCCTGCAGTGCCAATCCCAGAACCCCGCAGGGCCAATCCCACAGTGCCAATCCCAGAACCCTGCAGTGCTGATCCCAGGATCCCACAGTGCTGATCCCAGAACCCTGCAGTGCTGATCCCGGAACCCCAAAGTGCCGATCCCTCAGTGTGGATCCCAGAATCCCACAGTGCTAATTCCAGGAACCCCGCAGTGCTGATCCCGGGTACCCCACAGTGACAATCCTGGGAAACCCCATGGTGCCGATCCCAGAACCCTGCAGTGCCAATCCCAGAACCCTGCAGTGCCAATCCCACAGTGCCGATCCCAGAATCCCACAGTACTAATTCCAGGAACCCCACAGTGCCGACCCTGGAATCCCGCGGTGCCAATCCCGCGGTGCCAATCCTGGGACCCCATGGTGCCAATCCCGGGATCCGGCAGTGCCAACCCCGTGGTCCCAGTCCCAAAACCCTGCAGTGCCGACCCCGGAATCCCGCGGTGCCAATCCTGCGGTGCCAATCCCGGGATCCAGCAGCGCTAATCCCGTGGTCCCAGTCCCAAAACCCTGCGGTGCCAATCCCGGGACCCGGCGGCGCTCCCGGCCCCGTACCTGCGAGCAGGAAGGTGATCAGGCAGGTCTCCTTGGGCAGGAAGAGCTTGAGGCGGGAGCCGCTGAACACGTACTCCACCACGGCCTCGGAGCGGCCGGCGCGCTGCAGGAACGGCAGGAACTGCTTCGCCTTCTGCGTGTCCTGCAGGAAAACGGGAATTCAGGGACTCCGGAACCGTGACCTGCAGGGCTGGGAGCGGGGGCTGCTCCTGTCCCCTGGACAGCTGGGGTGAGACATCTGGGCACGGAGCTGAGCTTCCAGCTTGGGATGGGCCGTGCGCCCCAAACACAGCCCAAATCCCAAATATATCCCAAAACACATCTCAAAATACAGCCCAAAGCAAATCCCAAATACACCCCAAATACATCTCAAAACACAACACATCTCAAAATACATCCAAAAATCCCAAATACATCCCAAAACAAATCCCTAATACATCCCAAATATATCCCAAAATGCATCCCAAATCCATCCCAAAATCCCAAAAATACTCCAAAACACATCTCAAATACATCTCAAAACACATGTCAAAATACATCCAAAAATCCCAAATACATCCCAAAACACATCCCTAATACATCTCAAAACAAATCCCAAATACATCCCCAAACGCATCCCAAATATATCCCAAAACGCACCCAAAATCCATCCCAAAATCCCAAAAATATCCCAAAGCACATCCCAAATACATCTCAAAACACATCTCAAAATACATCCAAAAATCCCAAATTCATCCCAAAATCCCAAAAATATCCCAAAGCACATCCCAAATACATCTCAGAACACATCTCAAAATACATCCAAAAATCCCAAATAGATCCCAAAATAAATCCTAAATATATCCCAAAACACATCCCAAATACATCCCCAATCCAGTCAAAATGCATCCAAAAAATTCATCCCTAAACCCATCCCCAAACCCACCCCAAAGCCCATCCTGCCCCTCCCCACAGGGCAGCTGCCTGGATCAGCAGGACAGATCCGGCCCCATTTCTCCATTTCCCCCATCCCTACCGGAGCATCCCATCACTCCCTTTCCCGGATCTGCCCCGGCCCATCCCAGCATCGAAGGGCTCCACAGAAATCCTCAAAAATATTAACTAATTGAGAAAAAACGTAATGAACTCTGCTGGGAGGGTGTGGGGATCTCCAAATTCCCTCAGCAGAGCCGGGCAATCCCGGATTCCCGCCAGCATTCCTGGTTCCCAGGCAATGGGGCAACTCCCCGTTTATTTATCCGAGGAAGAAAGGGAAAAACCCCCCAGCAGCTCCCAAAACAATGGCACGCGTGGGTTTTATCCCACTTGATCCCACGCAGAATTCCCGCCCATCCCATGCCCGAGGGGATGGATCCTTACTCCGGAGATGTCGGCCACCCTGTGGATCGGCACCTCCTTCTTGCTGTGCAGCCCCTTCCCGTTCTTGATG
The DNA here is from genome assembly GCA_019023105.1 of Diglossa brunneiventris. NCBI lineage: Eukaryota > Metazoa > Chordata > Aves > Passeriformes > Thraupidae > Diglossa > Diglossa brunneiventris. The sequence continues at coordinate 73,071,286 of CM032353.1, read as the reverse complement.
GCCCTGGGGAGGAGAGGGAGCGCCGGGAATCAGCTCCTGCCGCAGCAGAGTGGGAGCTGGAGCCTCCCCTGTGCCCCGCCGGGACACCCGGGCAAACACAGCCATGGAATGAGGGCTTCCCACGAGCCAGGATGGGGAATGCTGCACATGGAGGGCACTGAACACATGGAAAACTGGAGCTGCTGCCAGATCCAGGCCCAACACTGGACTCAGATCCAGATCCTTGTCTCAGCACAGGGATGCAGGGCTGGGATGTTCCCCCGGGATGTCCCCTCGGGATGAGGCCACCAAGCTCTCTGTCCCCACCTGGAACGTCCCCTCGCGCCCCAGGGCCTGGTCTGGAGGGTTGGGAAAGGCTGGACTGTGCTGGGATTCTGGTAGAGCCAATGGTCTGGGATGTGATTCCAGATCCCAAGCTCTCTGAAGAGCTGGGAATGCTGAATGGATCCCCCGAACTGCTCCAGGCCCTGCACCACAACCTCGTCCCAAATCCCACAGCATCCCACTCCTGCTGCTCCTGGCATTGTCCCAGAGCTGCCGGCTCCTCTGCCTGGTGCCAGCACCATCCTGGATTTGGGATGTGCCAAAGCTCCCAAGGGCATGGATGAGCCACCTCCAGCCTCATTCTGGGATCGGGTGGGAACATCCAGCACCTCCACATGGGGACATCCAGGCCGAACCCCAACCCTGGAGGGTGGGTCTGGCTCCAGATGCCACATCCCAGCCCTGTATCCAGCTCCAGGTGCCACATCCCAGCCCTGTATCTGGCTCCAGGTGCCACATCCCAGCCCTGCATCCAGCTCCAGGTGCCACATCCCAGCCCTGCATCCCTGTATCCTGGTGCCCCCTCCGCAGCTCCGAGCTGCTGACTTCCTGCCAGGCTTCCCAAAAGGCACATTCCAGGCGCTGGGAAGGAGCCTGCGAGCAATCTGCCGGCCGCCCACCGCCCGGGCACGGCTGGGTGGGAGCGGGAGCAGCTCTCTCCGGATCGATCCGCCTTTTCCCAGCAGCCAGCCCTGCCCGGCGAGGCGCCGCAGCCCCCTCCAAGCTGCTCTTCCCCGGCTCTCGGCATCGTGCCGGGATCTGCTGCCAAGGAGAGAGCTGAGATCCCACCATCCCCGCCGGGCTCAGCCGCCACGGAGCCACCTCCGGAGGGAGCGGGGCTGGGCAGGGAAGGGTGTCCATCGCCATTCCAGAGGGAGCGTGGGATGAGGGACAGCGACATGGGGACACGTGCAGGGCTCCGGAGCAGGGCCGGGCAGGGAAGGGTGTCCATCGCCATTCCAGAGGGAGCGTGGGATGAGGGACAGGGACATGGGGACACGTGCGGGGCTCTGGAGCGGGGCTGGGCAGGGAAGGGTGTCCATCGCCACTCCAGGGCCAGCGGGAGTGTGGGATCAGGGACAGCGACATGGGGACACCTGGGAGGCTCCCCGGGCTGGGAACGACGATCCCTGTGGACATGGGGGGCACTGGGATATGGGATCCTCTGCCTGGGGAGCTGGGCTGTGCACACCTGGATGTGGTGTACCTGAGACACGGCTGGGGACAGACAGGGACATGGGCTGGGATGGGGCAGAGGGACACGGACAGCTGTGTGTGGGAATCACCTCAAAAAACAGGGATGGGGCAGGGGGACACACGACAGGGGACACAGGATGTGACAGGGAGAGCACAGGGGACCCCTCACAGCCCCCCAGCCCTGCGCTCACCGGGCCTCAGCTGCCAGCAGCTCATCGTAGTGCGCCGAGCGCTGGTCGTCGTCCTGCCGGTAGCGCAGCACCGTGGCCAGGCCCTTGCTGACCAGCGCCTCCGCGATGTTGCTGTGGGAACGGGGTGGGATCAGGGTGGGAATGGGCCAGGGAGACTCCAGTCCCATCCCATTCCAATTGCATCCCATCCCAATTGCATCCCACCCCATCCCATCCCAGTTCCATCTCACCCCATCCCAATTCCATCCCATCCCAATCCCATCCCATTCCAGCCCAATCCCATCCCAAGGGAAGGCCTTGGAGTGACACACCCCAGCTCTCTGGGCACAGTGGGGGACCCAAACTGGGCTCGTGTCACAGGGAGAAGCCTCCCAGGAGCACCCCAAAACTCCCCTCCCACCCCAGCCCAAACCCAGCAGGCTCAGCATTCCCAGCCCATGGGAGCCTCCTGGATTTCCCAATGCCATCACTTTTTTCCAGGAGCAGGGAGTGGGCACTGGTTTGGGAGGGGGGGCACCACCCCCAGATTCTCTCCAAACCTGAGGGGTGATGGCCCCCAGCCCTCGGGAATCTCCTTGATTGCACCATCCCACTTTTTTTTTGGGAAATAATTTGGGCACCAGTTTGAGGGGCTGGGACAGGGAGACCCCCCACCCCCTTTTCCACTGGGAAGGGGCTGGGAGCAGCCTCTCCCACTGAACTGGGATTTCTGGGATCAGCAAGGGGGGCCTGTGCCAGGCAGGGGTGAATCCATCACATTCCACTGCTTTAAGCAAATCCATGAATTCTCCTTCTCCAGCATTTCCCTAATTCTCCTCCAGTCACCGCCCCCCCTCCACTAATTCCCTCAGTATCCCCAAAAAAGAGGATCTATCCAGAGGATGGAGGGACTGATCCCTGCCCGAATCCCGGGTGTGCCCCTTCCTGAATGGGGGGAAGGGCAAATCCAGCACCGGGAGCCGAAATTAGGTCTCAGAGCAGGGGGAGGAAGCAAAAAATTCGGGATTGGCGAGCGAGGGAATTGCTGCAGCTGGAGCAGCTGCGGCAGCCTGGGAATGCTGAGCACCGGGAATGGGCACCTCGGGAATGGGCACCCCGGGAATGGGCACCCCGAGAATGGGCACCTCGGGAATGGGCACCTCGGGAATGGGCACCCCGGGAATGGGCACCCTGGGAATGCTGAGCACTGGGAATGGGCACCCCGGGAATGGGCACCTCAGGAACAGGCACCTCAGGAATAGGCACCCCGGGAATGGGCACCCTGGGAATGGGCACCTCGGGAATGGGCACCCTGGGAATGCTGGGGAAGGAGCAGGAGCTGGGGGAAGCCAGGGAAGGGCCAGGGCGGCTCCCAGCACTCCCTGACATTCCCCATCCCAGACATCCCACTCCCCATCCCAGTCAAATCCTGCTCCTCATCCTGAACACATCCCACCCCTCATCCCAGACATCTCATTCCCCATGCCAGCTGCATCCTGGAAAAGGGTGTGGAACAGTGTCCCCTCCCTGGGCCACCGGAGAGCCCGGAAGCTCTGGAGCATTCCCAGCACTCCCAGCCATGAAATCTGGCTGCTTCCCAGTGCCAGAACACTTCACTGGGCTGGAAATCCCAGGAAAAGGCCAAATTCTTTCAGGGTTCAGAGGTTTTAAGGCTCAGAATTCCCACGGGGACTGATCCTGGTGCCCAGGGAAGGAGGATGAGGGTGAGGGAGGCAGGGACAATGGCTCAGAGAAGGAATTCCAGCCCATGAATGCCAGCTCCTGCTCCAGCCTGGCTCCCTGGGAGGCACCCCCCATTCCCACCTCCCAGCAAAGCTCTGGAATGGAGCTGGAGCTGTGGCCTGGATGGAAGAAGCATCCCCCAGTTAATCCCAGATCCCAAATTAAAGACTGGGAATATGACAGGAAAAATCTCCTTAGCCTGAAAAAATGGCAGTTAGGGAACTTCAAGCCAAAAATGTCAAATTTTAAGCTCCTCCCACATTTCCTTTCCCAAAGGAAGTTTTGGAGGGGTTTCATCCCACCCAAGCTGGGTGCCCAGCATGGATTGGGATCGAGATCAGGATCAGCATCGGGATCAGGGATGCCAAACCCATCCCACCCCCCAAACTCCAAATCATCCCAAACTGCAGCATCCGGCCCCACTGCACCCAGGGAAGGGATTGCCCCACACTCCCACCGGGAATTGCACGTGGAATTACAGCACAGGGTGCTCTTGAAATGTGGGATTAGGGATTTCTAGGAGCTTTTTTTTCCTGGGGATGATGCACGATGCTGTGGGATGCTATGGAATTGTGCAGGATGCTGTGGAGAGCTGTGGGATGCTCTGGGATGCTATAAAATGCACCAGCATTTCTAGGGCAGGGATCATGCCCAAAACTTGGAGGAGATGGAAGGGAGAAGTGGGATGGAGGGATCCTGGGATCCAGGGGGTGACACAAGCAGGGATAGACAGGGATGCAGGCAGGGAAATGGGCAGGATGTGGGCAGGGATAGGGGCTGGGAGATGAGCAGGGATCTAGTTAGGGATCCAGCAGGGATCCAGGCTGGGATATGAGCAGGGACCCAGCAGGAGAAGCTGGGTTTGTGCTCCAGCCCCCCAGTCCCAGTGCCTGGAGCTGGGATTGGGGCTGCAGCTCCTGCCCTGGCTCCCTCCCCGGCGCCGCCGTGCCCAGAATCCCAAGCAGGCTCAGCCCAGCCCAGATGCTGGGCGGACACTCCAGGAGGACAAGCCAGGCTTTATTCCCTGCTCCATCCCAGCCTGGCAAAGGCCTCGGGACACAGACCCTGCTCTGTTCCACCCCCGGCATCCCGGGATGCAGCACCAGGAATGGCACAGGCACTGTGGAACATCCCAGGAATGGTGCAGGCACTGTGGAATATCCCAGGATACAGCCCTGGGAATGGCACTGTGGAACATCCTGGGAATGGCACAGGCACTGTGGAACATCCTGGGAATGCAGGGGCAGCTCTCCCAGCGCTGGGATTGGGGAGCAGGAGAAGGCAGCTCTCCCAGGTTTTGCAGGGAAGGGAAGGAAGGGAAGTGCAGCTCTCGCAGCCCCTGGATCAGGGAGGGAAAGGCAGCGCTGCAGCGCTTTGGGCGCTTTCCAAAATAGCTGCTACCGGGAAAAAAAACTGGGAAAGCAACCAAGGGCCTATGACAAATCCTCCCTACGCAGCTCCCGGAGCCGCTGCCAGCCGAAGGCTCAGCCTATCCACAGGGATGTGCCAGAGGCTCGGCCTATCCACAGGGATGTGCCAGAGGCCTGGCCTATCCACAGGGATGTGCCAGAGGCCTGGCCTATCCACAGGGATGTGCCAGAGGCTCGGCCTATCCACAGGGATGTGCCGGAGGCCTGGCCTATCCACAGGGATGTGCCAGAGGCTCAGCCTATCCACAGGGATGTGCCAGAGGCTCGGCCTATCCACAGGGATGTGCTGGAGGCTCAGCCTATCCACAGGGATGTGCCAGAGGCTCAGCCTATCCACAGGGATGTGCCAGAGGCCTGGCCTATCCACAGGGATGTGCTGGAGGCTCGGTCTATCCACAGGGATGTGCCAGAGGCCTGGCCTATCCACAGGGATGCGTCGGAGGCCTGGCCTATCCACAGGGATGTGCTGGAGGCTCAGCCTATCCACAGGGATGTGCTGGAGGCCTGGCCTATCCACAGGGATGTGCCGGAGGCTCGGCCTATCCACAGGGATGTGCCAGAGGCACCGGCACCCCGTGGCCTGAGGGGGAAATTCACAAATTCTGGCTGAGGGGAAGCTGCTCTGGAACACGCCCCACTCCTGAACCTTCTCATGGAGAAGGGAAACCAGGGAGGGGAAGGACAAACATCCCGGGATACACAGCAGGGATTACTCCTCCAAAGCCACCCGAGGCAGCCAGATTGGGGGAACCTGATCCCGATATCCCCCAAAACTGATGCAGCTGTAGGGGGGCAGGTGTGCTGGGTCCAGACAGCAGCATCCCAATGTATCCCACAGGATCACAGAGCTGGGATGCCGGGAATGGGGGCTGATCCCAGGCCAAGTGGGGAGCGAGCCACCCTCTGACCCCACAGAGCCCTGGCAGGGTGGGAATGCCAGGTGGGCAGGGCAGAGGCCGGGGAGGACTCACATTCCGCCGATGGAGACGGTGGCACAGGTGCGCTCCGAGAAGGCCGGCACGGTGTCGGTGGCGCTGCTGGCAGGGCGGATGTAATCCACGGAAACGTTCACCTGGAAAAGGGAATGGCTCAGGGCTGGCACTGCCCAGGCCCTCAGCCAGGGCCCGGGATCAGCCAGCCAGGCCCTCATCCTCATCCTCATCCTCATCTGCATCCTCTCCATGCCCAAATCTCCGGGATCAGCCAGCCAGGCCCTCATCCTCATCCTCACTCACCCCCATCCTCATCCTCTCCATGCCCAAATCTCTGAGATCAGCCAGCCAGGCCCTCATCCTCTCCATGCCCACATCTCCAGGATCAGCCAGCCAGGCCCTCATCCTCATTCTCACCCCCATCCTCATCCTCTCCATGCCCAAATCTCCGGGATCAGCCAGCCAGGCCCTCATCTCCAGACTCATCCTCATCCTCACTCACACCCTCATCCTCATCCCCATTCTCATCCTCTGCATGTCCAAATCTCCGGGATCAGCCAGCCAGGCTCTCATCCTCATCCTCATCCCCATCCTCGCCCCCATGCTCATGCTCACGCTCATCCTCATCTTCTTCATGCCCAAATCTCCAGAATCAGACAGCCAGGCCCTCATCTACATTCTCACCCCCATCCTCATCCTCTCCATGCCCAAATCTCCAGGATCAGCCAGCCAGGCCCTCATCCTCATCCCCACCCTCATTCTCACCCCTATCCTCATCCTCATCCTCATCCTCATTCCCATTCTCATCCTTTCCATGTCAAAATCTCCAGAATCAGACAGCCAGGCCCTCATCCACATCCTCACCCCCATCCTCATCCTCATTCTCATCCCCATCCTCATCCTCTCCATGCCCAAATCTCCGGGATCAGCCAGCCAGGCCCTCATCCCCATCCCCATCCTCCCCGTGCCCACATTCCCACTGCCAGTCTCCAGCCCCTCTCCTTCTCCATGCCCAGGGAACGGAGCCGTTTCCCAGCGGCTCTGGCACCACCAGAGCTCCCAGGCACATTAAGCCAGGAGCTTCCAGGCAGGACAAGATCCCAGCTGGGATCCCGGTACCTGCCAGGTGTCCCCAGAGCTCCGTGGGGATCCCGAGGCGTGGTGGCCCCAGCACTTCCTGGTTTATGGACACGACATTCCCGCCAGGACAGGGGGACGGGAGCGGCGCTTCCCGCTCCACCAGGGCTGTGCCCCGGTACCAGGGCTTGGGGTGAGCTGGGACATGCTGGGATCAGGGAATCCTGGAATGGGTTGGGTGGGAAGGGACCCCAGAGCCCCTGCAGTGCCACCCCTGCCATGGCAGGGACACCTCCCACTGTCCCAGGCTGCTCCAGCCCCAGTGTCCAGCCTGGCCTTGGCCACTGCCAGGGATGCAGGGGCAGCCCCAGCTGCTCTGGCAATTCCAGCCCAGCCAGGAATTCCTCATTGCCAAGATGCCATCCATGGCTGCCCTCTGGCACTGGGAGCCATTCCCTGTGTGCTGTCCCTGCAGGCCTTGTCCCCAGTCCCTCTGCAGCTCTCCTGGAGCCCCTGCAGGCCCTGCAAGGTCCCCGTGGAACCTTCCCTTATCCAGGCATCACCCCCCAGCAGTTCCCAGCAACACATCCCACATCTGCAGGCGCCATTTCCATGAAAATCTCACCCATTCCCACCCCTCTGCTTCCCCAGGGAAGCTCCATCCTCAATGCTTCCCTGGTATCAGCTGGAACACCCCGAGGCTCTGGGGTAGAGGGGGTGACACTGGGGTGACAGGGGGGCAATGTGGGGATCTTTGGGACATTCCAGTGCTGCTGCCCCGGGGCTGGACTTGGCCCCTCTGGACTTTTCCCAGGCCCGTTCCCGCTCCTGTTCCTGTTCCCGTTCCGCATGGCCGGAGCCGCGCTGAGCCAAAGGCAGCCAGACAGGCGAGGCAGGAGCATCCCTGAGCCCCTCCAAAGCCTCGGCTCATCCAAAAATCACTCATTAAACCAACATCAAAATGCAAACAGGGCCGGAGCGTCTGGCAGGGCGCCGGAGCCGCGGCTTTTCCGTGCGGAGAGGGGGCTCCGGCAGGAAAGAGCCAATTAAGGGGAGCGGTTACAGCGATTCCTCGCAGCAAAGCTCCCGTCGGAACCACTGGAGGGGAAAAAGAGACGCCGATTACTCCGAGAGGCAGGTTGGGAATTCAGCTGCTCCAGGGCTTTTGAGATGTCTGGCTCAGGAGCGGCTGGCGTGGGAAACACCTGGCTGGGGATGCGGCACCGGGAACGGGGAGAGGCGGCAGCGGAGCAGCCGGGGGGAACGGGGGATCCCGGGGCTCGGGGAGGAGTCACGAGAGATGGGATGGGATAATGGGATGGGATGGGATGGGATGGGATGGGATGGGATGGGATGGGATGGGATGGGATGGGGGGGGTGGGATGGGATGGGATGGGATGGGGTGGGATGGGATGGGATGGGGCCACTCCTCAACAAGAAAGCCCTCTATTGTGTCCCACTGTATCCCGCTGCATCAGATGTGCCCAGGGGCAGAGGGATCTGGACGGGCTGGATCCGAGGGATGAGGACAATGGGATGAGGTTCCACAAGGCCAAGTGGAGCCCTGGCACAGGGTGTGGCTGCCCCTGGATCCCTGGAAGTGCTCTAGGCCAGGCTGGACGGGGCTTGGAGCCACTCAGGATAGGGGAAGGTGTCCCTGCCACAGCAGGGCTGGAACCACTCCATGATCCCATGAAGTTCCTCTTGGATCACACCAGCCCCCATGGAACACTCCAGACATGGAAAGCTGGGAAAGGCCCTGGGGGTGCTGCTCAGCTGGAGGGACACGGAGCTGCAGGGACAACACCCGGGATCATCTGAGGGCAGGCTGGGCTCCATGTGACACCAGACGTGGCACGGGCACCCCACAGCTCTGGCACTAGGGACAGCAGGCAAAGCACTCCCGGGATCCAAGGGCGACGTGCCCGTGGAGGGGCCGGGAAGGGCTGGGGGCGCAGGGACCCCCTGGCACCCCCGGGCTCTGCTCCCCCCGGAGCAGCCGGAGCCGCGCCTGGGCGGCTTTCCAAGGTCAGCTGCAGTCAGGGTGGATTAAATCACTCCGGCAGCTCCGCTCCCGGGAGCGCATCCAGCCTGGAACGGCGGCACCGCGCGGGCTCCGAGCGGCCACCACCGCCAATGTCACCCACGGGGACCTGCACCCATGGGGACCCGGAACCCACCGGGACCTACAACTCATGGGGATCCTGCACCCATGGGGACTCTGCACCCACAGGGACCTGGAACCCACAGAGACCTGGAACCCACCGGGACCTGCACCCATGGGGACCTGGAACCCACTGGGACCCTGAACCCATGGGGCTCCTGCACCCACGGGGACCTGGAACCCACAGGGACCTTGCACACAGAGGGACTTGGCACCCACAGGGACCCTGCACCCACAGGGACCCGGAACGCACAGGGACCTGGAACCCACAGGGACCCAGCACCCACAGAGACCTGAAACCCACAGGGACCTGGAACCCACGGGGACCTGGCACCCACTGGGACTTGGCACTCATGGGGACCCGCTACCCACAGGGGCCTGGCACCCCACGGGGACCCTGCAGCCCGGCACTCACTGCCTGGGCTCACCAGCACAGAGCTGAGGGTGCCAGGACATGGGGGAACAGGATGGGGTCCCCAGGACGTGGTCCCTGGCCTTGTCCCCAGCATCAGCGTCCCAGCAAGGTTGCTCCCAACACGCTGTTCCCAGGATGGGGTTCCTGCCTCACTGTCCCCAGGACCAGGGTCCCAATGAAGTTGTCCCCAGCTCCTTATCCCCAGGGTGTGGCCCCTGCCACCCTGTCCCCAGCTGGTCATGGAGAAGGTGGGGGAGGCACCCCCCGTGGTCCCGTCCCAGTTCCAGCCCCAGTATGGGCTGGGGGGACACGATGGGACATTCCAGGCACAGCCCATGCTCCAGCCTCAGGACCCCAGGCAGCGGGGACATGTCCCCATCCCAGAGGGGACATCCTTGGGGCTGCCTGAAGAGGGGGGATGGGGGCTCATCCCGCCGGGAAGGGCCGGGAGCAGCCCCACCTTTGGGCTGGGGAGGGCGGGGTGGGCTCCGGGCCGTGCCGCTGCCGTTCCCTGCTATTCCCTCATCCCACGGGGGGCTCCGAGGGGCCGCGGGGACACGGGGGGGCCGTTGGGGGACAGATGGGGGGTGGGTGGCAGCCCAGACCTGCCGGGCTAAAAATACCCCGCCCGCCCGCGGATCTCCCGGCCCGGCGGCGTCACCCGCTCCCGCGAGTATTTTTACTTCCCCGGCAGCTCGTGCCGGGTGGAAGGGCCGGGGGGGCTGGGAAGGGGCTGGCGGGGGGCTCGGGGCGGCGGGTGCCCCCCGTGTCCCTCCCGTGCCGGAGGGAGGAGGTTCCCGGAGACCTGGCGGGGGCCAGGAGATGGGAGCAGGAATGTGCGGGATGATCCCGGTGGGATGGGGGCTGCAGGAGGCACCGCGGGGCAGATCCAGGGAAGCGTTTTCCCCCTGGATCAGCGGTTTCCCTCCCGAGGGCCGGCTCATCCCAGCCCCCCCCACCCCACGCATCCTGCTGCGGGCAGCGGGATTTCCTGGGAATGGCGAGCGGAGCCGGCTGCGCTTCCCTAACGCCCTCCACCTCTCCATCCTCCCGTCATCCCTCCTGGAAAAGGCCGGGATGTGGAACAAGGATGCTCCACAGCAGCCCCGGGAGCCTCCAGCGCCTCCGGCACCGCCAGGAGCGGATCCAGCAGGACCCAGCTCCCTCCCGCTCCAGCGGCTGCCGGAGGGGCCACGGAGACCCCCGGGGCAGGATTGACCTTGGAGCGGGATAACCATGCAAGTGCCGGGCCGGGAGGGCGATGGGCGCAGGAGAGGAGAGGTGCCTGGATTTGGGATGGTTACAGCGGCAATAATCCCTGAGAGCCCCCTGCCCCTCCCGTGCCGGGGCCGGCCCAGCCCACTGCAGCAGCCGCGCATTCCAAGCGCAATCCGGGCGGGAAAACTGCGCTCCCCGACAGCTCTCCCGGTTCGGCTCCCAGCAGCCAAATCCTCCCCGGCAGCCAAATCCTGCCCAGTTCCACACGTGGAAGCGGCGGGTGACGCAGCCGTCCCCGTGACGCTCCAGAGCTGGCAAAGCCGCCCCGGCTCCCGCACATTCCCGAGCTCCAGCGCATTCCCGGGAACAGCATCCGGATCCCGGCTCGGGCACGGCGCAGCTCCCCGAGGGATGGGTCCCCACTGACCCCAGCCCCGGCTGCATCAAGAACTGGGATCTTCCCAAAATCCCCCCGGGCATCGCTGCTGTGCCGAGCTCTCGCAGAGCTCTTCAGAGCTCTGCTGTGAGACGCAGGAAAAATTGCCCGACATTCCAAAAATCCTCCAGTCTGCCAAAGCCTTCCCTCTCCCCAGCACCGGGATGGTGTTCCCAGGGAGAAGGTCTTCCCTGGTCAAACCCATCCCTGTTTTACCCCAGCCCTGGTCCCCAGCAGTGCTGGCACCGGGACTGCTGCTGTTGTAACCCCAAAAGGAGAATCCCTAAAAGCATCTGAGGGGACCAGACAGGTGAATGCCCCGGAAAACCATCGGGAAACCACTCAGGGCTCTGGAGATGGGCAGCACTCCCAACTGGAATCAGCCTTCCCGAGAGGGATGGGGTGGGAATAATGGGACACAGGGATGGGACAGGATGGGGCACAGGGAGGGAACACAGGGATGGGACACAAGGATGGGACAGGATGGGACACGGGGATGGGACACAGGGATGGGGCACAGGGATTGGACACAGGGATGGGGCACAGGGGTGGGACACAGGGATGGGGCACACGGATGGGACACAGGGATGGGACAGGATGGGGCACAGGGATGGGGCACAGGGGTGGGACACAGGGATGGGGCACAGGGGTGGGACACAGGGATGGGACACAGGGATGGGACAGGATGGGGCACAGGGATTGGATACAGGGATGGGACACAGGGATGGGACACAGGGATGGGGCACAGGGATGGGGCATAGGGATGGGGCACAGGGATGGGACACAGGGGTGGGACATACGGATGGGACAGGATGGGGCACAGGGATGGGGCACAGGGGTGGGACACAGGGATGGGACACAGGGATGGGGCACAGGGATGGGGCACAGGGGTGGGACACAGGGATGGGACACGGGGATGGGACACAGAGATGGGACAGGATAGGACAGGATGTGGCACATGGATGGGGCACAGCGACAGGGTCCTGGGACACCCCAGGGAGCCCCTCCTTTCTTCCCCCCGGAGCAGCTGGCAAGGATGGGGCAGCACCACTTCCATGCCCAGGGAATTTTCATCCCGGAGCTCTCCCTTGCCGGCTCCCTCCATGCGAGCGATTAATCCCAGAGTTAATTAGGGAAGAGCCACGATCCATCTCCCGCGCCCGGCGCAATTATCCGGAGCCGCTCCGCGGCGCAGCGCGATCGATGGGCGGAGGAGCCGGCCCTTCCCGACACGCTCCACGGATTTATTCCACAAATCCATAGTGGCCTGGGCAGCCGGGCGCCGGCCCCGGTTCATCCCGCGCCGCCAGGCAAATTCCAGCGGCTGGGAAGGACACGGCGGAGCTGGGAGAGGCTCCGGCACCAGAGCCAAAATCCCCAAATCCAGCCCTTATGTGCCATGAAAATCCCAGCCTGGAAAATTCCCGCTGCTCAGGAATGAGAGGGCAAGAGGGAAAATACATTGCCTTCCATCCCTTCCCAGGGAGCAGGGAATTCAGAGGTGGATTCCCACATACCAGCTCCTCTCCCAACAGGAGCTGGAGGAAAAGGAGCCGTGGCAGCCACAGCAGGGATGATCCTTCCTTATCCCCCCTCGGTGCATTCTCCAGAGGGAATTCTTTTGGAAAGCAATGTCAGGGCTGACCCAGCGCTCCAGCAGGACAGGATGGGATGGGATGGGATGGGATGGGATGGGATGGGATGGGATGGGATGGGATGGGATGGGATGGGATGGGATGGGATATGTCCATGAGGAGCCTCCCAAGGCACAGGGAAAGGATCCATGGGGATGGACGGAGCTCCCGAGGCAGGCCAGGAACCAGGGCAGGCTGAGCTCCCTGAATTCCAGAACTCCTTGGAATCCCACAGCTCCTCGGAAAGGCCAGGCACCCAGGGCAGGCTGAGCTTCCTTCATCCCAGAACACCCTGGAATCCCAAGGTCACCCTCCAAAGGCACCCAGTGCCAGAGCCAATTCCAATCCCTGATCCAACACAGGGCACAGCAATGGCGGATGGCAGAAACCTGGCACCAGTAACCCCAGAATGGCTCAAACTGGGACCATGCTGAGGTGCCAGAATCCCATTCCAGACCTAGTGCTTCCATCACAAATCCCTCCAACACTCCCACAGTTTTTTCCAACTCCGGGAAGCACCAGATTTCCCATTAAAAAAATCTCCCAAGCTGCTCTTTTCCCCTTTCCCCATTTTTTTGGACTGCCCGGGCAGGCTCCGAGCTGGAAAGATCCAATTAGGCACCGGAGCAGCCCCAACGAGCAGCAACAGCCGTGCCACGAAGGGAATTGATTTTATTTGACTGTTTTATGAGCACTGGAAAATTGCATCCGGAGCGTTCGCTCCGCTGGTTAACACATTCCTCATTCCCGGAATTGCTCTGAACCAGCCTCAGAAAACAGCCAGGGAAACAAAGGGAGAAGTGAGGCAGAATTCCCGGGAAATGGGGAGTGCAACGCCTCGAGGGGCACTCCAGGCTTGGGGGCATCCCGGAATTTCCCAAGGAGCCACACAGCAGCACCGGCATCAGACTCATCCCCTCCTTCACTCCCTCATCCTCACTGTCCCATCCCTTTTCCCCTCATCCTCAGCCCCGTCCCAGCCCCGTCCCTCCCTCCGTACCTTCTTCCCGATGAGTTTCTTGCGCAGGAATTCCCGGGCCTCAAACATGTAGGGAATGTCGTAGAGGGGCCTCAGCTTCCTGTTCTTGTCCTGTTGAGAGAGGGGACTCAGTTTAGGGGATTCCCAAATCCGCCCCAAGGCCCCCCCCAGTTCCACATCCCAGTTCAGGCTCTGCTGAACCCCGAGGGAACCCCAGGATAATCCCAACATCCCTCAGGAGGAGGTGCCGGCAGCCTCGTGGTGCCAGGTTGGACATGCCTGAGTGACAACTCCAGGAGGGAATGGGATGATGGAATTTGGGGTGGGGGTGACCAGGGTGACCCCCCCGGGGTGTCCAGCCCCTGTCCAAGGGCATCTCCTGGCGTCACATCCCTGCAAAAGCTGAGCAAAAAGGGGAGATTCCCAAAGGAAACGAGGATTCGACCCAACACAATCCAAAACAACCCAAACATGACCTGAAGTGACCCAGCGTGACCCAACATGACCCAAAGTGACCCAAAGTGACCCAATACAACCCCGTGTAACTCAACGTGACCCAACATGAAGTGACCCAAAGTGATCCAGTGTGACTCAAAGTGACCCAACACAACCCAACGTAGAGCAACATGACCCAACACAAACCAACATAACCCAACCCAATCCAACCCAACCCAGACTCTGCTCGCCACCACAGTGCTGTGGGCATGGCCCCCTCACACCTCCCCAAGCTGGGGAGGGAATGCTGGAAAAGAGGGAGATCAGGCCAAAGCAGCCAGACATGGAGGAGCGGAGTCAGACAGAGCGGGAGCGGGCGGACACGGGCGGCGGCACTCGGCTCCTCCCTAATGAACGAGGCTTTGGCAGAGTTTATTGTCCTTGACGCTGCTCATTCCCAGACTGCTCCTTGGAGACGTTCCCTCCTCTGCCCGCATCGACCGGGCATGGGAACAGGATGGATCCTGTGAGGGGATCCCCAGGAACCCACAGCCAGTGCCAGGGATGGGAACGGGATGGATCCTGTGAGGGGATCCCCGGGAACCCACAGCCAGCACCAGGGATGGGAAAGGGATGGATCCTGAGAGGGGATCCCCAGGAACCCACAGCCAGTGCCAGGGATGGGAACGGGATGGATCCAGAGAGGGGATCCCCAGGAACCCACAGCCAGCACCAGGGATGGGAATGGGATGGATCCAGAGAGGGGATCCCTGTGAACCCACAGCCAGTGCCAGGGATGGGAACAGGATGGATCCAGAGAGGGGATCCCCGGGAACCCACAGCCAGTGCCAGGGATGGGAACGGGATGGATCCAGAGAGGGGATCCCTGGGAACCCACAGCCAGCACCAGGGATGGGAAAGGGATGGAGCCTGCGAGGGGATCCCTGGGAACTGTGGTACCTCCTGCCCCCACAGCAGGTCCTAAAGCAGATCCCAAAGCAGATCCCAGGTGCTGCTCCAGCCCCTGGAGCTGCGGGAGCTTGGAACAAGCACGGAGGAGCTACCGTGGCAGCACCAGCCTCTCTCTCTGCCCCTTCCCAGGGGAGCACAGCTCCCCTTTTCCAAACTTCCAGCCCCTGCCCAGAGGCTCCTGAACCATTCCTGGTCCCCAAATCCTCGGGGTGACCCCAGACCCTTCCATCAATGGGATCTGATGGATCCGGGCCCTGAGATGCTCCCGCCCTCGCCAAGGTCACGGCAGAGCTCCGACACCGAGCGCGGCTCTGCACGGCAAAGCCCTGTGCAAACACTAATTAATCCTCACTAACGAACTCCAAATTTACGGCTTAGTTAAGTGTCTGTCTGGCACAGGCTGTTAAATCCCTAATCCCATCCCGCCGGAGCGCAGGAAGCGGGACGGCAAAGCCCTGGGTGGCCCCGGCACCTCCCGACAGCGCCGGGGGCTCGGGGCTGGCAGGGAATTCCTGAGGGAGCCGAGGGGGTGGGATCTGAGCCCTCCCCAAAGCTCCTTTGGGTCTGCAGCCACTGGGACCACCCCGAAAAGGGACCACCCCACCAACGGACCACTCCAAAAAGGGACTACCCCAAAAAGGGACCATCCCACAAAGGGACCACCCCAAAAAGGGACCACCCCAAAAAGGGACAACCAGCACAGACCCCGCAGCACCAGCACCAGTGCCATTCCTAAGGCATACTGGGATCCACGGTGCCATCCTGCCAGTCCTGGATGTGCCATGGAGGTGGGATCTGAGCCCCCCCAAAGCTCCTTCGGAGCAGCTCATAGGTCTGCAGCCATGTGAGACCACCCCAAAAAGGGACCACCTCAAAAAGGGACCATCCCAACGAAGGAGTCACCCCAAGAAGGGATCACCCCTAAAAGGAGTCACCCAAAAAGGGACCATCCCAAAAAAATTAGTCACCCCAAGAAGGGGTCACCCCAAAAAGGGGTCACCCCAGAAAGGAACCATCCCAAAAAAAGGAGTCACTCCAAGAAGGGGTGATCCCAAAAAGGGGGTCACCAGCACAGGCACCCCAGTGCTGTGCCAGGATCCACAGCTGCACCATTCCAGCCCCGGATGTGCTGGCGCTGACCCAGCCCTCCCATCCTGCTGCTGCTGCAAAATGCCAGTTCCCTCTGGGAACCCTCCCCGCACGGCCTGGCAGTGCCAGGAGCAGGATAATGGGAACGTTTAAGTGCCCAGCCCAAAGGCCCCGCCGCCGCCCCTGTCAGCCCCGCTAAATGTGGCTCTGTTGTCCCACAGCAGTGACACTCCCGGCACAGGGAAAGCAGCAGCTGACGGCTCTGGGAAGCCGTTCAAGACCTTGGACGCTCAGCGGAGCTTTTGCAAATAAACACGAAAAATCAATGGAACAGCGGGAAGTTAACAGAATTCCACAGTCGGCAAACTCCGGCAATTTCCGACACGGAGAGGGATTTTGTTGGGTCTAACCCATTTTCCGAGGCAGGAGCCGGATCCCAACAATGAATCACCTCGCGAGCTGTGGCTGCTCCATCCCTGGAGTGTTCACAGCCAGGCTGGACACAGCTTGGAACGGCCTGGGGTAGCGGAAGTGTCCCTGCCTGTGCTGGGACTGCATGGGCTCTGAGGTCCCTTCCAACCCAACCCAACTCATCCCAACCCATTCTGGGATGCCACGATTCCATGAAACGCCAGTCCCGGCTCTCCTCGGTTGCTGGAGAGAGTCATCAGCCACCGAGAAGTTAATTAAGCCCAGGGATCTGAGGCTCACTTAATTAAAGGTGAGCAGTGAGGACGTCGCTCCATTAGCGATGGAGTCGGAGCTGCATCTTCAGGGAGCTGCTGGAGGAGGGGAACACGGAGAATTCTCCTGAAACACGGAGAATTCAATCCCAAATTCCCAACCAGATGGGAATGCTCTGGTTTATCCCAGGCTGGGGAAGCTGGGCAAGAAAGCGACTTTTCGGTTCCAGTGAGGGACGAAGCAGCTCCAGAGGGGGATGAGAGACACCTGAAAACAACCCACCACAGCCCAGAACACTCGACAGGTGACAGAATTCCAGCTCTCCCCTCCAATTAACAGCATTACACAGGGCAGGACCTAATTAAGGTCTACTCCAAGGAAGCAGCAGCCCATATCCACTGCCAGAATTCCCCGGGGGGCCTGACCATGGAGTGCTGCCATTCCCAGCTGCCGGGGGTCCCACCCCCAGCCCCAGGCCCCTCCCAAGGGCACAGGGAGGGGTGATGATGGATGCAGGCACAGCTGGAGCAGCAGGAAATGCTCCAAGACCCGGGATGGCAACTCCATCTCCACATTCCAGGGCTCCCCAGGGACTCTGCAGCCCCTGAGGGATCCCAGGGTGGGGGGAACATGCTCCATTCCCCTTGCGGGAGAAGGATTCCACCCGGAGCAAGAGCGGCTCCTGGGAATCCATGGAATTGCAGGCTCCTGCTCCTGAAGCAGGGAAGGGGCCATGGCTCATCAGGGTGTCACGCCACGCTTCTTCACCCTCGGCTGAACCCGCCTGGGATGTGCCAGGTGGGGAATCCATCCTGGAGATCCACCCCAGAGGCCGTGACAGGGAACAGGCAGCGTCTGGAACACGCATCCCACTGATCCAGGGGTGCTCAGAGCAGGGGGAATGGCCTGAACCCCCCGGGATGAGCCAGAGTTCCCAGCTCCCCATGCAAAGGTTTGGGGTTTTTCCCAGAATTCCGGGCACCAACACCCAAGGGGGGTCCCCAGCGGAGCCGAGGGGACCCAGAGCCTGGTGGCACTGTGGTATGGCAGGTGGGGAGAGCCCCCCCCCATCCCTGCCAGCGCAATTAGGGAAGCTCATTATTTGTAAAGTAATTAGCAGAGCTAATCAACTCCCAGCGCCAGGGCGGAATGAGCGGGAGGAGAGCGGGAGCTGCCAGCTGGAAACGCCAGTGCTGGGAGGGGACCCGGGGACACTGCAGCCCCCAGGGCCCCCAGGGTGGGGCCTCGGGCTGGGGCAGAGCTGAGCTCTGGGGAACGATCCCACCTGGAGCAGGAGAGGCCCCAGGGATCCAGGGAGCTCCTTCCCCCGAAGCAGGGAAGGGGCCATGGCTCATCAGGGTGCCACGCCACGCTTCACCCTGGGCTGAGCCCGGCTGGGATGTGCCAGGTGGGAATCCATCCCGGAGATCCATCCCGGGGCCGGCAGGGCAGTGACAGCAACCGCAGGAGCGCTGGGGAGCGGCTGCTCCCGGGAAAGCTCCGCTCCACGCAGGCCCGGCACGGCTCCCACAGCTCCTTCCCGGCCTCCCGGGAGCCCAGCAGGGCTGGCAATGACACCGGGAGCAGCAAGGGACAGCCCTGAGGACGGCAGGGAAGTGCCGTGCACGGGGACGGGGATGAGCAGCTCCCGGTGACGTCCCGGTGACATTCGCAGGCAGCCCCAGGCAGGTGCTTGCTCAAGGAGCGACGCCTCAAGTGGGCACTTGGCCTCTCCGGCCTCTCCAGCCTCTCCAGCCTCTCCAGCCTCTCCAGCCTCTCCAGCCTCTCCAGCCTCTCCTGCTCCCTCCTTGTCCCCACTTGCAGCCGGCACCGCATCCCTGAGAGCCTTTTGAGTGACAGGAGCTGGGCTGGAGCCTCTGATGGCACTGGGGGACAGAGGCACGGCCAGGGGCTGGCAGGAGAAGGGCAGCACAGGCTGGGGAACCATGAGATAACTGGGGCTGGAAAACCCTCAGAGCCCAACGAGTCCAACCATTCCCAGTACTGCCAAGGCCGCCACTGATGCTGTCCCCAAGTGCCACAGCCACACGGCTTTGAAACCTCTCCTGGAGTGGGGACTCCACCCCTGTGCCAGGGCTGGACAGCCCTTTCCAGGAGTAATTTCCCCAAAATCCACCCTGAGGCTCCCCTGGCCCAGCCTGGAGCTGTTTCCTCTCTGGGGACCGTCCCAGGGCCATGACCCCAGTGCCAACCATCCCCACTCTCAAACACAGCCAGAACCACCCCAATCCTCCCCCAGCAACTCCATGGCATCAACATTCCAGCTGGGAAACCCCAAAGAGGGGTACAGGGCCACAAACAGAGGGGACAGGACCCCAAAGTGGGATACAGGGCCCCAGATTGGGGGACATAACCCCACGGCCAGGACAAAGTTGGGGTCAGGACAGTGACCCAAGAGCCCGGAACAGGACAGCGCCGGCTCCAGTGGGATTGGTGCTCCCATGCCAGGCTCTGCTCCCTGCCCGCTCCAGGACACGCTGTGCATGACCATCCTCATCATCCTGGGCAGGGATGAAGGGCCAGGGAGCCTGGGCTGCGCTGGGAGCTGGAGCAGGAACGCCGCAGGACAAATGGGAACGGCGGGGAACGATGGAAGCGACGGCACGGAAATAACCGGGGCTGCTTCAGCACAACGCAGAACTATAAATAATAAAGTTATAAATTATGGAATCTGGGAATCGGGGATTGAGCTGGGTGGGAAGGGACCTCACAGCCCCTTCAGTGCCACCCTGACGTGGGCAGGGACACATCCCACTGTCCCAGCGTGGAGGGGAGAAGGATCCAGAGAGCTCAGAGCCCCTGCCAGGGCCTGCAGGGGCTCCAGGAGAGCTGCAGAGGGACTGGGGACAAGGCCTGCAGGGACAGCACACAGGGAATGGCTCCCAGTGCCAGAGGGCAGCCATGGATGGGATCTTGGCAATGAGGAATTCCTGGCTGGGCTGGAATTGCCAGAGCAGCTGGGGCTGCCCCTGCATCCCTGGCAGTGCCCAAGGCCAGGCTGGACACTGGGGCTGGAGCAGCCTGGGACAGTGGGAGGTGTCCCTGCCATGGCAGGGCTGGCACTGCAGGGGCTCTGAGGTCCCTTCCCACCCAAACCATTCCATGGTTTATGATTCCAACATTCCTGGCTGAGGAAGAACTGGGGAAGAATCCCTTAATTTGGGCTGGGGTGCTGACAGGAGCTCCCTAAGGGGCTTTAACCCTGCTGGCAGCTCTGTGCCAGCCCCAGCCCGGCCCCAAACCCCTCTGTGGGGGCAGCAGGGTGGGCAGGGCCCTTTGCAGGGAATTACTGGGGGAACATCCGAGCACAGCGCTGCCCGCTCCCGGGGGATTCATCATCCAGCAGAGCTTGGCTCCGTGCCCCTCTCCGGGGCTGATGAGGAAATTGAGACATCCCAAAATATCCGCTCCTTCCACAGATCACTCGTGCTTTTCCTTCCTCATTTCCCCACTGCAGCGTTGGAATTTGGTGTTAACCAGCCCGACTTCCCGGGAGCTCCGGAAGAGCTGCTCCCTCCCGGGGAGGCTGAGATCCCTGGAAGAGCTGCGCCAGCATCATCATCCCTGCTCCAGGCATCCAGGACCTCCTGGATAAACGGGGGACACGGCTCTGCTGCTGCAGGGGTCCTGTCCCAGCCACTGGAATTCATCCACCCTCAGCCTTTGTCTCCTCAGGAGCAAACTGCCCACAAAAAGGTGGAAATCACAGGAGCTGGATTTATGCTGAATACCCTTTGGCTGCTGGAATGCAGATCCTCAGCAGCAGCACTGGAACTGGGGCACGGCATTCCGGGCATCCCAAACTGGGCACCTGGAATTGGGGGTACATCCCAGACACCCCATCCTGGGCACCTGGAATTGGGGTGCTGCATTCCAGACATCCCAAACTGGACACCTGGAATTGGGGGGTACATCCCAGACACCCCATCCTGGGCACCTGGAACAGGGGCACTGCATTCCAGACACCCCATCCAAATTGGGCACCTGGAATTGAGGGTGCATCCTCGACACCCCAAATTTGCACCTGGGACAGGGCACCTGCATTCCAAACTGGGCACCTGGAACTGGGGCACTGCATAAAAGGCTTCTCAAACCACGCCCTGGTACTGGGGCAATGCATCCTGGACACCCCAAACTGGGCACCTGGAATTGGGCTCCTGCATTCCAAGCATCTCAAACCAGGTACCTGGAATTGGGAGATGCATCCCAGACACCCCAAACTGGGCACCTGGAATTGGGCTCCTGCATTCCAAGCATCTCAAACTCAGTACCTGGAATTGGGGGATGCATCCCGACCCCTGCCATGGTGGGAGATGCTGGTTCCAGGCTGCCCTCGGCCCAGAATCCGGCTGGAGCAGCCTCAGGATGTGGCTTTGCAGGCACCAAGGGGATGTGGCTCTGAGGGCCACGTGGATTTGGGAATCCAGCGGCGTTTTGGCTGCTCTGCTCCCACAGAGAGGAAAACAGGGTCAGCATTCCTGGAACAGGGATGATCCCGACCCAGGGTCTGGCTGTGGGACACTGTGACACTGGGAGATGCCTCTGCTTCCTAAAACCGTCACCGAGGGGATGGGAACGGGGACAGGGACGAGGACAGAGGCAGCAGCTGCTGCCAGGCACGGCCATTTCAGGGCTCTGGAAGAGCCTCCACACTGTCCCCATTGTTATCCCGGATTTCAGAGGATAACTGCAGAGCCTGAGGGATGCACAGCGGGGCTGTCCCTTCGAGCCCTCCCTGCCCTGGATTTGGGGTCGCGTGGGAGGGGGACTGGACTCACTCCCGTCTCCTTTTGTCCCCACTCCCGGCGGGTTTCACTGCCGTGGATCCTCCTCCCACACGGCCCTGCGGGCACCGGGACCCTGAGCAGGGTCAGGGCAGCACTGGGGAGTGCTGGAATGCGGGAGCAGCTCCGAGCCCAGCTCAGAGCCCAGCCCAGAGCCGGAGCTGCACCGGAGCGCTCCAAGCCCACCCGCACGTGACGGAGGGAAGGAGGAAAAGCAGCTGGAGAAAAGTAGGACAGCGGGGCCGGAGCGAGGGAAGAGCTTGGAAGGATGGAGCTGCCTCCCCTCTGCGGGGCCTGGGACAGAGGACACCCCGAGCTGTCACTGTCATTGTCACCATCACTGTCACCCTTGCTCTGCTCACAGGACACTCTGAGACCCCCTCGCCAACCCAGGGGGCGCTGTGCTGGCTGTGCAGGCGTGGTCCGGGGAAACAGGCAGGATGGATCCTGTCAGGCACAGGGCAGGATCCCTGGCACAGGCAGGATGGATCCATCAGTCACAGCACAGGCAGGATCCCTGGCACAGGCAGGATGGATCCATTATCCATGGCACAGACAGGATGGATGCCATCAGTCACAGCACAGGCAGGATCCCAGGGAAAAGGCAGGATGGCATCAGGGCACAGGACAGGCAGGATGGATCCATTATCCATGGCACAGACAGGATCCACAGCCAGCACATCCAGTCCCATGGCACAGCAGGTCCAGCAGTCCACCTACACTCCAGGCACAGGTGCCATGGCACAGGCCACCGCCCCAGGCACAGCTCCCACCAGCACTGGGGCCGTGCCAGGCCACGCCACCCCTGTGCCAGCAGGGGCCCAGCCCTTCCTCACCACCAAGCCCTGCAGATCCAGGGCAGCTCCTCCATGGAAAGCCCTTTCCAAGGGTCCTCACAGCTTTGCTACTTGCACTGGGAATTTTGGGAGGTTCTGAGGTGCTGCCAGTGTCACCAAGGATGGGCAGTGCCACCAGAGTCCAGGAACTCGAGCTGGGGGAAGGGGCTGGGGGGGTTGCAGGTGCCCCCCATTGAGGGACGCTCCCAATCCATCCCCCCTCCATCCCATCCATCCGTCACGTCTCCAAATGTCTGGCACTGAATGCAGCCGGTGCTAATGGAGGGGGAATATTCATGATTCCCGATTCTGGGAGCGACGCCGGCAGAGGTGCAGGAATGGGGGTGTTCCCACTGCTCCCACGGCTCCAACCCCCCAGTGCTGGGGACGCTCCCAGCTCCCGCTGCTGAGCACAGAGGGATGGGTGCCCTGGGATAAGCACGGAGCCCTGGCCCCGCTGGGACCCCCTGGGACCACCCTGAGCCGGGAATTGGGGGGTGGGATGTGAGCCTGGGCCAGGCCTTGGGGCCGGAGCTTCCCTGTCCTGTCCTGTGCGGATGGAGCTGCTCCTGTCCCCTCCCTGCCCCACTGGGTGACAGCACCGTGTGGCCCAGCTCTGTCCCCAGGGTCCCCTCGGCCACCCCCGCGGGTGACCGGGCAGGATCCGGGGCGATGCCAGAGCTGTGCCTGCTTCCCACCCTGAGCTGGGAGATGGGAAGGGAGCCAGTGCAGAGGCTCATCCCACGCTAAAATCAGGGATCGATTCCCGAGGCACAAGGGCCGGAGCATTAATTGCAGAGCTCAGCTCTGTGCCAGGACCGAGGCGCTGCTCCAATTCAGTGCATTTCCCATGCGCTGAGGAATTCCAGCAGCTCCCGAGGAGCTCAGAAGGTCAAAGCTCCTCTCTCCCAGCAGCGTTTTCACGCTCATCCAGCTGAGCGACAAACAGCCGGGGCTGGGCACGGACCAAACCTCTGGAGTGGCTCCCGGAGCGCGCGAGGCTGGAGCAGCATCCCCGGGAATGCGAGCTGGCAGGTGCCTGGATCTCCCTCCAAGCATCGGTGTCACAACACCAGACAGGAATTACAACAGAGGAATTGCAGCACTTAGCGGGAAGCGGCTGGGGAAGGATCTCGGCGCAGCCCGCTCGCTCTCCGGGGATTATTCCTGCCACGCGGCAGATCCCGGTTTCGGCGGCAGCAGATGGGCTGAGCAGGGCCTGCTCGGAGCAGCGCGGCCCCGGGGCCTCCCGGAGCTGCTGCCTCATGCAAAAGCTGCTCCGTAATTGCTGGCAAGCTCCTGCCCAGCTCCCCGGCCGGCTGCGGGGCTGGCCGGCTGCTCCAGCACCAGCCCGGCTCCTGCTGCCGCTCCAGCGCTCCGGGCTCGAGCTGCTCCCGTTTCGCTGCCGAGCTGCTGCTCTCTGAGCCATGAGCAATTTCCTGGGATGCCAGCAGCTGTAATCCATACAGGAACCCAACTGTGCCAGCTTGCAAATGAATCCAACCCGGAGCAGGCCTTGTACCTGGCGCTGGCAGCTCCCCTGGGAGCCGGCTCCGCAAATTTGGACATTTGCAGGGAAAACGCTCCTGAGGCAAAGCAGAGCCCCCCCCCCGGATCCCCCCCATCCGGAATTTAACACCCTGCGCTGCCGGGAGCCGCCGTGCCGCAATCCAGAGGCGCGGGTTAAACACCGAAGGGCTGCCTTTCCAGGCAGGAATGACTTTGGGAGCGGCAGGAGGCTCCGCAGCCGCAGATGCAAGCAAATCAGTTTTCCCGGCGCAGCACTTGCTGCCCGGAGGGCACATTCCAGGTTCCCAGAACATGCTGACTGCACTCCTCTTCTCCCTGGAAGCGACTGCAGCTCCCATTAAATATTGATCCGGGAACTCCGGTGCCCCCGCGCCTCCTCTCCCCGGCTCTGCCAATATTTAGAATCCATTAAAGTCGCGTGCGGAGCACTCGGAGCCGTGGCAGCTCCGCACTGGCCACGCCGGCAAATCAGTTCGGTTACACGAGCCTGGATGAGCTGCCATGATCCCTGTAGCTGTAATTTAGCGGGAGCGGGCCCGGATGAGTTCATGGCTTTGTTCCTCGTTAATCTTTCATGCTCGTTGAGTGCGGAGCAATTTGTGTAGTACAAACCCTGCGCCACAAATTGCAGCCGCGACCTGCTCCGCGTGCATCCCGCCCGGCATTCCCAGCGGGGCCATGGCCCTGGATTCAACCCTGCATCCCGGGAACGGCTCCCAGGACTGTCCTCACGGCACCCACAGGGACAGGGATTCATCCCCAGGAACAGCCCCTGGGACTGTCCTCACGGCACCCACAGGGACAGGGATTCATCCCCAGGAACAGCTCCTGGGACTGTCCTCATGGCACCCACAGGGACAGGGATTCACCCCCAGGAACAGCCCCTGGGACTGTCCTCACGGCACCCACAGGGACAGGGATTCACCCCCAGGAACAGCCCCTGGGACTGTCCTCATGGCACCCACAGGGACAGGGATTCATCCCCAGGAATGGCTCCCGAGACTGTCCTCACGGCACCCACAGGGACAAGGACAACAAGGCGGGGACATGAGAGGAGCTCAGCCAAGATGGGGATCCCTGGCTCCTCCAGACTTGTTACCAGAAGGATCACGGAATGCTGAGGGTGGGAAGGGGTCTTAGGGACCACCCAGTGCCACCCCTGCCATGGCAGGGACACCTCCCACTGTCCCAGGCTGCTCCAGCCCCAGTGTCCAGCCTGGCCCTGGGCA
This sequence comes from Diglossa brunneiventris, assembly GCA_019023105.1. Lineage (NCBI taxonomy): Eukaryota > Metazoa > Chordata > Aves > Passeriformes > Thraupidae > Diglossa > Diglossa brunneiventris. The sequence continues at coordinate 73,045,987 of CM032353.1, read as the reverse complement.
CTGCCAGGGATGCAGGGGCAGCCCCAGCCTCACAGCCCCAGGGGTTTGTGCCGGTGCCTCCATCCCTGCAGAGGGTTTGGCAGAGCCCACCCAGCCATTCCTGCCTGGAAATCGCTCCCTGTGCCAGCCCCTCCTCCCAGCCCTTGCCTGGCAGGGCTGTGGCATCGCCCGCGCTCCCGAGGGTGCCAGCGCAGCCTCTGCAGGGCCCAGCAACGTTCCCAGCTCCCGGCAAGGCGCTGCCAAGCCGTGCAGCCGCCCTCTTCCCAAAATCCAGCTGGCTGCTCCCTGGAAAAGCTCCCGGCGGACACCTGCAGACCATCTGTCGAGCGGCACCCACCGAGCGGGACCGGCCCCAGGCTCTCCATGGGTATCCAGGGTGGCTCAGAGCCGGGAGCAGCAGTTCTTTTCCAGGGATGGAGCAGCTGGGATTGCTAAAAATGAGTGGGATGGGATCTTTCCCAGCTCCTTTCCCAGTCCTCCCGCAGGGTTATAAACCCAACTGGAACAGCCTCAAAAGCTGAGCTCCAGGGGCTGGGCCGGGCTGCCCTTGGCCCCAAGGTCATTCCCTGCCCTTCCTGCCTCCAGCAGGGCTGGCAGAGCTCCAGGCAGGTCGCTGGTACAGAGCGCTTCCAATCCCACAGAAATATCCCAGGAACCAGCGAGGCACAGGGAAAGGAGCAGAGGGCTTTGATGAGTGTGGGTAAAACATTCCCTGCAATCTGCTGGAATGTGGCAGGATGAGCAGCCACATCCACCACCCCTCCCAAGGGAATGAGGGACACGGAGCAGCCACGACATTCCTGACACACAAAAATCCTGAATCCAGGAGTCAAACCCTGGCACCTCCTAAAGCAACTGGAGCCCCAGAGCCCTGGAGTCACTGGGATCTGCAGGACACACAGTGTCCAGAGAGCTGGACACAGCCACAGAAATCCCAGCTGGCACCACCCCCGGGAGCACCCTGGAATATCCCACATTCCAGCTGGGATACCGATCCCTGGGGGTCAGGGTTCCGTGGGAGCGGGGCTGCCTTTGGAATCACAGCAGAAAGCCAAGGAACCTGCATGCAGCTCCTCTGAGAGCTGGGAAAAAAATATCCAATCCCAAATCCATCTGTTCTCTCTCTTTCTGAAGCCATTTCCAGCTTTCCTGTGCTGCCAGCTTTTCCCTGCCGGGGTGGTGGCAGCTCTGGGAGGCTCCCATTGCTCCAGAGCAGGCAGAGCACCAGGATCCCCCATCCCAAATCCTCATCAGAGGGGCCCAGGATCCCTGCCCAGCACTGGTGTGGGGCAGAGGAACAGGAACAAGCTGCCATCCAGGGGAAACACAGAAAACCAGAGAGCCCCAGCTCTGCATCCCTGGGAAAGACGTCTGGAAGTGTCCCGGGGCCATCGCGACAATCCCTGCAGAAATCCCACACCTGCAGTGCCAGCCTGATCTCGGCTGTGCAGGTGGGACCAGGGAGTCCTGGAGCAGCTGGGAAAGGAGCTGGGATATCTCTGCTCCCAATCCCACTTCCAGGGCTCCCAAAAGCTCCCAAACCCCAGAGTAGGCTCCAGGTCACTGCTCCAGCTGGGGGCACTGCCCCAGTTCCAGCTCCCAGCCCACCCCAGCAGCCTGCCTGTTCCCTGCTCCTCCCGTTGAATCAGGATCCATGTGCTCGGCTCCCCCTCCTCCGGAGAATTCCCAATTAAGAGATCAATTTAGATAAATTGGGGATTGGAGCAGATTTGTGCTGCAACTGCTGCAATCCAGAAAATTCCGCCGGAGCGGCTGATGGGGCCTGGAGCGTGGCTGTCCAAGGGAACGAGCTGGTGATTGGAAAAGGGAATGGAAATATCCCAAACTCTGGGAACCGTGGTGGTACCCAGGGAAGCTCTGAGGCAGAATCACCACAGCTGGATCCAGCAGGACCAAGCCCTCCTCGCTCTTCCCAGGAATTGGCTCTTCCTCCATCCCATGGAACTGCCAGACACAGCTCAGCTCCTCCTCTGGATGGATCCAAGGCCAGCAAACTCCTCCAGGGAACAGGATGGATCCATCTCCAAAATGCATGGATCCCAAACCCCACCACATGGCCGAGGGCTGAGCGCTGGGTGCACTTGGGAACGGCTTCCCTGCATCCAGAGGCACTGGAGCATCCCAGGGACTGGAGCATCCCACGTTCACAGCCTCAGATGGGGACTGCATCCCAGAGAGAGGTTCCAGCCTGCCCAGGGAGAATCCAGCCTTCCCAGAGAGAGGTTCCAGCCTGCCCAGGGAGAATCCAGCCTTCCCAGGGAGAGGTTCCAGCCTTCCCAGGGAGAATCCAGCCTTCCCAGAGAGAGGTTCCAGCCATCCCAAGGAGATTTCAGTCATCCCAGGGAGATTCCAGCATCCCAGTGAGTTTCAGTCTTCCCAGAGAGAGATTCCAGTTATCCCAGTGAGTTTCCACCCATCCCAGTGAGTCTCCAGCCATTCCAGTAAGAGTTTCCAGCCCTTCCAATGAGTCTTTCCAGCCATTCCAGTGAGTTTCCAGCTATCTTGATGAAGATTCCACCCACCCAGGTGAGGTTTTCCAGCTGTTCCCCCACGCCACGGTGGCAGTGCAGCACCTGGAGCAGCAGGAGATCCGTCTCTATCCCAATCCGTGACGTTCCCAGACAGATCCAAGCGCTGGGGACGCTCCCGGCCGTCGCTCCCGGGACTCATCCAGCACTGGGAGATGAAAGGCTGGAGATGAAAGGCTGCAGGATCCCATCACACTTCGTTTTCCGTCTGTCACTTCCCATCTCCTCCACCCGGAGCCATGGGAGCAGCAATTAGCGCTCGGCAGGTCGGGATGGGATTCCCGACGGAGCTGCGATATCCCGGGGCTCCTGCTCCGGCAGGGAGGACAGGCTGGGAAGAGCCCTCAGAGGGGCACTGGGGGGAAAAGCCTTCCAGGGCAGCCTGGAATCAGCCCTGAACTGTATTTTATACATTTTATATTTTATATTAAATAAAGCTATGTATGCTCCTAGAATTGATGTGGATCCCAGGATTGCTGAGGCTGGGAAAGCCCTCCAAGGTCACCGAGTCCAAACTGTGCCCAATCCTCACCTTGTCCCCAGCCCAGAGCCCTGAGTGCCACATTCACGAATTCCTTGGACACCTCCAGGGATGGGGACTCCAAATTTCCCCTTCCAAGGCCTGACCCCCCTTTCCATAGGGAAATTCCTGCTGATGTCACCCTGAGGCTCCCTGGCCCAGCCTGAGGCCGTTACCTCTCCTCCTGTCCCTGTCCTTGGGAGCAGAACCCAAACCCCTCCACTGGTGGATTTTCAATAAATGCTCAGATGTTATAAACATTCCCGTGGATTTTCTGTATATCCTGACACATTCCACGGACGTGCCCACGGAGAGATGTCCATGCTGATACTTGATCCTTAAACAGATGTGCCCACACTCCCTGAGCTCCAGATCCACCTCTGGTATGGCAGCCGGGATGGGGGCCCCCATCCTGAGCCCCAGCAAGGGTGAGTTTGGTCCCTTGTGGAATTCTTGGATGTTTTTTCCATCATTTCAACTGCTGGTGTGGAAGGGAGGAGCAAGCCCATCATTAACTGCACTGCCAGGTAATTAATGACAGCGCCAGGGACGGAAACATGACGGAGCCACGGAAGGATGAAACCCAGGGAGAAATAATAGGATTTAACGGGAGCATCCCAGGCCAGAGGGACCTTGGGGAGACCCCAGTGGGGCAGAACTGGGACCAGTACGGGACACAAAACCTCCCAGTCTGGGTGCCCTGGGCAGGGGTGGCACAGACTGGAGCCAGGACCAGCCCGAGGAGGAGGAAGCAGAGGAGGCAGAAGGAAGCAGCTCTTCCTCTGAGGAGGGGGAATTTCACCCTTCCTTGGGGGGGGCTCTGGCAGCAGGACCCTGCCCCACAACCCCTGGATGTGCCCTAAAGGTGCAGCTGATTCCAAATGCTGATCCCAGTCCATGGGAACAGACATTGAGCAGCCACAGAGCTGCAATCTGGGGACTTTGGGGTGCTGGGACATGACCCTGGGGTGCTGGGAGGTGACACTGGGGTGCTGGGAGGTGAGCTTGGGGTGCTGGGATGTGACCCTGGAGTGCCAAGATGTGACACCGAGGGACTGGGAGGTGACCTCGGGGGTGCCAGGAGGTGACTCTGGGGTGCCAGGGAGGCACAGGGACAGCCCGGACTCAGGGCACAGATCCCAGGCTGTGGGGCCCCCCGGGCGCTCCCGGGGTTCGGGAGGAGCCGAGCGCCGCGGGTTCCGGGCCGACCCCGGAGCATTTGCAGCGGATCCATCGGCGGCGGGCGGGCGCTGCCTTTCTGCCGTCTCCTTGGAGACTGTGGCCGCTCCAGAGGGGATCCCGCTGCTCCCGCTGCTCCCGCTGCTCCCGCTGCTCCCCGGCTCGTGGCAGCTCCCAGCCCCGCCGTGCCCGTGCCAGAGGAGCAGCAGGAAGAGGCAATCTGGGAAGGCATCCATAATTCCGTGTGGCCAGAACAAGGCGGCGTGCAGGGAGGCAGGAATTTCCAAATTCCCGTTCCCACAGCAACGCGGGGTCACCTCGGGAGCTGTCGCCCACCGGCGCGGCCAGGCCGGCCCGTGGTGCTCCAGGATGGGAAACAGCCTGGAAAAGGTGGGTTTGGAGCAATCCTGGCTCGGCCCCCCGCGTGTGCACAGGCAGGAGCCTTCCCAGGAGCCTTCCTGGCATCTCCAGAGGCGCTGGAGGAGAAGGAGGAGGAGGAGGAGGAAGAGGAGGAGGAGGGATGTGCCAGGAACAAGGCAGGCGCTCCGAGGGTCTCAGGAGCTCCGTGATCCCACAGCTCTGAGTGCGTCAGCCATGAAGGGAACGCAGTAACAGAGGGAACAGCAGCAACATGGGGATAAATCCCTGCCCTGAGGAGCCCCTGCTGGACTGGAATCACCGAGAGACAGCAGAGAGTGTCCAGCTTCTGCACCCACAGTGCTGTCCCAGAAAGGGACACAGGGATCGAGCCATATCCTGGCTCCTGGAGCAGCTCCAGAGCTCTGAGTGGGATGGAGACTCTGTGAAGAGGGATCAATCCCTCATTCCAGTTTCTGGAACAGCTCCAAAGCTGTGAGCAGGGTCAAGGAGCCTCTGTATGACAGGAATCAATCCCTCATCCCAACTTCTGCAACAGCTCTGGAGCTGTGAGGGGATGAGGGACACTCTGTGTGTGACACAGGGACTGATCCCTCATCCCAGCTCCTGGCACAGCCCCAGGGCTCCGGGCAGGGCCAAGGGCTCTCAGTGCATGTCACACACACCGGGGCCATGTCCCATTTCCCAGCCCAGCTCTGAGCAGGGCCAAGGGCTCTCAGTGCATGTCACACACACCGGGGCCATGTCCCATTTCCCAGCCCAGCTCTGAGCAGGGCCAAGGGCGCTCAGTGCATGTCATACACACCGGGGCCATGTCCCGTTTCCTGGCTCAGCCCCAGAGCTCTGAGCAGGGCCAAGGGCTCTCAGTGTGTGTCACACACACCGGGGCCATGTCCCGTTTCCTGGCCCAGCTCTGAGCAGGGCCAAGGGCTCTCAGTGCATGTCACACACACCGGGGCCATGTCCCGTTTCCCAGCCCAGCTCTGAGCAGGGCCAAGGGCGCTCCCTGTGCCTAACCCCAGCTCATCCCGGCGCTTTCATCTCCCTGCCGCGCGCTTGGATCCGGCTCCAGCGGCGCCAGCCTGAGAGCCTCAAACAGAGAGAGCAGGGACCAAGCTGTGCAGGAACAATGTGACTTTTCCAGCCTTTCCCAGCGTTCCAGAGCCTGCCAGGAACCCATCGATCCCGAGCTGCCGGTCACGAGCCGGCCCCGGTGTCCCTTGGAACCCAGGACGCGGCAGCTGCTCCTCTGGGGAGCTCCCAGGGCCCAGCCAGCCCCACGGCCCAGGGGAAGGAAAACCGAGGATTCGCCCCCTCAGGAGCAGCTGTGCAGCCTCCCGTGCCTGCCCCACGGATGGGGGCACGAGGGTGTGGGGCCAGAGGCACAGGTATCCCTAAGGAACATCCCACCAGCTGGGAGTGCCCACGGAACAGAGGGGAAACTGAGGCAGGAGAAGAGGGACGGAGCCATCTCTCTGCAGCCACCAGTGCACGCTCCAGCCCTTCCCAGGCCTCCTGCATCCCATGGGATGGGCTCCCACAGGAACGGAAAGGGGGCACGGGCATCCCAGGGGGAGCAGGAGCAGCACAGGAGGGGTCTCCATACAGAGCCGACCCTGGCCCCTGCCCAGCCCCTCTCCATCCTGCTCCCATCCCCTCCCTGTCCCCGCAGTGTCCCCAGGTGCTGTCCCCTCCCTGGGCACTGTCCCCGCAGTGTCACCTGGGCGCTGTCCCCTCCCTGTGCCCTCCCTGTCCCCGCAGTGTCCCCAGGCGCTGTCCCCTCCCTGTGCTCTCCCTGTCCCCGCAGTGTCCCCAGGCGCTGTCCCCTCCCTGGGCACCGTCCCCGCAGTGTCACCTGGGCGCTGTCCCCCTCGAGCCGCGGTGGCCGGATGCTGGACAGGTGAATGGTTTTGTGGTCCCCGGAGTTGAGCTTCACCACGATGGCGTCGGCGTTGAGCACCTGCATCACCTGGGGACAGAGACAGAGCTGAGCGTGGGGACAGCGGCCACCTGGGCACATCGAGGGCCAGGTGCCACCGAGACACCAGCTCTGCCACCCTGAGTGCCATCCCCAGCACAGCGAGCAGCCCCAGCCCCAGCCTGGCTGTCACCAGGGGAGTGTGGCTCCTGGCATGGTGACACGTGGCACACCAGGGCACTGCCAGCCGTGTGTGTGCTGTGCCAGGGCTCAGCCCCCTGGGTTCCATTCCAGAGGCAATTCCAGAGGGGCAGGAGCAGCAGCTGGACACTGGACAAGGTATGATGCTCAGGGAGGAGAGAGCAAGGACAGCCTGTGGTGGGAGCAAACTAATCAGGATCATAAAGTCAGGGAATCCTGGAATGGTTTGGGTGGGAAGGGACCTCAGAGCCCCTGCAGTGCCACCCCTGCCATGGCAGGGACACCTCCCACTGTCCCAGGCTGCTCCAGCCCCAGTGTCCAGCCTGGCCTTGGGCACTGCCAGGGATGCAGGGGCAGCCCCAGCTGCTCTGGCAATTCCAGCCCAGCCAGGAATTCCTCATTGCCAAGATCCCATCCATGGCTGCCCTCTGGCACTGGGAGCCATTCCCTGTGTGCTGTCCCTGCAGGCCTTGTCCCCAGTCCCTCTGCAGCTCTCCTGGAGCCCGTTTTGGCCCTGCCAGGGGCTCGGAGCTTTCTCTGGAGCCTTCTCCTCTCCATGCTGGACACCCCCAGCTCTCCCAGCCTGGCTCCAGGCAGAGGGGGCAGGAGGATCCCAGTGGGGCTCAGGACACACGGGTTTAACGTTCCCAGTTCTCCAGCCCAGCTGAGTGGAGCTGCTGGATATTCCCAGTGGCAGGACAGGACCCTTCCCCTGCCTGCTCCCAGCACAGCCCAGTCCCCCCAGCCCAAAAGGCTCCCACTGCTGCTTTTCCAGCAGGATCCCGATCCCACACACCCATAGGGGGAGGCAGGAGCTGAGCCCACTCCAGCCCTCTTTGTCTGGCAATCACACCCGCCCCTCCCAGCGTGCTGGGCCAGAGGGAGAGCAGGATTTAAGGAATTCTGATCCAAGCAGACACCACAGGGCACAGCAAAGCCCCCGGGGATGTCCCGGCCTCTCCCAGCTTGCAGCTCCTGGATGTTTCCTCGGCAGGAGCAGCCCAAAGCCCTGTGCCTGCCAAGTGGAGTAATCCAATCTCACGCTCCAGGGCATCCAGGGGCGAGGAGGGAGCAGCCTCTCTCCTTCCTGCCGCCCAAGACTTGGGAAAAGCAGGATGCGAAGCGGAGCTGCTGCAGCCAGGGCCGCTGCGGGTCAGCTCCGGGGGCAGATCCCGCGCTCCATTACACATCCAGCACATGCTTCCCCGGGAGCCGCGGGAGCCGCGGTCACATCTCATTTGCTCCCTGGCAGCAGGAGGCAGCAGCCGGCCAGCGGCTCCCGGCGCTCCCGCGGCTCCCGGAGGCGCGGACCCGATCCGGGCGGGAGCGGCAGCGGGGACGGGCCGGGCCCCTCCGGCCCCCAGCGTCCCTCCCCGGCAGGAGCAACTCATGGGAGCCTGCACCGGGGTGAGCCGGCTGAGAGCAGGATGCAGGACACGGGAGGCAGCAGCACATGGACGCGGCAGGACATTGGATGCAGCAGGATACAGGATGGAGCAGGACATGGGATGTAGCAGGACACGGGATGAAGCAGGACATGGGATGTAGGACACGGGATGCAGCAGGACACAGGATGTAGCAGCACATGGATGCAGCAGGATACAGGATGAAGCAGGACATAGGATGTAGGACACGGGATGCAGCAGCACATGGATGCAGCAGGACATGGGATGAAGCAGAATACAGGATGTAGGACATGGGATGAAGCAGGACATGGGATGCAGCAGGACATGGGATGAAGCAGAATACAGGATGTAGGATATAGGATGAAGCAGGACATGGGATGCAGCAGGACATGGGATGCAGCAGAATACAGGATGTAGAACACGGGATGCAGCAGCACATGGATGTAGCAGGACACTGGATGCAGCAGGATACAGGATGAAGCAGGACATGGGATGTAGCAGGAGATGGATGTAGCAGAACACACGATGTAGGACACGGGACGTAGCAGACACATGGATGTAGCAGCACATGGGATGAAGCAGGATACAGGATGTAGGACATGGGAGGCAGTAGGACATGGATGTAGGAGGATACAGGATGCGGCAGGATACAGGATGCAGCAGCACATGGATGTAGCAGGACACAAGATGTAGGATATGGGATTCAGCAGGACACAGGATGTAGCAGCACATGGATGTAGCAAGACACAGGATGAAGCAGGATACAGGATGTAACAGGACATGGATGCAGCAGGATACAGGATGCAGCAGGATACAGAGTGCAGCAGAACATGGATGTAGCAGGACACAGGATGCAGGATATGGGATTCAGCAGGACACAGGATGTAGCAGCACGTGGATGTAGCAAGACACAGGATGAAGCAGGATACAGGATGTAACAGGACATGGATGCAGCAGGATACAGGATGCAGCAGGACATGGAGTGTAGGACATGGGATGCAGCAGCACATGGATGTAGCAGGACACAGAATGTAGGATATGGGATTCAGCAGGATACAGGATGTAGCAGGACATGGATGCAGCAGGACACAGAATGCAGCAGGATACAGGATGAAGCAGAATACAGGATGTAGGACATGGGATGTAGCAGGGCACAGGATGCAGCAGGACACGGGATGCAGGACATGGGAGGCAGCAGCACATGGATGCAGCAGGACACAGGATAAATCAGAATACAGGATGTAGGATATGGGATGCAGCAGGACATAGATGCAGCAGAATATGGGATGCAGTAGGATACAGAATGTAGGAGGACACGGGATGCAGGACATGGGACGCAGCAGGACATAAGATGCAGCAGGACATGGATGTAGGATACAGAGGGAGCAGGACAAGGATGGAGCAGATGATGGGATGTAGCAGGACACAGATGTAGGACACAGGATGCAGCAGGACACAGCACCTGGAGCAGGGACATCGTGTCTCCCAGGCAGGACAGAGCCGGGTGGCAGCAGGAGCCAAGAGGGACCTCCAGGGTCCCTGCAGGGCCCTGACCCAGTTACAAAGGGTCCCTGCAGGACATGGGATGCAGTAGGACATGGGATGCTGGAGGACAAGGGACACAGCAGGACGTGGGGCACAGCAGGACAAAGGATACAGCAGGACAAGGGACAGAGGACACGGGACACAGCAGGACATGGCACCTGGAGCCAGGGCTCCCACGGGATGCCAGTCCCAGGCAGGACAGAGCAGGGTGGCACGAGGGGCACACCCAGGTGCCCACCCCTCCCTGGGCAGCCGCTCCCTCCTCCTGCTGGAGCCGCAGGGAGGGCAGGAGGGTCACAGGGGGTGACACGGTGACAGAACGGTGACAGAACGAGCGACTCAGCACCGCCCTGGGGCCGGGGCTTTTGTCTCCCTCCACCTTGCCAGCCCGCTGCAGCCACTTCCCTTATCCAATATTTATTGTGGCTTCTCCTGCCTGCGAGAGGCCCTTTGATAACGGGATTGGAAGGATTATTTTTTTAAAGCTCTGCAGCTGTTTCTTGCAGAGCCAGCACGCTCCGGCTGCTGCTTCCCACGTCCCCCGGGCTGGGAGCAGGGAGGGCAGCTCTGGAATGTCCCTGTGGCACGGCCACCCCGGTCATCCCCATCCCATCACCGCTCCAGGGCACGGAGCTAGCAGCCCTCCCTTGTCCACATTTATCAGGGAAGATGTTTTTCCTCACTGCAAGAGCTGGGCCCAACAAAGCCTCCAGTTTTCCACCCCGGGCTTTGCTTGTCCCCAGTACTGGGGGCAAACAGGGAGGGAGAACTGGGACCAGTAGAGGACACAAAACCTCCCAGTGTGGGTGCCCTGGGCAGGGATGGCACAGACCCAGAGCCAGGACCAGCCCGAGGAGGAGGAGGAGGAAGCAGCAGAGGGAAGCAGCTCTTCCTCTGAGGACCGGGAATTTCACCGTTCCAGCAGCAGGACCCTGCCCTCACAAACCCTGGATGTGCCCTAATGCTGATCCCAAATGTTGATCCCAATTCATGGGAACAGCCAGGCACAGACAGAGAGCAGGCACACAGCTGCCACAGACAGAGAGCAGCCACACAGGGACCTCGGGGTGCTGGGATGTGACACTGGGGTGTTGGGATGTCACCCTGGGGTGCTGGGAGGTGACCCCGCTGTGATGGGATTCCACCTTTAGGGATGGTTTTCCTGGGAGCTGGGGAGGACAAGGACCCCCATGCCTGGGGACCATGGGGATGTGTCCCCACTCCCAAAGCTCCTGACTGCTGTGCTCCTAGGACAGCATTCCTGTCCCAGGACAGCACCCACTCTTGGGATGGACAGGGAGCATCCCCAAAGCTGAGGGTGACCTCCTGCACCCCAGCAAGGACTGTGGCACTTGGGGAGCCAGAGCCCAGCACCAGGAGAGGCTCGAGTGTCCCCCCCCACCCCAAAAATGTCCTTTAGAGGGGTTTTGGCAGGGTCTGGCACTTGGCTCAGCTCAGGAGCAGCTCCCGGGCTCGGCTCTGGCACATCCCCCCGAGCTCCGGGATGATCTGGCCACGACCAGAGCTCCCAGCAAAGGGACTAAAACCCAGGATCAGAGGAGCCGGGCCGGGCTCAGCCCATCCCCTGGAGCACGGCAGGGCAGCAGAGGGGCGGGACACGGCCCGGGGGCTGCGGGAGCCCCCAGCCCGCGCTGCCGCAGCCCCCCCTGCAGAGGATGGCTCCCAGCGCAGCCCAGCCCAGCCCAGCGCAGGCACGGCTCCGGCTCCGCAGCGTGTCCCAAATCCCGCTGCTCCCAGACCAGCTGACGTAGGGATTTCGGGAGAGAGCCTCCAGCCCCTTTGACATTTCCCTTCCTCCGCTTTCCTCTCTCCCCTCACCAGCACCAGCCCCACAAGCCAGGCCGAGCCTCCCCTGCTCCCCCAGCCCTGTGCCCCCATCGCCGGCAGCCGCAGCCAAAATTAGCCAGAGCCGCTTTGCCGCGGTTGATCAACGGTGCAAAGGCAGGTTGGGATCTTCCTCCTCCTCCTCCCCCTCCCCTCGCAGCCCCTTCCAGCAGCTCCTGCGTCAGCTCTGCCGCTGCGAACCAACGAGCCCCGCCGTGCCGAGCACGGAGGCGGCTCCGGCGCCATCCCTGCCCGCCCGCTCCGTGCCCGGCACCGGCACCGGCACCGGGACGGGCCCCGGGGAGCCGCACACGTGCCCAGCTGCGGGACCCGCGCTGGCACTGCGGGCATCTGCCCTCCTTTTCCCCGTCGCTTACAATTCCGGGCGAGGGGAAAAAGAACAAAAAGCCCCCAAAGTGACACCGAACTGCGGGGGCGCTGCGGCTGCCAAAGGCCAAATTCCAGAGCCCCGTGCGAAGAGCAGGAGCGACCCAACAGGCGGAGAAATTTCAGTCTCCTCCCCGAAAAGCAGGACACGGTGTTTGCTGCCTTTGGGGGCTCCCAGGGACCTCGCAGAGCCAGAGAATTGGGGGCATCCTGCAAACTCTGCCCCCCAACCCACGGGGATCCCACTCCACAGCACCGGGGATCAGTGCCCATCATTCCCAGGGGAAAGCTGGATCCCATCCCTCCTGGGGATGGGGGGGAGATGCTGCTGATCCCAAAGCCACCCCGGACATCCCTTTCCAGAGACTGAGGGGGGCCCCGCCTGCTGCTATCCCACAGAATCACGGCATCTTGGAAGTGCCGGGAGCATCCAGCCGCCCCCTCCAGCAGCTGAGCGGAGCGTGACTGACGGCCCTGGCACAGCTCCTGGCACAGCTCCTGGCACAGCTCCTGGCACAGCTCCTGGCACAGCTCCGGTGGCAGCTGCTGCCAGCGGCGCTTCCCGGCGTTCCAGCGCCGGCACGCGGCCCTGCCGTGCCCACGGGACACCTGCCCAGGTGTCATTTGTCACCGCCACGGGGAGGGGAGGGGACAGCCATGTCCTTCTCCCGAGGGACGGGCTCTCAATGCCGGCCTCCCGGAGCCCCTCCGAGCTCGGTGTCCCTGCACTGCTCCCACAGGGAATGCCCAGCACACCCTCCCTGGTTTGGGCAGGTTTTGGGGAGCCCTGCTCCTGTCCCAGCCACATCTGAGCCACCCGAGCCATTCCCAACATCATCCCAGCAGACACGAGCCAGCAGTGCAACAGGGATCAGCTCTGAGCAGCTACAGGAGCTCCTGGCTGTCCCAGCAGCTCTAACAACTTTTCCATCTCTGCTCCGTTCAACCCCCGGCACCCAAGAGACCCCCAGGAGCTGCCAGGCTTGATCCCATTCCTGCTTTTCCCCAGGATCTGCCAGGTTTGATCCCATTCCTGCTTTTCCCCAGGATCTGCCAGGCTTGATCCCATTCCTGCTTTTCCCCAGGAGCTGCCAGGCTGGATCCCATTCCTGCATCCCCCAGGAGCACCCAGGTGAGGCCAGGTCGCTCGGACACGATCCCGATCCCGGCAGGACAGGAGCAGCTGGAAGGATCCGACCCTGCGCAGGGATCGGGCCGACTTTCCAAGAAATGTGGCTGCTGCCCATTCCCAGGGAAATTCCAGCGGCTCGGGAGCCGCGGCCGCTGCCTGGGTGAGGCGGCAGCTCCACCTAGCGGGGCCGATCCCCCGGATCCCGCCCGGATCCCGCATCCCGCCCGGGACCGGCCCACGCTGCTTCACCTCCCTCCCACACCGGCTGTGCCCTTGGATCTGTGCTGGGGCAGGGACTGCCGGGCATCCATGGGCAGGGACTGCCGGGCATCCACGGGCAGGGACTGCCGGGCATCCACGGGCAGGGATTGCTGGGCATCCACGGGCAGGGATTGCCAGGCATCCATGGGCATCGACGGGCAGGGATTGCTGGGCATCCATGGGCAGGGATTCATGGGCATCCACGGGCAGGGATTGCCGGGCACCCACGGGCAGGGACTGCCGGGCATCCACGGGCAGGGATTCCTGGGCATCCATGGGCAGGGATTGCCAGGCATGAATGGGCAGGGATTGCCCAGGCACCCACGGGCAGGGATTGCCGGGCATCCACAGGCAGGGATTCATGGGCATCCATGGGCAGGGATTCATGGGCATCGACGGGCAGGGACTGCCAGGCATCAATGGGCAGGGATTGCCAGGCATCCACGGGCAGGGAACACACCAGCACCCACCAGGAGATGGGCTCAGCAGCATCTCCAGCCTTTGGGAGAAGTGGGAACCAATCCATGGGGCAGCCATTCCCCTGGGAACACTGGGAATTGATCCATGGGGCAGCCAATCCCCCGGGAGGATCAGGAATCACTTGAGATGCAATCCCATCCCTGTGGCCCTGGCTGACCAGAGCAAGGTGCCAGGACACCCCCAGTCTGTGCCCACAAACCAAAGCCCCTCTCTCTCTCAGGGCTCCTTCCCTTCTCCTGGCACCTCTTCCCACTCCAGCCCTGCTGGAGATCCCAGAGCACCCTGGGATCCATGGCCAGGATCCAGCCCAGGAAGCCCCTCTGGGGTTTGCCCACACCCATGGAGAGGCCCGACGGGGAGCTGGGCACGCCGCGCTGTGCCCCTGGTCCCCAAATGTCCCTCCCCAGCCCCGCTCACCTTAGCCACAAACTGTTTGTCCTTCTGATCCAGGTTTGCCGTGGGGGCCACGTAATCCCTCCAGATCCGCAGCTTGCGCTCCTTGGCAAACCTGCAGGTGGGGACAGTGGGACACCGGGGCTGGGACACCCTGACGTGCCGGGGGTGGCACTCCCAGCAAAGCCCCAGGGAGAGATGGAGGGGAGATCCCATCAATCCCACCCCGGATCAGCCACACGGGGCTGGGGGGGGCTGGAGTCACTCTGGGCACCCCATGGATGCAGCTGGGAGCAGTGGGAACAGTGGGAGCAGATGGGATCAGCAGCATCAGTGGGATCAGCAGGAGCACTGGGATCAGCTGGGAGCAGTGGGAACAGTGGGAGCAGATGGGATCAGCAGCATCAGTGGGATCAGCAGGGAGCAATGGGATCAGCTGGGGGCACTGGGATCAGCTGGGATCAGCAGGAGCACTGTGAGTAGTGGGATCAGAAGGATCAGCTGACAGCACTGGGAGCAGCAGGAGAAGAGGGAGCAGAGGGATCAGCTGGGAGCACTGGGAGCAGCAGGAGAAGAGGGAGCAGAGGGAGCAGAGGGATCAGCTGGGAGCAGAGGGATCAGCAGGATCAGCAGGATCCCCATCCCACCTCTCGGCCGCGCGCAGTTTGTCGGCGCCACGGGTGTAGACGGCGATGGACCAATCCACGCAGCGGGCAAAGCCCTCCTTCAGCAGCAGCTCCGTGATGTTCCCGTTCTGTGGGGAGCAGGAGAGGGCCCAGGGTCAGCAGGATCCTCCCGAGGCTCAGCAGGATCCCCCTGCTGGGGGGGACCTGCAGAGCCCCCTCAATGCCCCCTGAGCTCCCAGTGCTACTGGAGACCCCACCAGCAACACCCCAGGCTCTGCCCTCCTCACATAGACCAGGATGTCCCAAACCCACCAGGAAACAGCCCACAAATCCCAGTGACACCACCAGGCTCTGCCCTCCTCACATGGACCAGGATGTCCCAAACCCACCACAAGTCCCAGTTCCCCCACTGGGAGCAGCCTCTAACCCCCAGAGCGTCCCCAGCCCCCGGAGGCAGCCCGTGGCGGCTCTCACTGGGTGCAGGATGGTGCCCAGGATGTTCTGGTTGTGGCAGCTCTCCAGGACAATCTGCACGTCCCTCTGCAGCAGCCGGGACTCCGTGAAGAATTTGGCTTCGGCCGCGAACGGCTCTGGGACCTCGGAGTCAGCCTCTCGCTTGAAGGTGGGACACTGCGGGACACGGGGACAGTCAGGGCATGGGATGGGCCCAAAACCTCGGGAGGAGGGGGGAAACCCCCCTGGGGAGGGGGCTGCCCCCAATTCCCTGGCTCCAGGGGTGTTTTGGGGCTGAAATTGGGGAATTTGTGTAAGGACAGAGCCCTATGAGTGCCCTGGGAAACAGGGACTGACTCCAGCTCAGGGACCCCTGGACAGGGACCTGGAGCTGCTCCAGGGCTGGAGCCCCTCAGTTCCCAGGGATCCAGGCTGGGAGAGCTGGGGGTGCTCACCTGGAGAGGGAAATGCTCCAGGGAGAGCTCAGAGCCCCTGGCAGGGCCTGCAGGGGCTCCAGGAGAGCTGCAGAGGGACTGGGGACAAGGCCTGCAGGGACAGCACACAGGGAATGGCTGCCAGTGCCAGAGGGCAGCCATGGATGGGATCTTGGCAATGAGGAATTCCTGGCTGGGCTGGAATTGCCAGAGCAGCTGGGGCTGCCCCTGCATCCCTGGCAGTGCCCAAGGCCAGGCTGGACACTGGGGCTGGAGCAGCAGTGGGAGGTGTCCCTGCCATGGCAGGGGGGGCACTGGAGGGGCTCTGGGGTCCCTTCCCATCCAAACAAGTGTGTGATTCCTTGAACTTGGACAACAGCAGGAATTTCTCCATGGGAAGGGGGGTCAGATGTTGGAAGGGGCTGCCCACGGAGTTCAAGGAATTCCTGGATGTGGCACTCAGGGCTCTGGGCTGGGGACAAGGTGGGCATTGGGCACAGCTGGGACTGGATGGGCTGGGAGGGCTGTTCCAGCCTCAGAGATCCCAGGATCCCATGATCTCCCAGCACAATCCTGACCAGGGTGTCTGACAGCCCCACCCAAGCCACACCTGTCCCCACCCCTGGTGACACCTCAGGCTGCTCCCAGCCTGGGAGGTGCAGCAGGTGACAAGGACGTCCCTCTACCCCTCCCTGCTGCATCCCTGGGACCCAGAGCACGGCAGGAGCCAAGGAGGTCAGACAGGGAAGGAATTGGGCAGAGGGAACGGGGCAGCGGGAATCGGGCAGTAGGAATGGGGCAGCGGGAATCGGGCAGAGGGAACGGGGCAGCGGGAATCGGGCAGCGGGAATCGGGCAGCGGGAATCGGGCAGTGGGAACGGGGCAGCGGGAACGGGGCAGCGGGAATCGGGCAGCGGGAAGGGGGCTCACCTTGATCCCCGAGAGCATGACAGTGACCAGGTAGAAGTCGGGCAGGAGCAGGGCCCTCACCACGCTGCCGTCCCGCACGTGCTCGATGATGGCTGCAGAGCGACACTGGAGCTCAGCCTGCTGGGCTGGGGACACGGGGACACGGGGACAGGGGGGAACACGGGGCCACCTTACCATTGACGGGTTTCTGGTGCAGGGAGTCCACGAAGTGCCGGGGGTTCTCCAGGGTGTACTTGAGGTCGCGCACGGTGTGCGAGCCCGTGCCCTCGCTCCACATGCCCTTCTTGGCGCTGCGGGCCTGCTCCTCCAGCTCGGCCAGCCGGCTCTGCTCGGGGCTAAGGGCACACAGCACTCAGCCCCGCAGCCTCCGGGGCCTTCGGGGCCATCCCCGCCTGAGCCAGCTCCTCCCACCGCCCATCCCAGCGGGAATGCAGCTGGAAGCGCCTCCTGCTTCCATGGATGGGGAGGAGAGCCCAGGAACCCCTCCAGAGGCTGCTCTGGGCACCACGAGGGAAAGGCAGCGGCGTTCCCAACTCCCAGCAGGGCAGAGCAAGCCTGGGAGAGCAGGGAAGGCACATTTCATGGGAATCCAGGGATCATCCCAGTCCTGCACGCACAGGGAGCCACTGAGGGGCCACCAAAGTGGGCACAATCCTCTCCCAGGCCTGCCACAACCAACTCAGGGATATTGAACAGAGCAGCTGGGGCTGCCCCTGCATCCCTGGCAGTGCCCAGGGCCAGGCTGGACACTGGGGCTGGAGCAGCCTGGGACAGTGGCAGGTGTCCCTGCCATGGCAGGGGTGGCACTAGATGGGCTCTGAGGTCCCTTCCCACCCAAACCATTCCAGGACTCCATGACCCCACAAACGAGGCTGACCCTGCCCTGAAGTGTCCTGCACATCTGGAATGGATCCTGCCCCCACAGCTGCAGCCCTGCACAGCCCCAGGGATTTGAGGGAGCCCAGGAAAAGCCTCGGCTCTGCTGGCACAGGGATCACCCAGCCAGACCCAGCACCAGCCACGTCCCAGCACCTCCTCTCCAGTGGGAACGAAGGGGATTCAACCCCACCCAGGAGTGACTTTGGAGGCTCCCAGAGAGTCCCTGCTCCACAGCCCATGGACACAGCTCCAGTGCCTCGGCATCCAGGGGAAGAGGCAGCCCCTGCACAGCCCCAAAGCCTACAGGACACCCCAGGGATGCCTGTGGGATGTGGGCATCTTGGAGCTGAGGAGCAGGGCCTGGCCCCTGCAGGTGAGGGATCCAGGGGCTCCATGCCTGAGCACCAGCCCAGGATTGGGATCAGGATCAGGATGGGGATGGGATCAGGATGAGGATGGGATCAGCACGTACTTGTTGGCTCGGATGCCCTCCCGCCGGGACGCCAGTCCTTCAGCCACCAGGGACTCAGCAATGTTCTCACCACTGGTGTCTGAGAGAGGAGAGGAGCACAGTGAGAGGGGCTGGAGGGACACGGCAATGGGGCAGCACTCCCCAGGGACCCCAGGTAAGCAGTGCTGGAGCAAGCCCAGAGCTCCCCTGGGGACACAGCCTGGGCTCCCTGGGCAGTCCCTGCCAGGACCTGACCCCCTTTCCATGGGGAAATTCCTGCTGCTGTCCAACCTCACCTCCCCTGGCCCAGCCTGAGGCTGTTCCCTCTGCTCCTGTCCCTGTTCCCTGGAGCACAGCCCGACCCCCCCGGCTGTGCCCTCCTGGCAGGGACTTGTGCAGAGCCACAAGGGCCCCCTGAGCCTCCTTTGCTCCAGGCTCAGCCCCTCTCCAGCTCCCTCAGAAGTTCTCCAGATCCTTCCCAGCTCCATTCCCTGCACACTCCGGCCCCTCCAGGGCTCTCCTGGCAGGAGGGGCCCGGAGCTGCCCCCAGGATTCCAGGGGTCCCTGGGCAGGGCCAGCACAGGGGACAGTCCCTGCCCTGGGGCCGTGCCCACCCTGGGGCAGCCGCAGCCCAGGGCCCATCGGCCTCCTGCCCCCCTGGCCACCCTGGGCTCGTGTCCAGCCGCTGGCACAGCACCCCCAGGGCCTTTCCCAGCTTTCCAGCCCCCCCTGTCCCAGCCTGGAGCGCTCCAGGGGCTTGGGCTGACCCCAGGGCAGCACCTGGCACCTGGCCCGGCTGTCCCTCACCCTGCTGGGCTCAGCCCACCGATCCAGCCTGTCCCCATCCCCCTGCAGAACTCCCTGCTCTCCATCCTCCCCAGGCAGGAGCTGCTGCAGGGAATCTGTCACAGCATTCCCACATTAATGGTGTTTAAACCCTGACAAACTTCATCAGGAAACATTTTCTGCCTCATTTCTCCCGCCCGCGCCGCTCCAGGCGGGGCTGGAGCAGGGATGGGGATGGCTCCAGAGAGGCCCCAACATCCCAACCCTTCCCAGCCTCACTCCCTGCCCAGGATGGCCCTGGGAGGGCCCTGGCTGCAGGGCGGCTCAGGGGAGAGCAGAGCAGCAGCTCCCCAAATCCAAGGTCCAAACCAAACATTGCATTCCATGGTCTTGGATCTCAGGGGTCCTTCCCAGCCAAAATGTCTGTGATTCCAATCCCTCCCTCTGCAGCAGGGGATCCCCATCCCAGAGGGCCTCCCTGGCACACCAGGAGCTCAGGAATGCCTCGTGGCATGTCCTGAGTGGGAAGGGACCCCCAAGGATCACCAATCCAGACCCTGGCCCTACCCAGGACACCCCAACATCCCGCCCTGTGCAGGAGGGCGCTGTCCGAACGCTCCTGGAGCACAGAGGTACCTCTGACACCCCGGGATCTGTGGGACCCTCTGGGGCAGCCTGGCACACGGGAGGGGCTCCCTGGGATGTGCCAGGATGCAGCAGCAGCCACGGGAGCTCAGCGCTGGGCAGGGCTGGGCACAGCGAGGGGCCGCTGGGCAGGGCTCCAAGCAGGCACTGCCCCCCGGCTGAGCCCAGGAGCCCCCACGGAGGGAGCCCCAGCCTCCCTGGGCGGGCAGGGACACTGCTGGAGCTCGGGGAGCCAGCGGCCACCCCGGGCTCTGCAGCCCTGCCCCCTCGGGTCCTGGAGCCACAGGGAGCTCTGCCCCATCCCGGGCCCCCTCCCTGCTCCCTCCAGGCAGAGCCCACTGCCCCATCCTGCCGGCCTCGGGATCCGCCTGGGATGTCAGCAAGGCTGCTGAATGAGCCCACCCCTGCTCCTGCTCTGGGAAAGGCTCTGAGTGCCATGGAAAGGGTCCTGAGTGCCATGGGAGTGCCAGGAAAGCCTCTGAGTGCCATGGGAATGCCTGGAAAGGCCCTGAGTGCCATGGGAGTGCCAGGAAAGCCTCTGAGTGCCATGGGAATGCCTGGAAAGGTCCTGAGTGCCATGGGAATGCCAGGAAAGCCTCTGAGTGCCATGGGAGTGCCAGGAAAGGCTCAGAGTGCCATGGGAATGCCAGGAAAGGCTCAGAGTGCTATGGGAATGCCAGGAAAGGCTCAGAATGCCACGGGAATGCTCTGAGTGCCACAGGGAGCACACCTGGAGCAGCTGCTCCCCCTTTCCAGCCCATTCCCACATGGAAAACAGCCAAGTCCACAGGGATGTGGGGCTGAGGGCACCCAAACCCCCCAGATCCCACTGGGGCTCCCCAGGGACTTTGCCCAAAATTCAGCAGCCCCTTCCCAGTGCCCGGTCCTTCCCTCCTTCCCACGGGACCGCAGTGCCTGGGGGCTGCGTCCAAGGCCAGCCACATCCCCCTGGTATCCCAAACACCCCACAGCAGGGCTGTCCCAGCTCTGCACGGAGCATCCCCCTGCCCCAGCAGCACGGAGGCTCTGGAGGATGAGCTGGGAGCCCAGAGCTCATGCCCTGAATGTCCAGGGCCGGGACAAAGCTGGTGCCTCCAAAGGGCCATGGCTGAGGGGACACAGGGAGGGAGAGCCCCAAAACCCACTCGGAATGCTCGGGGTGAATTCCTTTTGGGATCTCAGCCACAGACAGGCAAGAGATTTGTAACAACGAAAAGGATGGGGAAAGGAAAGCTGTGGGAATTCACCCAGAGCTGCTCCTTGTGTCCATGAGCTCCAGCTCAGCTGGGATCAGCACTGGGCACTGCCCCTCCCTCCCTTCCCAGAGCTGGGGGGCCATGGAAATTCATGGAAAAGTGATGGGAAAGCAGGCAGGCATCCTCCTGCTGATGGCACAGCCCAACACAGCCCAAACCTCCCCCTGTGCTCTCCCCAGAGCCACCTTTTCCCAGGTAAAACACCCAGCCTCACCTTTTTCCAGGTAAAACACCCAGCCTCACCTTTTCCCAGGTAACCCATCCATCCTAACCTATCCATCCTCCCCTTTCCCAGGTGCCCCATCCATCCTCCCCTTTTCCCAGGTGCCCCAGCGAGGCTCACCTTTCCCCAGGTAGACCATGCCGTACTCCCGGCCCTGCGGGGTCTTGTACTCCACGGTGAAGCACACCTCCTTCCCGATCAGCTTCTTGCGCAGGAACTCGCGGGCCGGGAAGCCCCAGGGCTGCCGGGGGGAGGCGCCGTGAGCCACGGGGGGGTCCCGGGCAGGCCAGGGGGAGCAGCCCCCGGCTCCCCCTTCTCCCCCAGAACTCTGCTAGGAACTGACTCTTCGGGAGGAACACCCCACGCAGGGGTCCCCAAAAGGCTCCCGGGGCAGCCCCGGCTCCCACGGGGGCGCTGAGGGCTCCGTCCCCAGCTCCGGGGCAGGAAAGGAGCGGGGTTTGCAGCTCTCGCAGCCCCGCGGGGGCTTTGGGGCACGGCAGGCTCGGGAGCGCGTTCCCGTTCCCGGAGCGCGTTCCCGGGGCGCGCTCCCGCTCCGGCCCCGGCGGGTGGGCGGGAGCGCGGCCGGAGGTGGGAACATGACGCGCTCATAAACAATTAGCGGGGCTGACAGGCGTCACTTTGGCAGAGAGTGACATTTAGAGGCTGTTGGGAAGACAAAACTCCCCAGGGAGAGCAATTATCTGCCAGCGCTGCTCCCGCCGCCCCCGGCCCGCGGGAGGGGGGACGGGCCCCGCCGGCACCGGCACCGAGCGGCTGCGGGACCGCCCCGGGGCCCCGGAGCACCCCCGAGTCCCAAACCACCCCCCGAGTCCCAAAACAGCCACTCCAGGTGCCCCAATCATCCCCCGAACCCCAAAACAGCCACCCCGTGTGCCCCAAAACAGCCACCCCATGTGCCCCAAACTCTCCCATATGCTCCAAACCATTCTTCATGCCCCAAAACAGCCAGCTCATGTGTCCCAAAACAGCCACCCCGTGTGCCCCAAACCACCCCTCAAGTCCCAAACCACTCCCTGTGTGCCCTAAAACAGCCACCCCATGCATCCCAAAACAGCCACCCCACGTGTCCCAAACCGTCCCCCACGTCCCAAACCACCCCTTCATGAGCCCCAAGCTGCCCCCCAGTGCCCCCCACAACACCGTGCCAAGTGCAGAGGGGCAAAGAAGGAGAGGATCCCCCCAAGTCCCCCCGTGTGTCCCTGCCAGGCCACCCCATCTCTGTCCCCATGGGTGTCCCCTCACCTCATCGGGGGTGTCCCTACTGTTGGCATTGGCGCGCCGGGCCAGGCTCCCCGCCCCATCCCTGTGTCCCCTGTGTCCCCTGTGTCCCCATGGGTGTCCCTCACCTCATCGGGGGTGTCCCTGCTGTCGGGCTGGCTGGCGTTGGCGCGCCGGGCCAGGCTCCCCGCGCGGATGTTGCTGAGGTTGATCTGCCGCTCCGGGGGGGGCCCCCCGCGGGGCTGGCCCCGCACGATGATGGCACAGCCCGACAGCACCTGCGGGGACAACGGGGACACCGGGGTTAGTGGGGACAGTGCGGCTCAGAGGGCACAGCGGGGCTCAGAGGGGACAGCAGGGCACAGAGGGGACAGCAGGGCACAGAGGGGACAGCAGGGCACAGAGGGGAGAGGAGGGGATAGCAGGGACAGCAGGGGATAGCAGGCTCAGAGGGGACAGTGGGGACTCAGTGGGGACAGCAGGGCTCAGAGAGGACAGCGGGGACAGCAGGGCAGCCCTGGGCACATCAGGGAACAGTGGGGACAGGACGGTGGCACTGCATGGACACGCACAATTCCAGGGACAGAATTCCAGGGACGTGCCCTGCCCTGGCAAGGCTCAAGAACTCGGCACCGCTGAGTGCCACCGGCCTGGAGAGCCAGGAGCTGCCCCAGCTGGAGATGGGGCACAATCCATGTCCTGGGCTGATCCCCAGCAGGGCAGGGGGACCCTGTCCCTGTGCCCCCTCAGGTGAGACCCCACCTGCAGAGCTGCCCCAGCCCTGGGGGCACAGCAGCAGCACCTGGAGCTGCTGCAGAGAGCCCAGAGGAGGCCCCGGAGCTGCTCCAGGGCTGGAGCCCCTCAGTTCCCAGGGATCCAGGCTGGGAGAGCTGGGGGTGCTCACCTGGAGGGGAGAAGGATCCAGGGAGAGCTCAGAGCCCCTGGCAGGGCCTGCAGGGGCTCCAGGAGAGCTGCAGAGGGACTGGGGACAAGGCCTGCAGGGACAGCACACAGGGAATGGCTCCCAGTGCCAGAGGGCAGCCATGGATGGGATCTTGGCAATGAGGAATTCCTGGCTGGGCTGGAATTGCCAGAGCAGCTGGGGCTGCCCCTGCATCCCTGGCAGTGCCCAAGGCCAGGCTGGACACTGGGGCTGGAGCAGCCTGGGACAGTGGGAGGTGTCCCTGCCATGGCAGGGGTGGCACTGCAGGGGCTCTGGGGTCCCTCAGAGCTCAGCACACCCAGACACGGGGTCACCTCCATGCACACAGAACACCAAGGAGGATTTGGAAAATCAGGATTTTACACCGGGCAGATGAGCCCAGCTGGGCCATGTCCCACCACAGCTTTGGCTCCCAGAGCTCCAGGCTGGGCACTGCCAGCCAATCCCCTCTGCCAGGGTTCCCTCACACCCCCAGCCACATTGCCCAGGTCCTGCAGCAGGGCTGGGCTCTGGGCCAGCAGCCAGAGTGTGCTGGGATCTCCCTGTTCCCGGGATCTCCCTGTTCCCGAGGATTTCCTTGCTCCCAATAGGATCTCCCTGTCCCCTCTCCCAGCTCTCTGACCCAGCCTGGGCTCAGTTCCAGTGCCTGCCCTGGCTCCCCACACCCGAAACCCCCACGGATGCTCACAGGGACCCCAGTCCCCTCTGGTTCTGTCCCACCACCAGAGCCAGCCCAGCCCGGTGCCCAGGACACTGAACTCCTCAGGATGAGCCCCCAGAGTCCACCCTGGGGCTCAGGGTGCCCCTGCACGCCCCAGCACCCCCTGGAGCCACAGCAGAGCCTGGAATGCTGCGGGAGCCACGGGGAATTGTGGCCGAGCCGCACCCGGAGTGATCCCAGCAAAGGCTCAGTGTCCTGTGCTTAAGGCTTAGAGGTGTCATGGCTGTAATTAACCTTAATCTATAATTTATAGGGCACGGGGATGCTGGAGCTGCTCTGTTCAACGCCCAGCACGAGCCCTGGATCCCGGGGTGGGTCCTTGGCAGAGCTGCTCCGTGTTCCAGGGTCAGTGCAGTGCTCTGGGGGACATTCCATCCCGGCTCCTGACCCCTGTGGCCCTGTCCCTGCCCATGGAGTGGCCACACGCCCATGTGGCTGTCGGGATCCCAGCTGGGGAACGGCTCCCGAGATGGCAATGGGATCAGGACCCTGTCCCAGCAGCCAGGTGTCACTGTCCCACCCTGCCAGCAAGAGTCACGCCAGGCCCATCTGTCCCACTGAGGGCTCCATCACAGAAATTTGGGCTTAAACCAGGCTTAATCCAGCCTGGAAACAGCACAGATACACGGGGTGCACAGACCCAACTCATGCTGCCAAGGCGGCTCCAGAGCACCGAAATCCCACGGGCACATCCGGAATCCAGAGCTGCCCCTGTGGGGCACAAAGGGTTAAAAATCCTGACAGGAGTGGGAGGAAAATTCCTGCTCCTCATCCCCATCCTGCTGCCAAACTCCTGCTCTCAAACCTGGTAGTCTCACTGTGATTCCAGTGAGCTGCACTGTGATTGCAACAGGAAGGTGCAAAAAACCCCAAAAACCTCAAAGCTGTGACGGAGCCAGAGCAGAGCACGGGGCTGGCACCACAGAGAGTCAGGGACCCCCCTCTCCCATCTCCCAGGGGGATTTTGGGCTGCCTGTCCTGGAAGGGACCACGAGCACACCCTGGGCTATGGGGCACAGGCACAGCAGACCCCAAAATCCTCTCCAAAATCCTGCTGTGGATCCACGTCCCCACGGATGGATCAGGCAGGGACACGCAGCCAGGGGAGGGTTTTCTGAGCATCCCAAAATCTGCAGGGTGGGCAGGAGCCAGGGCAGGCTGGCAGCAGCAGATCCCCCTGTCACCAGTGGCACACAGCACGGGGATGGTGCCAGAGCAGACCCGCAGTGTCCCCAAACCCCCGGTGTCCCCAAACCCCCGGTGTCTGACCACAGACCCCCAGTTATCACCCCCAGATTCAGTGCCCACCCCCAGATCCCCACCGTCCATCCCAAACCTCTGGGATCCATTCCTAGATCCCTGTCATGCATCCCCAGCCTTGCAGTGTCCGTGCCCCGGTGTCCCCAGCCCTGTCCCCAGCACGGCCACAGGCTCGGGGCTGCAGTGACAGCCGGGAACAGGTCTCACTCCGGAGCCAGCAGGGGGTGAAGGGGGCAGCGGAGACCCCCGGATCCACCCGGACTCGGGCACGGCAAGCTGGGGGGTTCGGGGGCACGGCGGGGAACGGGCTGGGGCGGGACAGGGCCAGGAGGGGACACGGGACGGGGACACGGGACGGGGACTGAACCCGACCTTCGCTCCCGCGGCCCCGCTGCCGGCACACGTGGGGCCCTGGCGCGGGGGACCGGGACCCTTCCCGGGGACCCCGGAGCGGCCCGGGGACCCCATCCCCGCGCTGTCCGACGGGGACCCGACCGGGGCTCGGGGATCCCGCCCGGCCCCGCCCCGGGGATGCCCCGGGAGGGGCCGCGAGCGGAGCACGTGCGGCACCCCCGGGACGGCCCCGCCGCCGGCGGCACCGCGAGGCCGCTGCTCCGCCAGTCCCCGGGGCACCGGGGGCTCCGGGACCGGCAGCGGAGCGGGATCAACGGCTCCGGCACCCGGGACCTAAAACTCTTCCTGCCCATCCCAGCAGCCGGGACGGCACCGGGAGCGCGCAGTGCCCGGTCCCAGGGCGGCGTGGGGGACCGGGCTGCAGGGGGATCCCAGGGTGCAGCGAGAGGCGCCGGGCAGCGGGCGGTAACGGATCAGCAACTGCCGCCCTACGGGACCCGGGAGCACCGGACGGGCTGCACCGGGCACGGGGAGCCGGGCACCGCGCGGGGAGCGGACAGGCTCCCGGTTATCGGGAAGGGAGGCGGGCAGCGGAGCGGGGCCCCGGGCCCCGGAGGAGTGTGCGGGAGATGGGGGTCCGCGGTCGGTCAGCGGCGAGGCGCGGGGTCGGTGCGGGGAGCGGCGGGCACAGCCCTTACCATCTTGACGATGCCGCGCTGGACGACGGGCGGCGGCGCGGAGCCGCCCTGGCCGGGGTTGGCCGCGGAGGCCATGGCGGGGCCGGGCGGGTGGAGAGGCCGGGTCGGGCCGGGCCGGGCACGGGCGGCGGGAGCGCGGCGGGGCCCGGGGCGAGCGCGGAAGGGACCGCGGGGCGGGGCCTGAGCCGAGGAGGGGGGCGCGGCCTCCGCGCGGCTCCGCCCCCCCCGCGCGGCCGGCGGCCAACGGGCGGCCGCTCCCGCCGCGCGCGCCGCCCCGCCCCGCCGCGCCTCGGCCAATGGCGACGCGCTGCCGGTGACGTCGCTCTCCTCGTGGCCACGCCCCAGCCCGGCGCGCGGGAGGGGGCGGGACTTCCGGGGCGCGCGGCGCAAGGGACACGTCGGCAAAGGCCGCCCGCGCGCACACGTGGCCCCGCGCCGCGCCGGGGGCGTGGCCAAAACAGGATACGCCCCCTTCCGTCCCCGAAGGGCGGGGTCTTGTGTGGACACGCCTCTTTTCCGTCAGCGGCGCGCACCCAACCCCGGGGCCGGACAGAGGTGGGTCTGGCGACCCCCAGGACCCCGGACCCACCTCGGTCCGGCCCGGGCCCCGGGGTCGGGGGAAGACCCCGGACCCAGCCCGGTCCGGCCCCGGGGTCGGGGGGGACACCGCGGTCCGGTCACAGCCCCGGATGTCCTCCCTCAGGGGACACTGGCACTGCCCGCCCCTCCGGGAGTCCCTCCCGTCCCTGGGTGACCTCGACTTCCCCCAGCCCCGAGCGGGGGAAGCCGTCCCGCCGTGTCCCGTGTCACCGGGTCAAGATCCCCCCTCGGGATGCTCCCGGTGCCGCTCCCGGTGTCACCTCTGGCGGCCCCGAGCGGAGCCGTGTCACTCGTGGGTGGCAGGGGACACTGGAGCGGCCACGGACGGAATCCAGGGGACGGGAATGGCGCGGCCCCGATGCCGCGCACCGAGGGCCCCGTGTCCAGCGGGTGAACCCCCGAGTGGGGCGGGGGCGATCGGGGCGCACCTGGGGGCGATCGGGGCGCACCTGGGGTCAATCAGCGCACACCTGGGGGCGATCGGGGCTCACCTGGGGGCGATCAGCGCACACCTGGGGGCGATCGGAGCCCACGGGAATCCGCCCCGCCGGCGTCTCCCGCTGGGCACGGGCGGGTTTTCCCACCCTATGATTTTTTTTCCAACGTTCCCGATGTTTTCCCCGTGTTCCCGATGTTTTCCCGTGCGTGCTCACCCCCGGTTTGTCCCCACGCGCAGGTCCCGGTGCCGCCCCCGCCCCTTTCCTGGAGGGTCCCGGCCGTCCCGCTCCCGGATTTTGCTGCACCGGCTGCGCCAGAGTCTCCCAGTCCATGAGGAATCCTCTTCCCACCCTCGCCCTATTTCCCATAACATTCTACCGCTTCTGATCTCCCTGCTCCAGCCTTTTGATGATAATTTATTGATTGATTGGTTTTCTCCCCGTTTTTAATACTTAGCCCCTTTTTCGGGGCAGGAAATCTCTGCCCAAAACCTGGAAAAGCAGCTCCATTATCCTGATCCGTGGAATTTCTGGGCCTGCCATATCACTGTCCCATCTTGCACCTGCATTCCACCAGAGATGATGGGGAGGACACCTACAAGCCCCCAAATTGCCTCTTTTAGCCCGAATGCTGTAATAATAATCATTTTGATGGAAAAGAAAGTGAAATTGTAGGTGGGAACGTGGGGATAAACTCCGTTTTCTTGGTCGGCTGAGTCATCTGGGCTTTTAACTTCCACCCGTGCTTTCTGCAGGGGAATACAATGGGATTTTCCAGGCGTCCTGGTGCTCAGTGAGGAGCAGGGTGACCTTCTGCAGGGAGAAAGCCCAGAATGGTGCAAAACGGCCTTGGATGTGCAGACAGGGGTGGCAGAGGGAGGAAAATCAGGGAATCCTGGGATGGGCTGGGTGGGAAGGGACCCCAGAGCCCCTGCAGTGCCACCCCTGCCATGGCAGGGACACTTCCCACTGTCCCAGACTGCTCCAGCCCCAGTGTCCAGCCTGGCCTGGGGCACTGTCAGGCATGGGAATGTTGAGTGGATCCCCTGGGAGCTGCACCTCATCCCTCTGCCCTCCCAGCCATCCCCAGAGCTGGCTCTGAGCTGGGATGAGGAGAGGGAACACCAGGAACTGGGTGTGGAGCACCAGAACGGCCAGGTCTCCTCTGGGCAGGGATGGGAATTCCCAAATCTGGTTATCCCAGCACCCATCCCTGTGTGCAGCCTGGGAGAGCCCCGGGGAGTGCCCTGGGACTGGGGGGTGCCCTGGGACTGGGGGGGCCCTGGGACCTGGTTCCTCTGAGCCACTGGCCGATGTTCCCTGTGGGACGGGGGCCCTGCCACTCCTGCTCCCACCAGTGCCACTCAGGGAATGCAGGCGCTGAGTTCCAGACAAAACCCCAGCAGTGAGCTGTGGTGCTTTGGCAGCTTTGCCTCGCTGTGGAAATCTCCTGGGATAATGGCATTCCCTGTCCTGCTCCCTCTGCGTCTGCTCCACTCCCTCCGTGTCCCTGTTCCCACTCCTGTTTCCTCCCTTGTCCCTGTTCCATTCCCTCCCTGTTCCTATGCCATTCCATGTCCGTGTTCCATCCCCTCCATGTCCCTGTTTCACCTTCTCTGTTTCCCTGGCCCTGTGTCCCTCCATGTCCCTGTTCCGTCCCTTCTGTGTCCGTGTTCCGTGCCCTCTATGTCCCTGTTCCACCTTCTCCATTTTCCAGGTCCCGTGTCCCTCCACATCCCTGTTCTACCTTCTCCATGTCCCTCTTCCCATGTCCCTCCATGTCCCTCTTCCACTCTTCCCATGTCCCTCTTTCCCCCCCATGTCCCTGTTCCCATTCCCGTTTCCCTCCATGTGTCCAGTCCTGGGTCCCTCCCTGTCCCTGCTCTTGTGCCACTCCCTGTCCCCGTGTCCCTGTCCCCATGTCCCTGTCCCCGTGTCCCTCCCTGTTCCCATGTCCATGTCCCTGTGCCACTCTGTCCCCATTCCCATGTCCCTCCCTGTCCCTGTGCCACTCTGTGTCCCCATTCCCATGTCCCTCCCTGTCCCTGTGCCACTCTGTGTCCCTGTTCCCATGTCCCTCCCTGTCCCTGTGTCTCTCCCTGTCCCCATTCCTGTGTCCCTCCCTGTCCCTGTGCCCCCCTGTCCCATTCCCGGGCGGTGCTGCTGTCACTCCTCTGGCGGAGCAGGTCCCCTCCTTCCGCCCAGCTCCTCGCCCATTGTCCCTGCAGGGTCCCTCTCTCCAGACCCCAGTCCCCAGCACACCCCGTTCCTGCTGCCAGCCTGGAATGGGGACAAGGATCCGCTGTCCCCGGGTGCAGAGGGCTCAGCACCCCCTCCCTGGAGGGACACCAGAGGGCAGAGACCCTCTGGGCACGGCCTCTGGGACCAGGGAGAGACCCTCTGGGCACGGCCTCTGGGGCCAGGGAGAGACCCTCTGGGCACGGCCTCTGGGGCCAGGGAGAGACCCTCTGGGCACGGCCTCTGGGGGGCACTGGGACCAGGGACGGGGCAGTGCAGAGGGCAGCGATCCCCGGGCACCGAGCGGGGCAGCTCTGCCCGAGCCACGGCCCGGGCTGCACGGGGCACTCCCGGTCACTCCCCCTGGAACAGCCCAGAGACACCGAGAGGGGATGGGGATGGGGATGGGGATGGGGATGGGATGGAGATCAGATGGAAACGGGGAGGAAGGTGGGGAATGGGATCAGGAATGCAGATGGAGATGGTCTGGGAGGGGAGGAGGAGATGGGGTGGAGATAAAGGCCAGAGATGGAGGCAGAGATGGAGATGAAGTAGAGATGAAAGCAGAGGAAAAAAAAAGGATTCAAAGATGGAGATTAAGACAATATACAGATGGAGACTAAGACACAAATATGGAGGCAGAAATGAAGATGGAAAGAGAAATGAAGGTGCAGATGAAAATGGAGATGGGTATAAAGGTGGAGGTGGTGGATCTGCTCAGCGGGATCCCTGTGCCCTGCAGACTCCCCGCAGAGCCCTGGGGACAGCCCTGCCTGCTGAGCCGCTGCCGTGAGCGCCTTTCCCGGGACACGCCCTCCTTTGGGGGGCTCTGTGCTCCCCTCCACAGCCCCCGGTGTCCCCAAAACGCCCCTGATCCTGCCTGGGGACAGTGGGGACCGGGTCTTTCCTTTCCTTTCCTTTCCTTTCCTTTCCTTCCTTCCTTTCCTTTCCTTTCCTTCCTTTTTCCTTTCCTTTCCTTTCCTTTCCTTTCCTTTCCTTTCCTTTCCTTTCCTTTCCTTTCCTTTCCTTTCCTTTCCTTTCCTTTCCTTTTCCTTTTCCTTTCCTTTCCTTTCCTTTCCTTTCCTTTCCTTTCCTTTCCTTATTCCTTATTCCTTATTCCTTATTCTTTATTCTTTCCTTATTCCTTTCCTCCCATCTCCAGCCGGAGTGGCCAGGTGCTGGCGGCAGGGGACACTCGGGTCCCCGCTGTGCGCTGGCATTCCTGGCCACCAGGGCAGAGGCACCGTGTGCCAGCTGCTGCCTGGGGTCCCCTCGCTGTCCCTGGGGTGCTCAGCAGCCTCAGAATCCCCGCAAAAGCTCTTCCCGAGGAGCAGGGCGAGGTCACAGAAGCACAAATGCCACGGTGGGTCCTGGATCTTCCCTGCACCTCTCCAGAGCTCTGTCTCCACGTCTCCACGTCCCCAAATCTGTCCCCACTGCTCCACCTCTGCCTTTGCACCTCTCCAAGCTCCCTGATTACACCTCCACACCTCTCCACCTCTCCTTTTCCCCTCTCCATCATTCCACGTT
Organism: Diglossa brunneiventris; assembly: GCA_019023105.1. Taxonomy (NCBI): domain Eukaryota; kingdom Metazoa; phylum Chordata; class Aves; order Passeriformes; family Thraupidae; genus Diglossa; species Diglossa brunneiventris. The sequence goes on along the minus strand of CM032353.1, from coordinate 73,015,090 downwards.
TTCACACCTTCACCTCTCCACCTTTCCATGTCTCCATAATTCTGCCTCCATGTCTCCATGTCTCCATGTCTCCATTTTAGCATTTCTCCATTTCTGCCTTTTGTCCTTATGTCTCCATGTCTCCCCCTCTCCACATTGTCACCTCTCCACGTCCCAACATCTGTCCTCCTCTCCTCCTCATCTCCTCCTCTCCTTCTCTCCCTTTCACCACCTCTCTATCCGTCTCTCCGCCTTTCCCGTGCCCACCTCTCCACCTCCCTGTCTCTTCCCGACTCCGTCCCTCCGCGTCTCCGCCTCTCCATTCCACCCTCTCTCCATCTCTGCTCTGCACGCGTCCATCTCTCTCCCCACCTCCCCACACCTTCCCCTCTCGGCATCTCCCCCGTCCCGTCTCTGCCCCTCTCCGCGCTCTCTGCCCGCCTTTCCCCGGCCCGGTTTCCGGTGCCCGAGGCCGCAGCCGCCGCCGCGCCCGAGCCGCGCCAGGGACGCACCGCCCGGTGCCCGCCGCCGCCGCCTCCCCCGGGCCCGCGGGGCTCCCCCGGCTCCCCGGGCGGCTCCGGGGGCTCCTCCCGCCGCGGGGCGGCGCGGGGCCGGCCCGGGAGCGGCGCGGGGCCGGCCGGGGCTGTGCGCACCGGAGCCCGGCGCGCCCGGCGCCAGCGCGCACGGCCCGGGGGCAGCCCCGCCGCTCCGGGGCCGGCCCGGAGCCCCCCGCGCCGCCCCCCGCCCGGCCCGGGGGCACGGGGACAGGGCCGGGCCCGGCGCCCCCGCGCCGCCGCCGAGCCCCGCGCCGCGCTCCCCGCGGCCGCGTTACGCACGGGGCTGGCCCGGCCCGGGGGCTCCTTCGGGGCTCCCCCGCGGCCGGGGCGGAGCGGGGGGGTCCCGGGCGGCCGGCGCGGAGCGGGGGGACCCGGCCCTGGGTGCCGGCGCTCCCCGCGCCGCCGAGAGCCCGAGCCCGGCCCCGGGGTGCGGGACAGCCGGGGCGCCCCGGGGGCGGCGGGGGGGCGGCGCGGCGGCTCCCGGGGGCCGGGGCGGGCCCGGGCCCCGCAGGGCCGTGGTTAATGTGTAATTCGGAGCATATGGTATTTTCCAAAGGCGGGCAGCAGTGCGGAGCCCGGGGGCCGGGGCCGGGGTGCAAATAACGCTGGATGACTCGCGGGGCCGGGCGCGCAGGGCCACGGTGATGGGCTCCTCGCTGGCTAATATTTGCTCTTCAAATATTTTACTTGAAAGGTTTACAACGTTGTTTTTTTTTTTTAATCTTCCAAGAAGGGGCCATCTGTGCCGGTGCTCGCCTGGAGCACACCGGGGAGTCCCCGCCGGGGCCCAGCCGCCACCCCGGGGGCCGCCTTCTATTTGTTCAGCACCCAAAATAAATTAAATCGATGTAATAAAAGCGAAGGTGGATTTATGATTGAATCCCATATGTCCTGTTTGCTTTGCGGGAGAGACGCGGGAGCGAAGCCCCTCGGGGGGCTCCGCCGGGGGAGCCCCGGGGATGCTCCGGGGCGCGGGGACGCGGCGGGGCCGTGCTGTCCGCCGGCCGCAGGTGCTGAAACACCGGCGCTCACCCGGCACCGGCTCCGAGCCCGGCCCGGGGGGCCCCGAGCGCCCCCGAGACCCGACGGAGCCCCCCGGGCCGGGCGTGCTCTGGGCGCGGTTACGTCGGGCCGCCCCTTCCTCCCCGTCCTCCTCTCCCTCCCGCGGTGACATCACGGCCCCAGTGCCGGCACCGAGCGCCCGCCCGGCTCCCGGGACGCTCCGGTCCAGCTCCCTCGAGGCTGCACAGGTACCTCCTTGCGCCGCTCCGGGCACCCCGCTCTGCCGGGCGTCCTTCCCTGCGTGTGAGGCTGCAGGAATCGCTGCAGGAATTGGTGCCGATAATGCTTTAACCCGGAGAAGCTCCGGGGTCCCCGGGAGGTGCCGGCTCTGGCCCGGCCTCGCTGCTCCCCGCTGGCTCCTTGTCCCTGCGCCGCACAGGGACCGAGCTCATCCCGGCCCCAGGGCCCCTCGGCACCATCCAAGGGACACCCGCAGCTCGGCTTTCCCAGCGCTCCCAGCCTCCCCACAGGCTTTTCCTGGGGGAGAGGAATCCCCGTGTCACCTGCGGGCACAGCACGGGGAAAGGCAGGGAGCGCTGGGGGCTGCGCGGCCCCTGAGGGCACTCGGGTCCCGTTCCTCCTTCCCTCCTTCCCTCCGTCCCTCCCGGAGCAGCCTCCGCGCCTCGCCCCGGGCGCTCCGTCCCTCTCCGGGCAGGGGCAGGCGGGACGCGCCTCGGCTTTGCCGCTCACCCGCGGGAAACCCGCGGGCTTGTCCCTGCGGTTGGATTTATTTGGCTTTTCCTGAATTTCCGAGGGTCGGTGTCGCCAAACTCCCTCGGGCCGTGCCGGGAAGAGGCGCGGTGGGATCTGGGGACTGTGGCAGGGAAAGCCCCGCGCTGGGGGCGTCGGGAGGGTTTTGGGATGTTCCGGGTGAAACCTGGGTGGACTGGGGGCTCTGGCAAGGCCGTGGCTCGGTGGCACCTCTGTGGCTCCGCGGCTGCTCAGGCAGGAGAGGCACTGGCACCGGTGTCCCTGCGGGAATCCTGCCGGGAAATCCTCTGGAGCCAGGCTGGGAGAGCTGGGGGTGTCCTGCGTGGAGACAGAAAGGCTCTGGGGAGAGCTGAGAGCCCTGCCAGGGCCTGCAGGGGCTCCAGGAGAGCTGCAGAGGGACTGGGGACAAGGCCTGCAGGGACAGCACACAGGGAATGGCTCCCAGTGCCAGAGGGCAGCCATGGATGGGATCTTGGCAATGAGGAATTCCTGGCTGGGAGGGCGGTGGGCATGGGGGATCCCTCCATTCCCTGCGGATCCCAGCACCCAGCTGGGCTGGGGTGAGCGTGGGGACCCCTCTGTGCCCCGTGGGGTGTCCAGGGGAGCTCTGCAGCTGCTGGGACCCGGCTCAGCCACGGCGGCTCCATTCTGTGCCGGCGGCTGCTCGGTACAGGCAGCTCCAGCAGCATTCCCGGTGTCTCCCGAGCCTCTCCAGAGCCCTGTGACCTCTTTTCCGGGTCTTTATCCGCTGTGCCTGGAGCGCAAGGGCTTCCCAGTTTGCCCCCAACTGTTTCCATCCTCTGCTCCGAGATTCCTGCCCTTGTCCCTCCTCCTCTCAGCAGGGTCGTGGCTGAGCCCTGGACAGCGGCGCTGATTTATCCGGGCCCGCAGCATTCCCCGTGTCCCGCGGGGAATTCCCAGGCACCCACAGCCCCCTGAAGCCTCTCCACCATGCAACACCGAGGTGAGGAACGCGGCGGGACTCGGGGATGTGCCGTGCACCATTCCCTGCTCCGGCACAAAGGCGCCCGCCCGGCCGCCCATTCCCCCGCGGCTCCGCAGGGCCCTCCCGGCCCCCGGGGACATCCAGCCCCCGAGCCTGTCACCCCCCCTGCCCTTCCCAAATTCTCCCCCTGCTCTTCCAGGGGGTGTTTGTCCTGCTTCCTGGGGCCGGCGCCCCCATTCCCTGCCCGCGCCCACCCCCAGCGCCGAGCCCTGCGTCCCTCCGCGCCCCAGCTCCCCCTGCCCAGCCCCTGGAGCCCCCCTCAGCTCCCCCTGCCCAGCCCCTCCAGCCCCACTCAGCTCCCCCGCTCTGTGCCCCTCCCCGGTGCCGTCCTGGGAAGCCGGGAGGGCAGGAGCGGCAGCCCCGCTCCCCCAACCCTGTCCCCCTCCCCAGGGCCCAGCGGAGTGAACCAGCTCGGGGGGCTCTTCCTGAACGGCCGCCCCCTCCCCACGTGCAAGAGGCAGAGAATCATCGCGCTGGCGGCGAGCGGCGCCCGCAGCTCCGACATCTCCCGCAGCCTCAAGGTGCGCCCGGCCCGGGGCTGGGGGGGTCTCCTGCCCCCTCCCAAATCCTCCCCGCGCTCAACTCCTGTCCGCAGGTGTCCAACGGCTGCGTCAGCAAAATCCTGGGCCGCTACTACCGGACGGGGGCCGTGGGGCCCAAGGCGGTGGGGGGCAGCAAGCCCCGCAGGGCCACCCCCGCCGTGGTGGCCAGGATCGCGCGGCTGAAGCTGGAGCAGCCCGGGCTCTTCGCCTGGGAGATCCGCCGGCAGCTGCACGCCGAGGGAATCTGCGCCGGCAGCGGCATCCCCAGCGTGAGTCCTGCCGAGAGCCCCGGGGCCGCGGGAATTCCCCGGGCCAGGCGGGGCACGGGGTCCGGCCCCATGGCCGGGGGGCGGGAGGTGGGAATGATGCACAGGGAAGGGCTCGGGGCAGTGGGAGTGGTGCACAGGGAAGGGCTCGGGGCAGCGGGATGGATGCACAGGGAAGGGCTCGGGGCAGTGGGAATGATGCACAGGGAAGGGCTCGGGGCAGTGGGAATGGTGCGTGGGGAGGGGCTCGGGGCAGTGGGAATGATGCACAGGGAAGGGCTCGGGGCAGTGGGAATGATGCACAGGGAAGGGCTCGGGGCAGTGGGAATGGTGCGTGGGGAAGGGCTCGGGGCAGCGGGATGGATGCACAGGGAAGGGCTCGGGGCAGTGGGAATGGTGCACAGGGAAGGGCTCGGGAATGGGACGGATCCTCAGGGAAGGGCTCGGGGCAATGGGAAGGATGCACAGGGAAGGGCTCGGGAATGGGAAGGATGCACAGGGAAGGGCTCGATGCTTGGTGAGAAGCGGAGCTGGAGCGGGTGGGAGGGGAAGGCCGATCGCTCCTTCCCAGCGGAATCAGAGCCGCGACCGCCGCCCCCGAGCCCGGCTCCTCCTCGTGCCGCGGGACCCCGCGGTGGCTCCGTGACAAGTGTCCCTGCGGGGTAGGGAGAGCTGTGCTTCCCAAGGACAGACCCACCCTGGCGGTTCCCCGCCGTGACAATCGCCCTCCGTTAGATTCTGTCTGTCCCCGGGATTCGGGGGTCCTGGGTCACAAACCGGGAGCAGACGGGCTCGGCCCCGGGCCGGAGAACCCCTGGCTCCGGAGAGCATCCCAGAGACAGCTCCACCTCCATTCCCGTCCCCCCGCAGCCCCGGGGGTCCCGTCCCCTCCCGGCACATTCCCTCTCCCCTGCCCAGGTCTCCTCCATCAACCGCGTGCTCAGGACCCTGCCCAGCGACCTCCGGCTGGCGGCCGAGCCCCGGGACCCGCGGGGTGAGCCTTGCCCCAAAGCCCGGAGCCCTCCCGACCCTCCCCGGCCCCTCCGGGGAGCCCCAGCACCGGGTCCGGCCCCATCCTTTGCCTCTGTGTGCCCGCAGCGTCCCCTCCGGCCGCGCCCCCCGTCCCGCAGCCCCCCGCGGCCCCGGGCAGCCGGGAGCCCCCGCAGGGCCCCGGGCACAGGAGCGGGGGCAGGAACCGGACCGTGTTCTCCAGGCAGCAGGCGGAGGCTCTGGAGGAAGGTGCGCTGCCCGAGCGGGACGGAGCAGGGCTGTTCCCTGGGGGGGAATGCGGCTTTCGGGACGGGTTCGTGCCCCTGTGGGCGGTCCGGCCATCGCTGCGGGGCCCCAGAGCACCCCAAACCGCCCCAGAGCACCCCAAACTGCCCCAGAGCACCGCAAACCGCCCCAGAGCACCCCAAACCACCCCAAACCGCCCCAGAGTACCCCAAACCGCCCCAGAGCACCTCAAACTGCCCCAGAGCACCCCAAACCACCACAGAGCACCCCAGACTACCCCAAATCACCTCAGAGCACCCCAAACCACCCCAAACCACCCCAGACCACCCCAAACCTCCCCAGAGCACCCCAAACTGCCCCAGAGCACCCCAAACCACCCCAGAGCACCCAAACCACCCCAGAGCACCCCAGAGCGCCCCAGCCCGCTGGCCCCGCGGTCCGGCTGCAGTCACCTCCTGGCATCTCCCGCCCGGGTGCCGGGGGCGGCCGCCCCGACCCGCCCCGCTCACCGCGATGTCCCTTGCAGCGTTCCGGAGGGGACAGTACCCGGACACCGCCACCCGCCAGAGCCTGGCCGCGGCCACCCAGCTGCCCGACAGCACCATCAGGGTAAGGGCGACCCGCCTGGCTCCGAGCGGGAGCGCGGGCACGTCCCGGGGCCCGGAGCCGCCCGGAGGGGCCGCCGGGGTCGGGGCTGCCAGTCCGGGGGACAGGAGCCCTCCTGCCCTCGGGGACATCCCCGAACCGCGGCACCGCTGCTGGCGACAGGGGTGGGGACGGGCTCCGGATGGCGGGAGTGACTCCCCAGGGCTGCGTTTGTCCTGGCTCGGGGTCTCTCCATGGCACACCTGGCACACTCCCTGGCACACCTGGCACATTTCATGGCACACTCCCTGGCACACTCCATGGCACACCTGGCACACTCCCTGGCACACACCCCTCACACGTTCCTCCCAGCAGTTCCAGACCCACATCCCTGTGCCCGTGCCGAGCCTCCCTGGGTGCACGGAGCCCCTTCCTGTCCAGCCCCAGCCCCTGCCGGCCCCGGGGTGAGCAGGCAGTGCCAGCAGCGAGTCCCCCGCGCCAGGGCAGCGCTGCCCGTCCCCGCAGCACGGCGGAGCGCACGCGAGAGCAGCCCCGAGGGTCCCGTGCCCTGCGCCGGGGACACGCCCGGAGCCTGCTGTGCGCTCCCGGCCCGTGAGGCGGGGAAGACGCAGGATCGAAGCCTTCCTCTGCCCAGGACCGTGCCCGTTCCCGGGATGGAACCCTTGTCCCTGTCCATGTCTATTTCTGGGATCAGGATCCTTCCGATGCCCAGAATCAAACCCTTTCCTCTGCTCGTGCCCATGTGCATGCCTGGGACCAGGACACGGGCATTCCTCTGCCCACGCCCGTGCCCATGTCGGAGATCGAGCTCCTTTCTGTGCCCGTGTCCCTCCCGTGTCCCTGCTCGCTCCCGGGCCGTGCCGGGTCCTTGTCCCGGGGCTCAGAGCGGTGCCAGGGGACCTGGGACGGGCGGGGGCCGCAGCCTCAGCTCCCGCCTCTGCCCAGGTCTGGTTCTCGAACCGCCGAGCCAAGTGGCGACGGGAGAGCAGGCGGCAGCTGGAGGCCGGCGGCGCAGGTGACAGCCCGGGGACCGAGGGGACGGGACGTGGGACCCAGGGGCGCCCCTGGGTGGGAGCGCGGCTGACATTTGGCTCTGGGACCCCGAGGGCTGCTTCCCAGAGCCCCGCTCGGAGCTGGGGAAAGGACACGGCCACTCCCCGTGCGCCCCGGGGAGCCGGGCCAGGACATTGTCCGAGACAGGACATTGTCCGAGCCAGGACCTTGTCCGAGCCAGGACATTGTCCGAGCCAGGACACTGTCCGAGCCAGGACCTTGTCCGAGCCAGGACCTTGTCCGAGCCAGGACCTTGTCCCCGCCCGTGCCCACGCAGGCTCCTGGTGCGACTGGATCCCGCCCGCTGTCGCTCCCGCCGCCGCGGCCGCCGCACGGGTAGGACATGGCCGGTCCCGGGGTGCTGGGTACACCCCAACAAGCCCGGCCCCCCTCTGGAGCCCGCGGTCCCATGGGGAGCCGTGTCTGGAGCGTCCGGCCCTCTGCCGGTGCCCTCGGGGTGACCCGGTCCCGGAGCAGCCCTGTGACATGGCACTGTCCGATCCCCACGCAGCCCCTCCCGGACACCCCCGCGGGCTCGGCGCAGCCCCCGCACGGCCTGGCCCCCCACCCGCGCCCCCCGAGCCCCGCTGCACCTCTGCGCCTCCGGGCCCTGCGCCTGGGACGACGCTTGCTGCGGTACGAGGGGCCGGCCTCGGCCACCCCGGGCTTCTGGGGGGTCCCCTGGGCGTCCCCTGCCGGGGCCCGGCGCGCCGGGGGCGATGCCTGAGCCCCGTGTCCATCCCGCAGGTCTGGCTCCCGGCGGGAGCCCAGCTCCAGCGCCCTGGCAGCCCCTGGAGAGCCCCCCCTTCGCCTTGCTGCCCCCCGGGCTCGCCCCGCTGCCAGCCTGGGGCCTGGAGCCCCGCTGAGCCCCCGCTGCGCCCCCACGGCCCGCGGTGTCCCGGCAGGATAGGGGGCTCCGGCACTCCCCGAGCCGGGAATTGAGGATATCCGTGCAGGGCGGGCTTCGGGGGCAGCCGGGCCAGCACGGCCGGGCCAGCCCGCGGCAGGTCCCAAGCCTTCTCCGGACGCTGGTGGATGGCGGAATTCAGGATCCCTGATTCGAGCCGGGACGGTCACCACGCTCCAGCGCCTCCCCCAGAGCCAGGACAGCTCTTTGGAGCCGCGATCCCGCTGGAGCAGAGGGGATGTCCCGGGTCTGGGGATCCCAACTGGGACCGGGGGCACCGCGGGAGTGGGACCGGGGGTCCTGGCAGGAGCTGGCGACAGAGGGGACAGCGCTGGGTGGCCGCAGCAGCTCGGGGGGCGCCTCCCGCGGCTCCGCGTCCCTCGGGGCTCCGGGCTGCTGCCGTTCCCGTTATTAAAGCGCTTTTCCCACCCCGCCCCGACTGCTCCGCGTCTCCTCCCGAACCGGGCCAGCCCCGCTCGTTCTCCCTCCCGGCTCCCGGAAAGGCGCAGAGACCGCGGTGCTGGGGAGCACGAACAGCGTTATTTGAACACGAACGGGGCTGCGGCACGGGGGGCGGCAGGGGACGGGCGGGGGGACAGAGCGGCCCCGGGGCTGCGGCCGCCTCGGGCCCCGCGGCGGCGGCCGAGCCCGAGCGGAGCGGGCGGGGCCGCGTTCTGCAGCCAGAACCGCGTCCGCTCCGGCTGCGCTCAGCCCAGCTGGTTCCTCAGGAACTGCAGGAAATCCCTGAGCAGGTTGCAGAACTGCACCAGGCTCTGGTACGGCACCGAGATCAGCAGAAGCCTGTCCGGATCCCGTGCCCCTTCTGGTTCCGGTGTTGGCGCCGGCTCCTCGGGCACCGGGGGGATGGCTGGCTCTGGTGTCGGCTCTGGCACCAGCTCTGGCTCCGGCTCGGGCACCAACTCTGGCTCCTCCTCTGGCTCTGGTGTCGGCTCTGGCACCAACTCTGGCTCCTCCTCTGGCTCTGGTGTCGCCTCTGGCACTAGCGATGGCTCTGGCACCGGCACTGTTGTCGGCACTGTTGTCGGCACTGTTGTCGGCTCTGTTGTCGGCACTGTTGTCGGCTCTGTTGTCGGCTCTGTTGTCGGCACTGTCGTCGGCACTGTCGTCGGCACTGTCGTCGGCGCTGTCGTCGGCGCTGTCGTTGGCTCTGGTGTTGGCTCTGGTGTTGGCTCTGGTGCTATATCTGGCACTAGCACTGGTGTCGGGTCTGTCATCAGCTCAGGCTCTGGGGTTGGCTGTGGCACTGGCTCGGGCTCTGGCATCAGCTCTGTTACCAGCTCTGGCGCTGGTGTTGGGTCTGTAACCAGCCCTGGCCCTGGCACCACCAGCTCTGGCGTGGGCTCTGGCACTGGTGTTGGCTTTGTTGCTGCCTCTTGTTCTGGCCCTGGCGTCGGGGTCTCCTCAGAAGCCATGGTGACCTCTGCCTTAGGAGTCGGGGCGCACTTTGGCTCCGGTGCTGTACCACTGATGTCTGCAGGGCTCAGGCTTGTCTGGATCAGGATCCAGTTGTAGAAGTGCTGAGTGGAGGTGTAGATCCCGGGGTGCCTGGCTCTGTCACAGCCTCTTCCCCAGCTGTTCAATCCCACCAGCCAAAAATAGTCAGCTCTGTTGTCCTTGCAGACGAGGGGACCCCCGCTGTCCCCCTGTGCCAGGAGAGATGGTTTAGGGACTGTGGGGGGCTGCTGCCAGTCCCGGGGCCGGCTCCTCTCTCCCAGTCCCGGGGCTGGCTCCTTTCTCCCAGTCCCTGCCAGGTCTGCATTCCCAGCGCATTCCCAGTACAGGTCGGGGGCTCTCCCATCTCTGCACACGGGTCCCAGATGTGCAGAGGACAGATGTTCCAGGGTCACATCTGCACTTTGGGTCTGCTGGGGCCACTGGATGGGCTTTGTGGGCAGGAACAGGCCTTGGGGATAAGGGGACATAGGACAGGGACCCGCGGGTGGGGAGAGGTGGACATGGGACAAGCTTGGCTGTGTGGGGGGGCTCCTACCTGGCAGGTGTCAATGCCGCCCTGTGGGTACCCAGCACACAGGTTGTCAGCATGAACAGCCCCTGCATACCACCGGCTGCTGTTGCAGAGCTGTGTGTCCATGAGGTGGACCTTGGCCTCCTGCAGCACCATGCCTGTTCCCTGAGCTGTGGGCACAGAGGGGAATAAGCCCCAGCAGCTCGGTACCCATCCGCTCCCCTGCCTGGGGTGACCCCCCTTGCCGGGCCTGGCTCTGCCCCTTCCCCACAGAGCGATGTCCAGCTGTGTCCCTGCCCCTTCCCCACAGAGCAATGTCCAGCTGTGTCCCTGCCCCTTCCCCACACAGCAATGTTGTCCAGCTGTGTCCCTGCCCCTTCCCCACGGAGCAATGTCCAGCTGTGTCCCTGCCCCTTCCCCATGGAGCGATGTTGTCCAGCTGTGTCCCTGCTGTTGGCCTGGGGAAGGGCCAGACCCATCTCCCCGAGTTTCACAGGGCCAGCAGGAATTGTTTGGGTGAGCAGGGCCCTTACAGCTCATCCCGTTCCATGCCTCGTCTTGGTGGGGACTCCTTCCCCCAGCCCGGGCTGCTCCGAGCCCGGCCCCGCTGGCGTCCTGCGGCCGGACCCTGTCTGTGCCCAGCCCGTGTCCCTGTCTGTGCCCAGCCCGTGTCCCCAGGGTGCCCAGCCCGTGTCCCTGTCTGTGCCCAGTCTGTGTCACCAGGGTGCCCAGCCCGTGTCCCTGTCTGTGCCCAGTCCGTGTCCCTGTCTGTGCCCAGCCCGTGTCCTTGGGTGCCCAGCCCGTGTCCCTGTCTGTGCCCAGCCCGTGTGCCCGGGTGCCCAGTCCGTGTCCCTGTCTGTGCCCAGTCCGTGTCCCTGTTTGTGCCCAGCCCGTGTCCCTGTCTGTGCCCAGCCCGTGTCCCCGGGTGCCCAGCCCTTGTCCCTGTCTGTGCCCAGCCCGTGTCCCTGTCTGTGCCCAGCCCGTGTCCCCGGGTGCCCAGCCCGTGTCCCTGTCTGTGCCCAGCCCGTGTCCCCAGGATGCCCAGCCCGTGTCCCCGGGTGCCCAGCTCGCCCTCAGAGCACACATCCTGTTGGGGAACTCACCTCTGGCAAAGTTCCAGCCGGCGATGTAGCAGGATTTCAGCTCCGAGACCCTGAGCGAGGCGTCGGGCACACAGCCCAGCTGGATGTAGTTGCTGCACTCCACGGGCTGGTCCAGCTCCACCAGGGCGATGTCGTTCCTGGCCGTGGCAGGCACGTAGCGCTGGTGCACCAGGAGCCTCTGGATGCGTCTCACCACAGCTTCAGGGCCCATCTGAGTCAGATCTGTGGCCCCGATCACCACATCCCACCTGGAGATGCCCCTGGGGAGCAGATGGACGGAGGGGTGACAGGGAGCAGAGCCACGGGCTGCAGCAGCCCAGCATTTCCCGGCCTTCTGCTTGCCCAGGTGGACAGGGAAGTGGCCCATGGTGCTGTGAGCTGGGCGCCTGCCCGTGCTCTGGGGACATCTCTGTCCCTGCTGTCTCTTACCCGGCCCTGGCGAAGCAGTGTGCGACCGTGAGCACCCACTGGGAGCTGAGGAGGACACCCGCACACATGTGCCACGTGCCGTTCTCCCAGGTGGCCTGGATGCTGACGATGCCGGGCCAGGCCCCTGGCTGGACACTGGTGCCACCCACACGGGACGTGCCAGCAGCAGAGCTGTGGTCAGAACCCAAAGGCCGGAGCCCACAGGTGCCCCTGGAAGCACAAAGCCATCACCGCCCTGCTCGGGCACAGCAGGGACAGGGACCCCCAGGGGCTCCTCTGTGCCCAGGCTGTGCCAGGGAAGCCCCGAGTGTCCCCGAGCCCCCCGGGGCCACTGACCTGCAGGTGTCCCTGGTGCCCCACACGGGCCCGGCCAGGGCCAGCAGGACGAGCAGCCCCAGCAAAGCCATCGGTGCCAGCACTGCAGGTGGCAGAGCCAGAGCAGAGCTGTCACCTCTGGTGACATCCAGGGCCCTGGCGGTGCCCGTGGTGCCACCAGGCCGGGGTGATGTCACAGAGGGGCCGGTTCCATGTGCGGGGCATGGCGGGGAGGGGCAGCTCGGGGTCACAGAGACGTGGAATGGTCTGGGGGCAGTGCCCCAGAGCCCCCACACAGCGTGAGACTGGTCAGACCCTGCCAGCACTGGGCTGGGCATGAGCAGCTGGAGCAGCCCTGGGAGAAAGATTTGGGGGTGCTGGGGGTGAGAGCTGGACCTGACCGAGCCCAGAACCCCCCAACCCTGGGGAGCAGGGCAGGGGGATCCTGCCCCTGTGCCCCTCAGGTGCTGCCCCAGCCCTGGGGACACAGCAGCAGCACCTGGAGCTGCTGCGGAGAGCCCAGAGGAGGCCTCGGAGCTGCTCCAGGGCTGGAGCCCCTCAGTTCCCAGGGATCCAGCCTGGGAGAGCTGGGGGTGCTCACCTGGAGGGAGAAGGATCCAGGGAGAGCTCAGAGCCCCTGGCAGGGCCTGCAGGGGCTCCAGGAGAGCTGCAGAGGGACTGGGGACAAGGCCTGCAGGGACAGCACACAGGGAATGGCTCCCAGTGCCAGAGGGCAGCCATGGATGGGATCTCGGCAATGAGGAATTCCTGGCTGGGCTGGAATTGCCAGAGCAGCTGGGGCTGCCCCTGCATCCCTGCAATGTCCAAGGCCAGGCTGGACACTGGGGCTGGAGCAGCCTGGGACAGTGGGAGGTGTCCCTGCCCAAGGAAACATTCAATACCCAGTAGAAGATGGAATGCTAATTAATGAAAGAGATTTTTATGTAATTTAGAGCCAATGAACATTCGTTTCTTTGTCGGCTCAGAATGCACAAACGGGTGACAAAGTTTTGTCCCGGGGTCTCTGTGGGGGCCGGAGCTTTGCTGGCCACAGCCCCAGGCCAGGGTCAGGGCAGGGCCAGACTCACGGACGCTGAACCAGCACGGTTCGAGTTTTATTCATGCCGGCGGCTCCGGGGCATTCCGGCCACGCCACAAGCAGCTCCGGTCCTTCCCGCAGGGGACAGCGGGGACAGGGCCCGGCTGAGGTGGCACTCGGACAGACCGAGGGCGCTCCAGCTCCTCCCCATCGTTATCCGGAGGGTTCGGAGCACCGGGATGCTCCTCAGGCCCGCCCCAGCGGGGACATCCCCTTGGAGAGGGGTACAGGGGGGACAGCGACCAACGTGGGGACATCACGGGAGAGGGCGCGACACTGCTCGTCCCGCTCCGCTGTCCGCAGCGGGGACACTGCTCGGTGTCACCTCCCTGCCCCGGGGCTCTGCCCCGCCCGCCACAACCCCCTGCAGGCTGGCACCGAGACCCGCTCGGGGCCACACGGGGGCGACACGGAGGGGACACGGGGGACACGGGGCCGGGGTGGGCACGATGGGATAGGGGAGAAACGGGGAGACACAGCGGGACACGGGGGGACACGGGAGGACACTGGGAACACGGAGGGGACGTGGACGGACATGGGGGAAACACGGAGGGACACGGGGGACGTGGGGGAACACGGGGAGGACATGGGGGGACACGAGGGCACATGAGGCGCGGGTCGGGACAGGGGGAAGAACACAAGGGGACACGAGGGGACACGGGGGGACACGGGGCACTCCAGGGGACACACGGAGGGACATACGACCACCCCGCTGTCACCGCCGGGCGGTGCCGGGCCGAAGGCCACGCCCCACACATAGACCACACCCACATAATAACCACGCCCCCTGGGGACGCCACCATTCATTAGCGCTCGGGCCATGCCCCTCGCCATCAGACCACGCCTCCAACGCAACGGACCACGCCCACGCCGCGCTCCGCGTCGCGCGCGGAGGCCACGCCCCTAATGACAAAACCACGCCCACAAATGAATGCACGCGCTCACGGCCCCGCGCCCGCGTCGTAGCCACGCCCACAGATCGCTTTATTTGGGGAGTGGCTCCGCCTTTCCTGTGACCGGTGCCTTTGCCCCGCCCCTCCGGCGGCTTCCGGCGGAAGTGGCGGCGCGGCGGAACCGGCCGGAGGTGAGGGGGAACCGGGAGCCCGGGCGGTCCGAGGGGTGAGGATGGCGGGGCCCGGGATTGCGAGGCGGCCGGAGGGGTCAGGGTGGGAGTCGGGCTGGTCCCGAGGGGCTGACGGTGCGGGGCCCGGGTGGTGTCCGGGGGGGTCACAGTGGCCCTGGGGGTCAAGGATGGAGTCTGGGGGGTCCTGAGGGGTCAGGTTGGGGGTCAGGGTGGTCCTGAGGAGGTGACAGTGGACGGTCCGGGAGGTGTCTGGGGGGTTAGAGTGGTGTCTGAGGGCTCAGCATGGGGGTCCCGGGGGGGGTCAGGAAGGGGGTCCGGGAGGGGAGTTCAGAGTGGTGTCCTGGGGGTCCGGGTCCTGTCCTGGCGGAGTCAGCATGGGGGTCTCGAGGGCGTCAGGATGGGAGCCCTGGGCAGGTCAGGATGGGGGTCCTGGGGGTCTCAGGATGGTGCTCCTGGGCAGGGCATGGTCAGGGTGGTGTTTGTGATGTTTGCTGCCCCTTTAGATGCCCTGGTGGGCCCAGGGTGGTGCTCCTGCCCATCCCAAAGGTGCCCTTTCTCCTTGCCTTACTTCCCCCCAGGTTCCCCCGCCATGGAGAAGTTCGGGATGAACTTCGGGGGCGGCCCCAGCAGGAAGGAGCTGCTGGAGACCATCGAGACGCAGAAGCAGCAGCTCCTGCGCTTCCAGGCGCGCCTCAAGGATGTCGTCCACGCCTACAAGAGCCTGCTGAAGGAGAAGGAGGCGCTGGAAGCCAGCCTGAAGGCGCTCTCCGTGTCCCATGACGGGGAGCTGGCCGTGCCCCCGCCCGCAGCCGGGGACTCCCCGGACGACCGGAGCTCGGAGCACAGCGAGGACAGCGCGGGGACGGCCGCCAGCGCGGACACCGCGGCCAGCCTGCCCAGGGGGGACGAGGAGGACAAACCCGCGGCCGCCCCCTCCCCGAGAGCCGAGGAGCCGAGCGGCGCCGAGGGCGGGGAGCCGTGCGCCGGCGAGCCCGAGCGGCGGCTGCAGCAGCTGAAGGCGCAGCTGGCCACGCTGACGGGCGCGCTGGCCACGGTGACGCAGGAGAAGTCGCGCATGGAGGCCTCGTACCAGGCAGAGCGGCGGCAGATGAAGCAGGAGCTGGAGGAGGCGGCAGGGCGGGCGCGGGCCGAGGCCGAGCGGCTGCAGGAGCTGCAGGAGCAGCTGGCCCAGACCCGCGGCCGCCTCCTGGAGCAGCAGCGCGAGCGGGAGCGCGAGCAGGGCGACCACGGGCTGATGCTGCGCGAGCTGCAGGAGCTGCTGCGCGCCGAGCGCGACGCGCGCCGCGCCGCCGAGCTGGAGCTGCAGCAGGCCCGGGAGGCGCTGGCCGGCAGCGCCGGCACTGCGGAACGAGCCCAGGGCCACGAGCAGCAGGCGCGGCAGCTGAGCCAGGAGCTGGAGGAGCTGCGCAGGGAGCTGCAGGGTGTGCGCGAGGAGAACGGCAGGGCCGACCCACGCATCCAGGAGCTGCAGGAGGAGATGGCCGGCCTCAAGAACCACTTCCAGCTGCAGCTGGTGCAGGAGATGAAGAAGGTGATTGCTGGCTGGGAATGAGGCTGGTGTCCAGAGATTGGGGCAGGATTTGGGGCTAGAGGAGCCAAATTCCCTCTCCCAGTCTCTGAAAGTCCAAAGAATCCTGGCTTGGTTTGACAGGATGACAAACTGGGGAACAGCTGTCTATGGGATGTATCCAGGAAGTGGGGCTGGAGTCGGACAAATTCCCCTTCCTAGTCCCTCAGATTCTAGGAGATTTGAAATAAATGGCACAGGGTGCCAGAGCAGCTGTGGCTGCCCCTGGATCCCTGGCAGTGCCCAAGGCCAGGCTGGACATTGGGGCTGGGAGCAGCCTGGGACAGTGGGAGGTGTCCCTGCCACGGCAGCCGTGGAGGGGCTCTGAGGTCCCTTCCTACCTAACCCATTCCAGGATTCCAAACACACAAATCCCATAACAGCCAGGACAGGGAGGTCTCTCAGGCAGGATTCCCAGGGTGAGGAGAGCCCCTTGTTGGTTTGGAGCAGAGCAGGGAGCTTGTGTGACCCCAGGTGTGTCCCCCATGTGTTCCCATGCTGCCCTAACCCTGCCATGTCCCTGCACAGACAGCCCAGGCCGAGGAGCAGCTCCGGCAGCGCTCGCAGCGGGAGGAGCAGCGTGTGGCCGAGCTGGAGGCCCAGGTGTCCCAGGTCTCCGAGCTGCTGGGCACCTACGAGAAGGCCAAGCAGAGGGACCAGGGCACCATCCAGAGGCTCAAGGACCGCATCATGCAGCTGGACCTGGAGAACAAGACCTTGGCCATCGCCGCCTCCAGCCGCTCCCTGGGCGAGGTGGCCGTGGAGGAGGCCACCCTGGACGTGAGCGTGCTCAAGGAGAAGATGGAGAAGCTGCGGAAGCTCCTGCAGGTGGCGGCCGGGAAGGGCCCGGAGGCGGAGGAGCCGCAGGAGCCAGAGCCGTCCCCGGGCGGCGGGGACGGGAACGGGGACAAGGCCCCGGGCGGGCACTGCCAGCAGGAGCTGAGGCAGCTCAAGGAGGAGTTCGAGCGCTACAAGGTGAGGGCGCAGCAGGTGCTCAAGAGCAAGGCCACCAAGGATGTGGGCCTGGCCAAGGAGCTGGAGGAGGCGCGGGAGCGGCTGGCGGAGCTCCAGGAGAAGCACGTGGTGCTGCAGCTGGCCGCGGACGACACGGAGAAGCGGCACCGGCAGGAGCTGGAGGCCAGGAAGCAGGAGCTGTCCCAGCTGCAGCAGCTGCACCGGCAGGAGCTGGAGCGGTGCCAGCTGCAGTTCCGGGAGCGGGCGCTGCGCCTGGAGGAGGAGATGCACAAGCAGCGGGACCGGGCGCTGGCCGTGCTGGCCGAGAAGGACCGGGAGCTGGAGCAGCTCCGCGCCCTCGCGCTGCCCCACGGCCCCAAGGGCTGCCGGGACGGCGGGCCCGGCCCGGGGGACGCTCCCAGCCAGGACTCCTCGGAGATCCTGCCGCAGGAGCTGCAGCCGTGCTCCGGCTCCGAGCCCACCTTCTTCCTGTACGCAGAGCAGCTGGCGCGCAAGGAGGTGGAGATCGCGGCGCTGCGCAAGCACCGGCACCGGCTGGAGGTGCAGCTGCACCAGCTGCAGGGCCGGGCCCTGGCCGAGGAGGAGCAGCACCGCGAGGAGGTGGCGGCGCTGTGGGACGAGATCCAGAAGAACTGCCGGGATAAGAGCAGGGAAGGAGCCAACCTGGAGTACCTGAAGAACGTGGTGTACCGGTTCCTGACGCTGCCGGACGCGCGGGGCCGGCAGCAGACGCTCACGGCCATCCTGGCCATCCTCCACTTCAGCCCCGAGGAGAAGCTGAGCATCGCCAAGAGCTCGGCCCATGGCTCCTGGTGGCCCCACGGCAAGAGATGAGGGCTGGGTTTTATTCCCTTTTCCATAAGAGCTCCTTCCCGAGGACTGACGGAAACCTCGTCCCTGCCACGCCCGCATCTCTCCGGGATTTGGGGTTTTTAGCACTAATTTGCTGTGAGGTTGTGCCAACTTTTCCAGCCCCAAAGCCTCCGTGGTGGGAATTTGCTTCGAGTTGAGACTTGATTTGGAAACCATGGAATTGAAGATGCTGAGGTTTTTTAAAGGTGGTTTAAAAGCAATCCCTACCTGTCAGACGTGGCATCGAGTGGAATTCACTTGGATCTTCAAGCTCCAGTCAGGCTGGTGACTCAGGAGATGAAAGGGAAAGTGGGAAGCACTTTAGGTGGAGCTAAAATAGCGCCAGGCCATGGAAGGCTCAGGAAGATGGGGCTCAGTGCAAGAAATCTGGGGCATTTCCCCGTAAGGTTCTTTTCCAGGGCCTAACTTAACCAGTGGATGCAGCTCCAGGCTCATCTAGGGGCTCAGGCTCTCCTTCCTTCCCAGGGATCCTCTCTGGGCAATCAGGGATTCTAGGAAGGAGAAAGGATCTCCCTGTGGATGATTCCCATCCTGAGGGTGTTGTTTTCCTGCCCCACGTTTGGAATTAAATCCTGGCTGCTAAAGCTAGGCCCAGAGACAGGGATAGGTCTGGATTAACACCCCCAGGGGTCCTGGAGCCCGGTCAAGAGCAGGTTTGGGAGCAGCTCCTGGTGCTGCAGTGCCCAGAGAGCCTTGGGAAGGATCAGCCACTCCTGGCACTGCCAGGGACAAGGACAGGGACATGGAACTTCCCTCCTTTCCTCCTTGGCTGTCCTGGTCCTGTCAGCAGCCAAACTCCCTGGATTCCACTCTGGCCAGTGCAGTTCCTGGTGCCAATTTCTCCTCAAAAAAAATCCTTAGGGAAGACATGCCCCGGGCAGAGCCTGTCCCTGCTGGGAGGGGGCCACAGCTGGGGGATGTTCCCTCCATCCAGGGGTGTTCCTGCTGGGAACAGCGGGATCCGGGTGCTGCCCTGATGGGAGAGTTTGTCCCAGGAATGTCTGAAATGCTCCTCAAGGGTGAAAGTGCTGGCTCAGCCAGGGGAGAGCCCAGCCCCTGCTCCCAGTTTGGAAGTGTTGAATCAAGGGGTGCCTCTGGAATGGCAGGGATGGCTCCAGCTCTTTCCCTGGAGCCATTCCTATAACTCCAGAGGGAGGTGGAGCCTCCTCCTGCTGTGGCTTCCCTGCTCAGGCTGAGGGAATGGATCCCTGTTCTCCGTCTGCTCCCACAGGATGGGGTGACCTGGAATGGGCCCCAGGGGTGGTGGGGACCCAGCTGGGCAGAGGAATGGGGTGGGACCCAGCTGGGAGCACAGCTTGGAGCAGGGAATCAGTGTGGGATCCAGCTTGGAGAGCAGGGAATCAGTGTGGGATCCAGCAGGGAGAGCAGGGAATCAGTGTAGGATCCAGCTGGGAGAGCAGGGAATCAGTGTGGGATCCAGCTTGGAGAGCAGGGAATCAGTGTGGGATCCAGCAGGGAGAGCAGGGAATCAGTGTAGGATCCAGCAGGGAGAGCAGGGAATCAGTGTAGGATCCAGCTGGGAGAGCAGGGAATCAGTGTAGGATCCAGCTGGGAGAGCAGGGAATCAGTGTGGGATCCAGCTTGGAGAGCAGGGAATCAGTGTGGGATCCAGCTTGGAACAGGGAATCAGTGTGGGATCCAGCTGGGAGCAGGGAATCAGTGTGGGATCCAGCTGGGAGCAGGGACAAGGGGGGATCCAGCTGGGAGGACCCAGATCCATCCCAGTGCCCTCGTCTGTCCCTGGCAGAGGAAGATGAGGAAGCTGCTGCAGGGAAGCATCTTCCCGAGTGCCCAGCTCCATGTCACTGTCACCCTCCTGCAGCTCCCGGTGCCATTCCATCCTCTGCTCCCCTCCAACCCCTCTCCCTCCTGCTCCCTCCTTCCCTCAGATCCTCCCTCCCTTTTCCCTCTGTCCCTTCAGCCAGTATCCCTGAAATAAAGGTAAAATTCTTGTTTGAGGGGACTCTGGTGGCTCCTGGGGATGGGATGGGCATTGGTTGCGGACTTTTGGTGGATGTTGGAACATCCTTGGGTTAAAGCTATCACAAAATTGTTAAATCCCATGATTTCCAGAGGTTCCTGGGAGTGTGAGAACGGGAATGGTTCATTCCTGCACCTGCGGTCGGGGCGTGGCAGCTGAGGGGATGCAGAGGAGTCTGGCACTCAGAATCCCAGGATGGGCTGGGTGGGAAGGGACCCCAGAGCCCCTGCAGTGCCACCCCTGCCATGGCAGGGACACCTGCCACTGTCCCAGGCTGCTCCAGCCCCAGTGTCCAGCCTGGCCTTGGGCACTGCCAGGGATGCAGGGGCAGCCCCAGCTGCTCTGGCAATTCCAGCCCAGCCAGGCATTCCTCATTGCCAAGATCCCATCCATGGCTGCCCTCTGGCACTGGGAGCCATTCCCTGTGTGCTGTCCCTCCATCCCTTGTCCCCAGTCCCTCTGCAGCTCTCCTGGAGCCCCTGCAGGCCCTGCCAGGGGCTCTGAGCTCTCCCTGGATCCTTCTCCTCTCCAGGTGAGCACCCCCAGCTCTCCCAGCCTGGATCCCTGGGAACTGAGGGGCTCCAGCCCCGGAGCAGCTCCGAGGCCTCCTCTGGGCTCTCCGCAGCAGCACAAGGAGCTCCCGGCTGCTCTCCCGGCTCTGCTCCCTCATTGCCGCTGTGCCCGGGGGCATCCGCGCGCTCATTTGGGCTCTCCCGTGCCTGGGGCTGCTCCCTCCCAGCTCCCGGGGCCGGCACGGCGCCGCTGCTCCTCTGGGAAGCTCCTGCCGCCCCGGCCGGGCAGGTTCCTCCGGCTGCACTGCGGCCGTGTCCCACAGCTGGGCGTGGAGCGAGCCCGGGCAGCAGCGGGAGCCGCTTCCAGCTCCCATTCCATCCATCCCGGGCTGCGGCCGGGAAGGCTCCGGGCTCCGGCCATGGCCAGAGCACAGGAACAGCCCCCGGCTCTCTCGGATATCCAGGTAAAGGCGTGCGGGGCGCTGCGGGAGAGGTTCCGCTGAGCGCTGCGTTCCCATTCCAGCAAACCTGCCCGAGGGAGCTCCCCCCGCGCGGGACTCGGGCCGGCGCTTTGGGGACCACCAGCGAGGGAGGGTGACAGCCGGGCCGGGCTTTCGCTGGGGCCGCAGCGGCTCTTCCCTGGCTCCTGCCCCGCTCTGCCCGGCCCTCTCCCGGGCCCGGGGTCCGCCCGGCTCCGGCGGCCGCTCCGGTTCCTCGGCAGCCGCTCCGAGCGCGGCCGCGGGTGGGACGCGTCTTCTCGGCGCTCCCCAGCCCCGGGTGAGGGAAACTTGGGAGGAGATCCCAGCGGGAAAACTCGGGAGGAAGAAGCAGGGAAACCCCGCCACGGGCAGCCGCCGCAGAGGGGCTGCTGTGGAACCGGCCCTGCCCCTCCATTCTCCATTCCCCCCGAAACGCCTTTGCTGCGCTTCCTGGGCAAGGCTTCGGCCAGGGATGGCCGAGGGACAGAGTCCGGCCGTGCCCAGGGTCCCACATCCCACCCCCGTGGGGGCTCGGGGTGGCCCCGCTCCCGGCCGGCCGAGCCCGCGCTCGCTCCGTGCCTCCCGCAGGTCCTGGCGCTGGCGGGCGTCACCCTCCCGGCCGCGCTGCTCAGGTGGGTCCTGTCCCTGTCCCCGTCCCTCGCCCGGGGCTGGCACCTGGCGGTGGCAGCGGCTCGGCGGGACATTCATCAGCCGCCCCGTCCCCTGCAGCCTCCTGGGCAGCGGATCCGTCCTCGCTGTCACCTCCTGGCAGGGGCGCTGCTGCCACATCCAGGTGAGTGCCACCAGCTTGTGTCACTGCTGCCACATCCAGGTGAGTGCCACCAGCTTGTGTCACTGCTGCCACATCCAGGTGAGTGGCACCGGCTCCTCGCAGTGTCACTGCTGCCATATCCAGGTGAGTGCCACCAGTTTGTGGCAGTGTCACTGCTGCCACATCCAGGTGAGTGCCACCGGCTCCCAGGGACACAGGGCTGGGTCTGGCCCCACTAAGTCCGAGTCAAAGCCGAGCCAACACCGGGTTTAAAGCCCCGGACAGGGGACAGGAGGTGCAGGATGCCCCACACCCGGCACCTGTCCCGGCCCCAGGAGCCACCGGGCCCAGCCTGGGAAGGGCCGCGGGAGCTCCCGGGGAACGCGGCCGCTGCCGGCAGAGCTAACGCGTTGCCCTGTCCCCAGCTTCGCCCCCTGTTCCTCCTGGCCCTGGCAGATTTCCTGGGTGCCACCGCACTGCTGGGCACGGGAACCATCCCGCTGCTGCCGGCCCGGCTCTCCGTGCCCGCCTATGCCGCCTGTCCCTACGGGCGGATGCTGACCACGGTAAGGGGACACTGCTGGGGACAGCTGGGCCCTGTCTGCGGCTGGCGTGTCCTGGGGACACTGTCCTGGCGTCCCCTCCTCGGGGTGGGCACCGGGACAGGTCTGCCGGGGGCCGGGGTGTGGAGCACGAGGAGGGAACGGCCAGGGGCAATGGGGGTGTCGGGGGGCAGAGGGAGGGTGGAAGGAGCCCTGGCGGGGCTGGACACAGCAGGATCCCCTGTTTCTTTCCCTCTCCTCTCCCTCCCAGACCTCCTACGCAGTCTCGTTCCTCATGGTCGTTGTTTACGCGTACGAGTCGCACCGCACCGTCCTCGGGGGGCGAGCCCGGCCCCCGGCAGCGCTTCAGGTCCGAGCCTCGCCCGGGCACAGCCGGGAATCGCCCTGGGCACACACGGTGCTGTCAGGGCAAGGGAGCAGCGGGGCGGTCCAGGGCAGCCCCGGAAGTTCGGGGTTCCCCCGGTGCTGGCGGGGCGGGGCAGTCCAGGGCAGCCCCTTTCCCCGGGAGTTCGGGGTTCCCCCGGTGCTGGCGGGGCGGGGCAGTCCAGGGCAGCCCCTTTCCCCGGGAGTTCGGGGTTCCCCCGGTGCTGGCGGAGCGGGGCGGTCCAGGGCAGCCCCGGGAGTTCGGGGTTCCCCCGGTGCTGGCGGGGCGGACCCTCGGCGGAGGCCGCCCCTCCAGCCCCGGCTCACGGCGGTTCTCCCGCAGGAGCGGAGCCGCTGCCTGGAGAGCGCCCGGCAGGGGATTCCCTACGCGCTGGCCTGGTAGGTGCCCGCTGCCAGCCCCGGAGCGCCCGGGCCGTGCCGGGCTGGCCCGGGGCTCTCACCCGTCCCTCGTCCCTTGCCCAGGCTGGTGCCCGCGCTGACGCTCCTGGCGCAGCTGCTCGCCCGCGGCTCCTCCGCCGCCGACATCGCGCCCGTGGTGCCCTGGGCCGGCTCCAACGACACCTTCAGCCTTTACTGCTCCAGGTAGGGCTCCTCCGCCCCCGCCCTGCCCCGGGCGGCCCCCGGGACACCGGGTGAGGCTTTGGGACCTCCAGCGCCGCTCTGTCCCTGCAGCTGCCTCCTCCTGATCCACCCGAGCCGGGACATCTGCTCCCAGGTGGGCGCTGCCCCTCCCTCGCTGCCCCCCACCCACGCTCCCTGCGGGGCCGGGGGGCTCTGGGGCCCCGGGGCCCGGCCCCGCTCATTCCCGCTGCCTCCCAGACAGGCGGGGGCAAGAACGCGGGGCTGGAGGAGAAAATCATCTTCCTGCTGTACCTGCTGCTGGTGCTCGGCTGCTGCTCGGTGAGGTCCCGGCTCTGGGGGAGGCACGGGGGTCCCCAGCGCCGCGCTGACCCCCGCCCGTCTGCCCGCCGCAGCTCCTGTACCGGCGGGTGCGGCTCCGCTGCCGGGGGAACGCGGCGCTGCCGCTGCTCAGCCTGGACCGGGACGGCGGCTTTGGGGGCAGGAGCGGCCGCAGCGTCAGCAAAGCCCTGCTGTACTTCCAGCTGGTTTTCCTGCTCTGCTGGACGCCAGGCAAGGCCGGGGGTGTCCCACGGCCCCGAGCCCTGCAGGGTCACACTGAGGGTGTCCCACAGCCCTGCAGGGTCACTCTGAGGGTGTCCCCGAGCCCTGCAGGGTCACACTGAGGGTGTCCCACATCCCCGAGCCCTGCAGGGTCACACTGAGGGTGTCCCACAGCCCCCAGCCCTGCAGGGTCACACTGAGGGTGTCCCACAGCCCCAGCCCTGCAGGGTCACACTGAGGGTGTCCCACAGCCCTGCAGGGTCACACTGAGGGTGTCCCACAGCCCCAAGCCCTGCAGAGTCACACTGAGGGTGTCCCACAGCCCCGAGCCCTGCAGGGTCACACTGAGGGTGTCCCCCAGCCCTGCAGGGTCACAGTGGGGGTGTCCCACAGCCCCAGCCCTGCAGGGTCACAGCGGGGGTGTCCCACCAAGGAATGTCCTTCTGTGTCTCACCCACAGCCTTCCTCCTCACCATCCTCTCCTTCACCAGCATCAGCCCTGCCTCGCTCTTTGTTCTCTACGTGTCCACAGTGAGTAAACTCCTTTTCCAGGGCTCCCAGGCTGGGCATTTGTCCCCATCCCACGTGGGAGCTGTGACAGCCCCTGGGGACACCTTGGGCAGGGTGAGGACACAGCCCTAGGCCCAGCATGGATTTAGGGTTGGGATTTTGGGTTGGGATTTCCCCCTTTGGCTTTTCCCGGGGGCTGGATGTGCTTTAATTGGCTAACTGGCCACACCAAGAGGAAAGTGCCCCCCGTGTCCTGTGCCACCCTGCCTGGGCTGTGCCTGCAGGGACCGGGAGCCCTGACCCTCTGTCCCTGTGTCCCCAGGCCCTGAGTGTGTCCCTGCAGGGCTTCCTGCACAGTCTGGTCTACGGCTGGATGAGGGAGAATTTCCGACGGGAGGTGCTGCCCCGGAGCCTCTCCCTGCAGAGCCCCGGGGGGCTCAAGGCTTTCTACGACGACTCCCTGGGGGCTGCTCCCTGAGCTCCCACCTCATCCCATTCCCTGGGGGCTGCTCCCTGAGCTCCCACCTCATCCCACTCCCTGAGCTCCCACCTCATCCCACTCCCTGGGGGCTGCTCCCACCTCATCCCTTTCCCTGGGGGCTGCTCCCTGAGCTCCCACCTCATCCCACTCCCTGGGGGCTGCTCCCACCTCATCCCACTCCCTGGCAGCAGCCCAAAGCTCCGGCAGGATTTGCACATTCCCAGCAGCTCAGGGAATCCTGGGATGGTTTGGGTGGGAAAGGACCTCGGAGGCCTCGAGTGCCACCTCCCACGGCTGCCAGTGTCCCAGCAGGATCCCCTGGAGAGGGTTGGGGAGGGCACAGGTGGGGCTGGGCAGGTCCCACAGCGCTGGAGGCACCTCAGCCCCTCCCTGCTGGAGACCCCCCAACTTCCACAGATCCACAGGGATGGAGCACAGAATCCTGGAACCGCTGAAGGGGCTTTGAGGTCCCTTCCCACCCAAACCATTCCAGGACTCCGGGGTATCGGGCTTGCAGGAGATGGGGTCTGGCCTCCTTGGGAGGAATGCAAAGCTAAGGGAGAATTCCTGAAGGGGGAAGTGTGGGCTGTTGAGGAACAGCTACAAGAGATGGTGGAGTCCCCGCTCCAGGAGGGATTTCAAAGCCCTGTGGCGGTGGCACTTGGGGACACGGTCAGTGGTGGCCTTGGCAGTGCTGGGAATGGTGGGACTCGATGGGTAACAAGGTTTTTCCAACCCAAATGCCTCTGTGATTCTGTGTTTCTGTGTCTTGGGAAGGGCAGAGGGACACACAGCCACCCCCAGGTGCTGTGAACCCTCTGGAAAACCAGGATGGCCACGAGTGACCAAGAGCTGGGACAAGCATTCCCAACCCAATAAACCTCCCCAGCCTCCAGAGCAGGACCCAGTTTGGCTCCAGGGCTTTTCTTAAACCACGATTTCCTGCTTTACAGGAGGGTTTGGGGCCTGCACGGACACATCTGGGGTACGGAAGGATTTACACCATCCCGAAGGATATTGCTCAGAACTCCTCACTCCAGCAGGGCTGGGGCACTGAGACACCCAGCAGCCTCCTGCAGCTCTGCCTGGCTCCAGAGGGGAAATTCAGGAAGAGTTCATCCCCCTCTGAACCTCCCCAGCCCTGAGAATGGGCAGGGACCGATGGAAACAGCACAGCTTCCACTGGGAGCACTGGGAGCTGCCCCAGCTCAGGGCAGGAACAATCCAACAACCCCACCACGTGCAGAGGTGCTGGGTTCGACCCTCCAGGCTGCCACATCCCTCCCAAACCCTTCTTTTAGGATAAAATTCCATGCCTGGATGCCCTGCCCTGGTGGTGCAATGCAGTTTTGGAGTACCAATGCCCAGCAAATCCATTCCCAGGGCAGGAAGGGGATCCAGGCACAGGAGCTGCTCTGAGGCAGGGGCAGAGCAGCAGGGCCCATTCCAGCTCGGCACAGGCTGGGAAATCAGCTTCTCCAGGTTTTATTGGGAAGGGGCTGGCAGGAGCTCTCCCAGTGCCTCGGGCAGAGCCCCAGCCCCGCTGTGTCCCTGGAGCTCAGGCTGGGTTTTCAAGCAGAATAAATAGGAATTGGGGCCAGCTCCTCCCAGCAGCCATTCCCAGGCACTCCGGGGAGCTCTGATCCCTGCGGATGCTCCAGCCCCTCCTCTGGCTCTGCCCTGGCGAAACAGAGCAGCAATTGTCCATGTCCAGCACTTCCTCCTCCTGCTCCCCCGCTGTCCAGGGGCAGGGACGCTTTTGCCACCTCCTGCCCGTCCCCAGGAGCTGCCCTGAGCACAGCCCCTGCAGGGCTGCTCCTGCTTCTCCCGGGCGGGCCGGGGCTGCGGGAATGCCGAGCATCCAAGCACGGGTAAGGATGAAGTGTCCGGGCGGGCCCTCCCGCCCTGCCGGTGCCACCCGGGGGCCGATTCCGCGGGGACAGCCCCAGCCCGGCTCCGGGAGCGGCGCCCGGCTCCGCCCCGCGCCCCAAGCGCCATCCCGGCCGGCCCGGGCAGGAGCTGCCCCAGCGGCTGGAGCGGGCCGGGACAGCCTGGGAAGGGTCTCCAGGAGCCCCCCGGCTCAGGGGTGGTGCAGCACAGTCTGGAGGTCCTCGGGCAGCGAGCCGATGATGGTGTCGATGTAGAGACCCACCCTCTGCAGGGTCTCCTCCTTCACGGGCAGGTGCTGGCAGCGAGCCCTCACCTGCGGGGAAATGGGAATCGACACATTCCAGGGGCCCTTCCGCTCTGCCCGGGCTCTGCCTGCTGCAGCTCCGGATGAAAACGGGCAGCAAACGCCACCTGAGCCTCGGGAGGGGCAGGACTTCCCTGGATCCTCCTAATCCTGAGGATTTCACACAAACACTGAACTTCCCTGAGCTTCCCAGCCCTCCAGGGAGGGAGAGCAAGGTTTCCCACGGCACAGGTGTGATCTGTGTCCCGGATTTCTCTCCACCCAGAGAGAGGAAGGAGTGCAGGGGGAGGGAGGGAGGGACTCACCAGCTTCTCCCGCAGCTTCAGCACCAGGTCCACGATCTCCACCTCGGACTTGTCCTTCATCCAGGCCACAATGTCCTAAGGAGAGAGTGGCTTCCCTCAGGGACACTTCCCAAGGGATTCCCCTAAGGAAAGCCTGAAGGTGAGCAGGGGGTTTCTCATCCTCATTCCTGAAACAGTGACAGAGCCCCTCCAGTGCCACCATGGCAGGGACACCTCCCACTGTCCCAGGCTGCTCCAGCCCCAGTGTCCAGCCTGGCCTTGGGCACTGCCAGGGATGCAGGGGCAGCCCCAGCTGCTCTGGCAATTGCAGCCCAGCCAGGAATTCCTCATTGCCAAGATCCCATCCATGGCTGCCCTCTGGCACTGGGAGCCATTCCCTGTGTGCTGTCCCTGCAGGCCTTGTCCCCAGTCCCTCTGCAGCTCTCCTGGAGCCCCTGCAGGCCCTGGCAGGTGCTCTCAGCTCTCCCTGGAGCTTCCTCATCTCTGAGTAAACCCAGCCGTGTCCCTGTCACCCACCGCCTCACAGATGGCCTCCAGGTGCAGGGCCTCGAGCTTCTGGGTCATCTCGCGGTGCCGCTGCCGGAACCAACCGTCGAAGTTGGGGGACTTGAAGAATCGCCTGTGGAGAGGTCAGGAATTGTGGAATTGTGGGGTGCTGGAGCTGGCAGGGACCCACGGGGACAATCACATCCAACAACCCCACCTGGGAAGGGGTCAAGGGGACACATCAGGACATGGGCACAGATTGCCAGAGCAGCTGGGGCTGCCCCTGCATCCCTGGCAGTGCCCAGGGCCAGGCTGGACACTGGGGCTGGAGCAGCCTGGGACAGTGGGAGGTGTCCCTGCCATGGCAGGGGTGGCACTGCAGGGGCTCTGAGGTCCCTTCCCACCCAAACCCATTCCATAACTCTATCCTTATTGTTTCTGATCACTTTCTGGGATTTTTTTTCATTCTCTATCTGCGCATTTCCCATTTTCCTTCCTTGAGTATGCAACTTCTGGATTTTTCCCACTCCTATTGCACCAAGTGTCTTCTCCATCCGATTCAGAACCAATTATCCAGGATAACCCTGGACCAGCTCCCCTGCAGCATCTCCACTCATTTAAAACACACAAACCCCAGGGCTGGATTTGCCCTGGATTTGCTCTCCCTGACCATTGTGAGTTAATCCATGGCTGAGCTCTGCAGGCCCCACAGCTCCCACGGGGTCCCAGTGCTGGTGCAGGGATTGCTGCCCGCTGGGACTGGCCCAGCTGGGGGTGGGGTCAGGATTCTCACCTGTAGAGCCCCAGCCAGTCCCCCTTGAGCACACAGGTGAGCTGGGGGCCAGCGTGCTCCAGGCTCTTCATGAAATCCTCCTGGCAGAACGGGCGGATCTGGGGGGGATTCTGCACAGGGAAATCCACGTTAGTCCATGGAAATCCGTATCAGAGATTCCCAAATGAAACCAGGAAAACAAGGGCTGCACTTCCAGTGGGAAAGGTGCCCAAGGCACTGAGGATAAAAACACCCCAAGGCCGATCCTCACATGAGATTCCCAGTAACTCAGCTCCTGGCAAAACTGGGAATATCTGTCCCAAGAGTTCTTTCAACTTTTTAATGACTTTTTTAAGAGGTAAACCTCCTCCTCCTTCAACAGGGGAGGTTCCCAGGAGTGTGCCCAGCACCCTGTTACCACTCCCAGTCCCAAAGGGAAGGAGGACTGGGAAGTGCATCCTACCTTCCACGGAGTGATGGCCCTCTGCAGAGGCATCAGGCTGGCCATGTAATGCTCCTAAAACAAGAAAAGATAAAAATAAAAATAACTTACAGGTGAGGAGCCTCTTGTGGTGCCCCGGCAGTGCCCAAGGCCAGGTGGACATTGGGGTTTGGAGCACCTGGGGACAGTGGGAGTGTCCCTGCCATGGCAGGGGGATGGGATGAGTTTAAAGGTCCTTCCCACCCAGCCCCTCCAGGGTTCCCTGCTCCGGGGTCTGTCACAGGCACTGCTCCCTTGTCCCCCCAGGTGTCCCTGCACTCACCAGAGGGATGATGAAGCTCTGGGTGAGCTCCAGGAGGTGCCTCCTCAGCAGAGCGCTCTGCACCTCCGAGGGGCGCTTCCGCTGGATGCCCTGCAGGACAGACGGGGTCACCCCCGGCACAGCTGGGTCACACAGGGTCACCCATGGCACAGCCAGGTCACATGGGGTCATCCATGGCACAGCTGGGTCACACGGGGTCACCCAGTGTCACCCACGGCACAGCCGGGTCACACGGGGTCACCCAGTGTCACCCACTGTCACAGTTGGGTCACCCAGGTGTCCCCTCACTGTCACACACAACTTGCAGCTCTGCAGCCACAGGAGCCTGAAGTGCTGCCCAAACTCCAGATCCCAAACTCCAGATCCCCAGATCCAGATCCCCAAACTCCAGATCCCAAATTCCAGATCCCCAGATCCAGATCCCCAGATCCAGATCCCCAGATCCAGATCCCAAACTCCAGATCCCAAACTCCAGATCCCCAGATCCAGATCCCCAAACTCCAGATCCCAAACTCCAGATCCCCAGATCCAGATCCCCAAACTCCAGATCCCAAACTCCAGATCCCAAACTCCAGATTCCAACTCCAGATTCCCAACTCCAGATCCCCAACTCCAGATCCCCAAACTCCAGATCCCCAAATCCAGGTCCCATAGCACAGATCCCACCCCCTACTCAAACACATGAAAATTTCAAGTTTCACTACACACAACCTGAGTTGTTTTTTTTTTTTTTAATATAAATGATTCCCACTCCGTTTATTGTTAGCACCAGGATTTAATCCTCAATATCAAGTGGAAAGTCCTAAACTGGGCATGATGAACGGTCCCAGTATGGACTAAACCATGCCAAAGTGTAAGTTCTGCTCCTTTGGAGAGCTCTGTCTGCTCAAACTGAGCTCTTGGCTCAGCTCCCCACCAGGACAGAGGGGGAGGTGCTTACCTTCAGCAGCCTTTTGATCAGGGTTTTGTCTTTGTGAAGGAATGTTTTATAGGAAGTGTAGATTCCTGGATGGAAAAAACGCGGGATCAGGAAAAATCAGGAGTCAGAAATGGACACAGCTCCCTGCTGCCAAATCCCCAAGGGAAGGGTCAGCCCTGAGGGATTCCTGAGGCCTGCACCCACCTGGTTTGGTGTCCAGGGTCTTCAGCTTGGCCAGCTTCTTCACCTTCACCTGCTTGGGCAGGTCTCCTGTGACACACAGCGGGGACAATTCGGGCTCTGTCCCTTCCTGCTGGGACTGCACCTGGGGACACCCAGCCCTGCCCTTGCCCACTCTCAGAGCAATCCCAGCTCCCTTCCCTGCTGGAATTCTGGGATGAGGATATGCTAAAAACCAGCTCCTCCTCCCCAAGGCTTCCTTGGCTTCCCAGCCAACAAAGGTGCTCGATAAAGGAGAGGAGGTTTCTCTCTCTCCCCACCTCTCTCAGTTTCCTGCCCAGGAAGGGCTTTTCCTCTCCTGGAAGCTCCAGGACAGCAATTCCTGCTCCCCACACCCTGCCCCAGCTCCGTGCTCATCCTGCACATGGCCACAGCCAGAGGTGAGCTCCTGTGGCTGCTGAGCTCTCCCAGGAGAGGAAACCACTGCCAGGGCAGCTCCCCGCAGCCTCCAGCTGCTCTGCCAGCCCCACAGAGCCCTGGGCCAGCTCTCCTTCCATCCTGAGCTCCCCATGGCTCCTGAGCTCCCCTGGCAGACACCCTGAGCTCCCCCTTCATCCTGATCTCCCTGGTGTAGGTACAGTTTGTGGTGATGGGGAGTGAGGCTGCCCCAGCCCATCCCCAGTGGCACAGCTGGGAGAAGCAGGTGAGCAGCACTGACAGCCATGGAGTGCCCAGGTGAGCAGCACTGACAGCACTGACAGCCATGGAGTGCCCAGGTGAGCAGCACTGACAGCACTGAGCCATGGGTGCCCAGGTGAGAGCAGCACTGACAGCCATGGAGTGCCCAGGTGAGCAGCACTGAGCCATGGGGTGCCCAGGTGAGCAGCACTGAGCCATGGAGTGCCCAGGTGAGCAGCACTGACAGCACTGACAGCCATGGAGTGCCCAGGTGAGCAGCACTGACAACACTGACAGCCATGGAGTGCCCAGGTGAGCAGCACTGAGCCATGGGTGCCCAGGTGAGCAGCACTGAGCCATGGAGTGCCCAGGTGAGCAGCACTGACAGCCATGGGGTGCCCAGGTGTGCTGAGCAACCACCCAGGGAGCAGAGGGCACACAGGTGCACTGCATGAACATGAGGGGATAAAGGGTGGGCAAAGAACAGCAAGGGCAGAGGCTTGCAGCCTTCTGAAGTGGAATGATGTCACTCTGGATAGACAGATGCCTGAAGCCTTCTGAAGTGGTAAGGTGTTACTGTGTATGGGGGAATGCTTAAAGCTTTCTGAAATTGTGTGATGGTGCTCTGTGTATCGTGACTGTGTTGACTGTGACACCCTGGCAGCCACCCTGGCACCCTGAGCCCCCCGGGCAGCCACCCTGGGCTCACCTGACATGCGGGGCTCGCCCACCCGCAGGATGTGCGGCCAGTGCTGCAGGGTCTTGATGAAGAAGGGGTTGGTGACGCCCACGACGATGTTGGGCCTGGAAGGAGGGGACAGGCTGAGCGCTGTGGCCCTGGGTGTCCCTGAGGGGAGGTGGCAGGGCAGGGGGCACTCACGGGGCCTGGGTGCGCGTGGTGTACTCCTTGAACTCGCTGTCGTGGATGGTGAAGTAGGGCCGGAAGTCGCAGCAGTAACGCAGCGGGGCCAGGCAGCTGCAGGGACAGGCACAGACCCGTGTAGGGTCACCCTGGACACGGCAGGGTCACCCCGGGCCAGCACAGGGGACAGTCCCTGCCCCGGGGCCGTGCCCACCCTGGGGCAGCCACAGCCCAGGGCCCATCGGCCTCCTGCCCCCCTGGCCACCCTGGGCTCGTGTCCAGCCGCTGGCACAGCACCCCCAGGGCCTTTCCCAGCTTTCCAGCCCCCCCTGTCCCAGCCTGGAGCACTCCAGGGGCTTGGGCTGACCCCAGGGCAGCACCTGGCCTGGCTGAACCTCTCTGAGGAAGCAGCAGGTTTTTGGGGCTTTGTGCTAAGGCAGAGCTCTGAGCTGGGGAGAGAACATTCCTCAGGGCTGGACCCATCAGGGGAGATTCCTCTGTACTCCTCTCTATCCTTGCTGGAAAATGAGCGCAGAATATTTGCAGTTTGTCTTGCAAAGCTTCCTCGAGCAAACTAAACCTAACCCAGGTGAGCAGCACAGAGTGCATGTGGGAGGGAAAAGCTGCCAGAATTCGCTGTCACAGCTCCCAGTCCCTCCCACCCTGTGGGTGTTACCTGGTGAGGGCCAGGACCATCTCTGAGGACATGGTTGGGGACGGTGCCATCACCACCATGGGCTCCCCCAGCAGCATCAGCTCCCACAGCATCTGGATGTGGATCAGCACTGGCTGGAAGCACCTGGGATAATGGGAACAATGACAGGGTCAGTCAGGATGGACCAGATACAGCTGTGACCTGCAAGCCCCCCTCCAGATGTGCTCCTGTCTGGGAATTTGAGATCTAGGATGGACTTCCAGTATTCCACAGGGAAATCCAGGTGTTTCCACCTGGGCTGTCACTCAATTGCTTCATACAAGCTTAAAGGAAATGCTCTAAGCAAAGTCAGGCAATCTGTGATCAGAGTGTCATGGAATGGTTTGGGTGGGAAGGGACCTCAAAGCCCATCCAGTGCCATCCCTGCCACTCTGGGGCCTCCTCTGGGCTCTCTGCAGCAGCTCCAGGTGCTGCTGCTGTGTCCCCAGGGCTGGGGCAGCTCTGCAGGTGAGGTGTCACCTGAGGGGCCACAGGTGCAGGATCCCCCTGCCCTGCTGCCCACACTGGGGCTCAGCCCAGGGCTGGAGGGTTCTGGGCTGGGTCAGGTCCAGCTCTCACCCCCAGCCCCTCCTCTGCCCCTGGGGCTGCGCAGGCACAACCCTCAGCTCAAACCCTGCCCAGAATCCCAAAGGAGTCCCTGGAATGCAGCAGTGCTTGGTTCTGCACCATCCCTGCGATTTATGGGATGCTCCCAGCAGGGAGAGGGCGGCAGGTGGAGGAGGGGAGAGGGTTGGGAGGAGCCTCTCACCTGAACAGATCCAGCTCATGAACACTGGGGAGAACCAGGGGGGCTGGTAACAGATTCTGGATGAGGAAGGGAGAAAAGGCTGTTAGTAGCTGTTAGTGAACTGTGAGGAGATGGGAGCAGCCTGCCTGGAATTCCACCAGCAGCCACAGGGAACAAGGCTCACACCCTGAGGTGTGCACAGGAGCAGGGCTGGGTGCAGCACTCCATCCCCAAACTAATTCCTGTGCCTACAAACTAAGGAAGATTCCCTTCTTTTCCAGATGGGAAAGGCTGCCCATGCCTGCTCCTTTGTTTTCCAGGACTTCCTCTGGTGGGAGAGCGTTTGAGACACAGCAGAGCCAACAGGGTTAGAGATGTGGCACCAAACCAGTGTTAGTCACAGCAGAGAAAGGGAAAGGGAAGGAATCCAAACCAGAGCTGAACCAAAACACTGAAGCAAATTCAAAACAACTCCAGGGTGAAGGCAGGAGACCCAGCAGGGCCTGACTTCCCAGGAAAAGCAAGGGGAGCAGTGAGTAAAGCACCCAGAGTGGGTGCAGAGAGCCCTGTGTGATTCCAGGCAGGAGAGCCTGGCGTGGAACTGCTGAGACCACACTGATCCCAGGCCAAAGGGTTCCCAAGAGGCTTCAGGATCCAGCTCCTCCCTCCGTGCCAGCCCCTCTCACCTCCTGGTTGCACTGCTTCACTGGGCTGGAGCCTGGCTTGTCCACCCGGGATGGGATCCTCACCTGCAGGGCAAGGAGAGCAGGGATCACGCTGGGGTGGGATTGGCAGGGCAGAAACTTCCCAGCCACCATTTCCAGCTGGAAAGGCTGTGGGGAATGTGGGGTGAGCAGGGATTTCACGTGCAGGAGCACGGAGCACAGGTCCCTTCCCGCAGGCACAGCCCAGGTACCTGGATGACAACTCCCATCACGGGCAGGTTCAGGGTCTGGCCAGGCACTGGGGGTGGCCACTGGTCGATCTCGTTGCACACTGAGGGACACAGGGAAGGGAAGAGTTTCACCTGAGGGAAAATCCAGCTCATCCTGGCATTCTGAAAGGGAATTGTTCCCTTTCCCAGCTCACACATCCCCCTGGCTTGTGGCAAACCCAGAGCTGACAGATCAGGATGAAATGACCCAGGTACAAAAGGCCTGACGGAGGTGCAGCAGATTCCTGGCTTTGGGAATACCCCTCATTCCTTGGGAACACCCTACATGCAAACTGAGAGCCCCATCCCCTCCCTCCCCACAGTCCCTCCTTTACACCTGGTTATCCGCTTGGACAAGCAGGAGGAAGTTCTTCCCTGCTGGCATTTGCTCCAGAATGAAGCCATTTGGAGCATTCCAGCTGTTTTCCAGGAACCTCCCGATGCAGCCCCTCTCTCCCAAGCTGGAATCCCTGTCCCCAGCTCACCTGCCTCCAGACAGGGCTCCAGCTTGTCGAAGTATTCCGGGGCAATCAGCTGCAGCAGGCACTGGAACAGGTTCACGTAGGGAAGGCGGGACACGAGCACCAGGGACTGGGAATGGCACATTTGGGATCAGGACCCCCTGACCCCAGCACTGCATGTTTCTGTACTGCTTAGAGAGGGGTGAACTTAAAAAACCCAACACTAACTCCATGGAGCAGCTCCCAAGCAGCACTTTGCTGGAATTCTTGCTGCCACCTGCTCGTGAGCCAGGATTTGGGAGAGCAAAGGGATGGGAGCGTGGCCTGGCAAAAGAGCGGCTGGAGAGGGAATAAAAGTCAATTTCTGGTGGGTTCAAAGCTTTGAAAAACCACTTCAGGTGGAGAAGCACGAAGGAGCGACTCCTGAAATGGGAATTGGGCAGATAAACAAAGTCAAGGAATGCTGGGGTAGGACAAAGGAACTTGGAATAACGAATTGTGTCCAGCCAGGCCTTTTTTGTTCTAACTGGGTTCTCCTTGTGAAATAAATCCCTGGTTTCTACAGCTCTCCCAACCCAGCCCCACTGGACGTTTCATTCTTACACTGACTCTCCTGTTCCTCAAGCCATTAATGAGTGCATTAATTAGGAATGCAGGAGTCATTTAAACCCCTCCTGTCCAACCCCAAACTTGGCCATTTGAATTCAAACCTCATCCAAGTGTGATAATTCCTTCCCTGAGCAATCCCACTGTTCCAGTGGAAAACTTGCTGGTTTAGTGGGGATGGAAAAACTGATTTCTACATTAGCAGGAGTCTGAAAGGAGCTCCTGGAGGTGGAGGCACAAAGCTCAGGACACTACTGGGACTGAGATGTCCCCACGGACCAGCACAGGACAAGGGGGAACGGCTTCAGGCTGGGCCAAGGGAGGGTCTGGGTGGAATCAGCAGGAATTTCCCCATGGAAAGGGTGGTCAGGCTTTGGAAGGGGCTGCTCAGGGAGGTTTGGAGTGCCCATCCCTGGAGGTGGCACTCAGGGCTCTGGGCTGGGGATGACATGGGGGTCGGGCACAGCTGGGACTGGATGGGCTGGGAGGGCTTTTCCAACCCCAGGGATCCCAAGATTCCAGGCTCAGCACTGACCTTCTGGAAGTAGCCCCTCCTCATGGAGCTGTCCTTGACCTGCCGGAAGTACACGTACCCAAAATAGTGAGCAGCCTCTCGCTGCAGGGACAGACAGTGGGACAGAGACAGACAGAGGGACAGAAAAAGAACAGAGAGTTAAGGACAGCCCAGCCCCACTGCCACCAACCCCTCCTGAGCCACCCCCCTGCTCTGACTGCTCCCAGCCCTCCAAGAGAGCTTTCCATGGGGACACAGGGCCTGACACAACTGGAGCCAGGCTGGGAGAGCTGGGGGTGCTCACATGGAGAGGGAGATTCCAGGGAGAGCTCAGAGCTAAAGGGGCTCCAGGAGAGCTGCAGAGGGACTGGGGACAAGGCCTGCAGGGACAGGACACAGGGAATGGCTCCCACTGCCAGAGGGCAGCCATGGATGGGATCTTGGGAATTAAGAATTCCTGGCCCTGGAATAGAATTCCCAGAAGAAAATCTGTGATTGCCCCTGAATCCCTGGCAGCATCCAAAGTCAGGCTGGACATTGGAGCTTGGAGCAGCCTGGGACAGTGGGAGGTGTCCCTGGTTCAGTTCCCTCTCCCAGCATTGCCAGGCTCCCCCTGCTTCAGTCCCTTCTCGCACAATAACTGAGGTCTCCCAAATTCAGTTCCCTCTCCCAGTGGAACTGGGGTCTCCCTAATTCTGGTCCACCTCCCAAAATAGCTGGGGGTCCCCCTGACTCAGTTCAGTTTCTCTTCTCTTCAATTCACTCTTTGATCCACCTGACCTAATTCCCTCTCCCAGCAGTTCCCTGTCCCTGATCCAGTCCCACCTAGCAGTTCCCTGTCCCCCGATCCCATTCCCTGTCCCAGCAGTTCCCTGTCCCCTGATCCCATTCCCTGTCCCAGCAGTTCCCTGTCCCTGATCCAGTCCCACCTTTGATCCCATTCCCTGTCCCAGCAGTTCCCTGCCCTGCTCTCCCTCCCTGTGAGCACAGAAGGAAATCCCTGTGCTGAACCGTTCTTGTCTCACAATTCCCACAGCCAAGAGAAGGAGGATTCTCCCCAGGGAGCCCAACTCCACGGCATCCTTGGCTTTTCCCCCGGCAGGTGTGAGGGCCAGGACCCACCTGCAGCGTGAGCGGGGCCTCCCGGTTGTACCTGCCGTCATCCTGGAACGGGCAATTCCGGGAGCCCCCGGCCTGGCGCAGCCGGAAGCTGAACTGGGTGTCCCCGAGGCCACCTGGGACGGAGCACAGGACACAGGGACAGTGACAGGGAATGGCTCCAGCAGAATGGGAGGGGGCTACGGGGAAATCCAGCAGGGAATGGGGACGGACAGGGGAGAAACCAAAGCAGAGACATCCAAAAGGGACGGCAAAGGGAAAGGAAAAAAGAAAGGGAAAACAGAAGCAAAATGGAAATGGAGCTATAGGAAAAAGCTTTTCCCTGGGAGGTGGGCAGGCCCTGGCACAGGTGCCCAGAGCAGCTGAGGCTTCCCCTGGATCCCTGGCAGTGCCCAAGGCCAGGCTGGACACTGGGGCTGGAGCAGCCTGGGACAGTGGGAAGTGTCCCTGCCATGGCAGGGGTGGCTCTGAGGTCCCTTGCCACCCAAACCGTTCCAGGATTCCATGAAAATGCAGAAACCCAACCCTTAAAGCTCCAGGGACTGGCTGGGTGAGCAGATTTATTTCTCATTGTCCCTTTGTGAAGTATAAACTCAGGTTTGGGAACATTTCTGCTGGAAGTGTCCCCTCTCCAACTCCTGCTCCCAAACACAGGAATGTGACAGCTGCCACCCCTCCTGGCCACGTCGGGAATTCCCTTGGAGCACAGGTTCCCACCCAGCAGAGCATGGGGGCTCTGGCTCAGCCCCAGGGTGCTCCCTGCAGTCCCCTTGGCCCTGCTGCACCCAGGGACTGTCCTTCCACCAGGGACACTTCTGTCACCCCGGGAGTCACCCACCTGAGTAGGAGTCTGGGAAGGACAGGTAGCAGATGCTCGTTTTCTGCAAAAAACCAACACCCAGTGAGACCCCCGAGAGCTGCTGGCAAAGGAGGGAGGAGGGGAAGGAAGGGTGGTTACCTCCTTCTCGGTGAGCCTGAAGTCGTGGGGATACACCAGCTGTGGAGAGAGCAGAGCCTGTCAGCCCCTGTGCCCACAGCTCCACACACAACAGCTCCTCCCTGATCCCAACAGAGCCCACGGGAGAGCACCTGGGATGATTTAATCTCTGAACCTGTCACTGCACCCAGCTTTATTTGCATTTCTGGACAGACTCAAAGGCTTCTGGCTTAGATTTCAGGAGAGAGCTGAGTGAATGAACAGCCCCAAATCCTCTGGGAGCATTCCAGATGTGCAAACATCTGTCCTGTCGGGAGCAGGACAGGACACACAGGAGGGACAGGATGGAGAGGGAGCTGGGAAAGAGCAGGGGGATGTGGGGGGATGCACTGCAGCGGGGAACCAGGAGGGTTCAACAGCCACGGCTGAGACAAACCCCACAGGGAGGAATTCCATCAGTGCTGGACTTGATAACCTTGGAGGGCTTCTCCAGCCTGACTCTGTGGTTCTAATAACCCATGGAGACCACAGAGACAAGGAATCCTGGGATGGATTGGGTTAGAGAGGACTCCAGAGCCCCTGCAGTGCCACCCCTGCCATGGCAGGGACACCTCCCACTGTCCCAGGCTGCTCCAGCCCCAGTGCCCAGCCTGGCCTTGGGCACTGCCAGGGATGCAGGGGCAGCCCCAGCTGCTCTGGCAATTCCAGCCCAGCCAGGAATTCCTCATTGCCAAGATCCCATCCATGGCTGCCCTCTGGCACTGGGAGCCATTCCCTGTGTGCTGTCCCTGCAGGCCTTGTCCCCAGTCCCTCTGCAGCTCTCCTGGAGCCCCTGCAGGCCCTGGAATGTGCTGGAAGCTCTCCCTGGAGCCTTCTCCCCTCCAGGTGAGCACCCCCAGCTCTCCCAGCCTGGATCCCTGGGAACTGAGGGGCTCCAGCCCTGGAGCAGCTCCGGGGCCTCCTCTGGGCTCTCTGCAGCAGCTCCAGGTGCTGCTGCTGTGTCCCCAGGGCTGGGGCAGCTCTGCAGGTGGGTGACACAGGGGTGGGTCCCGAGGAGTAGGATCCCACAGAGCCCCTGCTGAAGTGCAGGACCTGCAGCAGAGCAGAAGGAGCCGGCGCAGGCCGGGCTGAGCTGGAGCCCCCGTGTCAGCCTCAGGAGCTGTGCTCCAGAATCACCTGCTGCCCCAGCCAGGAGCTCCCTCAGCACCTGACTCTCCTCTCCAGGCTATAAATAGCCCGGGTGGCCCCGTGCCAGGGGCTGGAAGTTCACCCAGCTCTGACAATTCCCGCGGATCCCTTGGCGAGGGCGGCGCTCCGGCGGAGCCAGCCAAACTCCCAATTAACAGTGCTGCTGATGAGCCCTGCTGAGAGCTGAGCTGAGAGAGAAAAGCCACCAAAATCCCAGGCAAAATGATCCCTGAGCAGCTCCAGGGACTGCTCAGCGTGGGAGGGAGGGCTGGGATGCTGCAGTGGGAAGGGATTGGGATTGTCCCAGGGCATCCATCACTCCCCTGCTCCCCTTGTGCTGTGCCAGGACCCCCAACACATCCCTGCGGTTGGGACTAATGAACCCCCACCCCAACATTTATCCTGTTTATTCCCAGGGAATCATGGCCAGGCCAGAGAGCCCCGGACAGCTGATCCTGGTCCGTCAGGAGCCTGTGAATCCCAGGAATTGTGCTTTCCTCAACATTTGCTGCCTAATTCAGAGCAGGAATTGGGACAAGGCTTCTGCTTCTCCTGCTGGATTTGGGGGGGGGCTTTGCCAGAGAATGGTTGGAAAATCAGGCTTTAACTTCCAGGGCTGGAATTGATGATCTCAGAGGTCCTTTCCAACCTTAATCCCTCATCTCTGCTTACCCCTTCACTTTAACTCTGCTGTTTCTCTATGTTTGGGGTGCAGGGAAATCACCAAATATCCAAAAGTTCAAAACTTCAAATCCAAGCCAAAAGGAATCTGAGTCACTACAACTTTTCAAAAGCCAAAAAAAGGCAAGTGAAAAGGAAATTAGGATGTGTAGAAGTCCCTGGATGTCTCCAGAGCAGCCCAAAAGGGCTTCAATCACATCCTGAAGTGTTTATTTGATCATCTGAAGGTGGAGGAGCCAGAAACAGGAATTCTGTTTAATTCTGCCTTGATTTGGGTTCTTCCTTCCAACAGCTTCTCCACTGTCCATGGAAGCAGAGTGGGAATCGCTGAATTCCAGGATTTTTGGGATCTCCCCCAGAGTCTTCTGAATTTCTGAATCTCCCAGAGCTGCATTTCAGAGACCCTCCAGGTCTGTACCCACAGAGAGCCCCTGGGTTTGTATGGCCACACCCCCTAAATTGGCACCCCCAGAGCCCCCCAAAGCCCCACAGCTTCCCTCATCCTGGCTTCCCTTCCCATGTCTCATCCCTGCTCCTTCCCCTTCTCTCTGGAACAAAAATCCACAATGTTTTTCCAAAGGAAGGGGGACAGTGGCGCTGTGTCATCCCCACTGACATGTTCCCAATTTTCCTAAGTCGTATGTGCCACATAAGGAACATTTTCCCACTGAAACTTGTACAGGCAAAGAGAGAAAAAAAGGAAAGTTCCTTTCCAGGGATGAACAAACTACATTCCTGCATCCCTCATCCACAAAGGCCCCTCCTCACACAGGCAGACAGGTGAGAACCCACCTTTACACATCAAAACACAACTACAAAGTGTTGAATTCGCCATGTTAATTATTATCCCAGTATTCCTCCCTTTCTTGGGGTATTTCAGGCCTGGTTTTGCAGGAAAAAGGATCAAACAGGTGAAACTCGGGTCTGGAGGAGATTTTTTTATTCACTTTGAGGCTTCAGGGAAAGAAACAATCAAGTATTCAAGGCAAGGGAGCAACAAAAAGATGAAGGTGGTTCCTCCTGCTTCCCATTCCCTTTGGAAGCTCCAGCATTTAAAACTGGGAAGGCTGAATTCTCTGAAAACCAGAGCAATCTCCCTAAAAAGGGCAGAGCAAGGAGCGACTCCCACAACCACACAAGAAATAAGAAGGAATTTGAGGTGATGCCTCAGGTTCAGACAAATCCACACTTCCCTGCCTTCTTCAGAGAGCAGCCCCTGAGGAGCCCAGCTCCCCCCAGACCCTCCTGCAGGACCAGCACTGGACATTCCAGGGAACTGGGAACAGCTGTCCAGTCCTTCCTATCCCAATCCCACCCCCTCTGGCCCCACAAGGGGCTCAGCCCTGCTCCAACCCAGCCAGGGAACTTCCCTTCCCTGGGAATCCTGCACGGACATCTCCCTGCCCTGGCTGCTGGGAGTGTGTGTCTTTGGAATCCTGGAATGGGTTGGGTGGGAAGGGACCTGAGAGCCCCTGCAGTGCCACCCCTGCCATGGCAGGGACACCTCCCACTGTCCCAGGCTGCTCCAGCCCCAGTGTCCAGCCTGGCCTTGGGCACTGCCAGGGATGCAGGGGCAGCCCCAGCTGCTCTGGCAATTCCAGCCCAGCCAGGAATTCCTCATTGCCAAGATCCCATCCATGGCTGCCCTCTGGCACTGGCAGCCATTCCCTGTGTGCTGTCCCTGCAGGCCTTGTCCCCAGTCCCTCTGCAGCTCTCCTGGAGCCCCTGCGGGCCCTGCCAGGGGCTCGGAGCTCTCCCTGGAGCCTTCCCTTCCCCTCCCAGCCTGGCTGCATGGGATGTGTCACCCTGGGCAGGTTTTATTCCATGAAGAGGATCCATAAAGGTCTCTTGGACGCTGCCCTGGTCCCTCCCTGCCCTGTGCGCCCCTCACCCCACAAAGATCCCCCTCACCCCAAATCTCTGCTCGGGCTCCCCTCCCCTCCCTGTTCGCTGCCCCCACCGCAACCCTGATCCCCCTGTCCACACCCCCAACCGTGATCCCGCTTTTCTCTGTCCATTCCTTGTCCCGCTTCTCCCTCTCCATTCCTTATCCCGCTTCTCCCTCTCCATTCCCAATCCCCTCCGTCCCCATCCCTAATTCCCTCTCCACTCCGCCATCCCTGATTCCCTCTCTCCCCATCCCTGCTCCCTCCACACCCCCAGTCCCTGACTCCCCTTGTCACCTCCCTGTTCCCGATTCCCTCTCCCCATTCCCGCCCCTCAGCCCCAATCCCTGATTCCCCATTCCACCTCCCCATTCCCGACCCTCAGCCCTATCCCCGATTCTCCGTTCCCCCTCCCCATTCCCGCTCCCCTCCTCTCCATCCCGCCCGTGTCCCCCCGCTCCCTGAGGCGGTGTGCCCGTGCCCGTGGCGCACCTCCATGGCCTGTCCCAGCTCCAGGTCGAAGGTCACCACACACACGCAGTCGATCCATGCGGCGAAGCGGCCCCAGGGCAGCGGGGAGCCGGCGGCGGCGCGGCGAGGCCCCGGCCCGGCCCGGCTCAGCGCGTCCATGGCGGCGCCGCCCGCGCGCGGCCCGCCCCGCGCCGCGCCCCCTGCCGGCGGGGAGGACCCCGCCGCGCCCCAGCCGCGCCGCGCCCCCTGGCGGCCAGGAGGTCCCGAGACCATCGAGACGGGAGCGGGCGCGCAGAGCGGCGCGGGCGGGGCTGTGCGGGTGTCATGGCGGCGGCGTGAGGGCTCCGCAGGGCTTGGGTCTATTGGACCCGCGACGGCCTCACCGCTCGGCGCCCGGCCCCCTCCTGTGCCGGCCGGGGCCTGTCGGACCCCCGTGTGTGCCGGCCGGGGCCTGTCGGACCCCGCTGTGTGCCGGCCGG
The DNA here is from genome assembly GCA_019023105.1 of Diglossa brunneiventris. Lineage (NCBI taxonomy): Eukaryota > Metazoa > Chordata > Aves > Passeriformes > Thraupidae > Diglossa > Diglossa brunneiventris. The sequence goes on along the minus strand of CM032353.1, from coordinate 72,973,009 downwards.
AGCCTCCCCGGCCCCCGGCTGTGCCTGGTCTGACCCCCCCGAGCCCCCGTTCTCAGCCCCCCGGGCCCGTCCCGCGGGGCCGGTTTTAGGAGCGCTCCAAACACCGTTTAGAAAAGACGCTGTTTATTCCGTGCCGGGCGTGAGGAAGAGATTTCCACAAAGCAGGCTCGCGAAGGGGTAAAAAATGACATCTCTTCCACAGGACAAGTTGTGCAGACCCGCCCCGGCGTAACTCACACTCTCCACCTGCCTAACGCACAATTCGTTGTGTGACCTAACCTGACCCAGCTGAAAGTTGACTTTCGCTTGAGAGAGAGTTCTTTTATTGAGCGACTCCTATTGTAGAAGTTACCTGACGCCTCGGTTACGTTTACAAAGGTGAGAAAACGACACCGATTCCTTTAGGAGCAGTTTTCCCCGGGAATGAGGATGCACCGGGAGCCCCGGGGCCGGGAGCTGCCCCGGGGGTGTTCCAAGGCAGAGGGCAAGGGCTGACCCGGGACTGTTAGTTACCGTGATTTCTGTGGGATTCCAGGCACGTGAATACAGTGCACGAGCTGCATTCCTGCTCGGGGACATCTGGGAAATGGGAAATATCGGGGATAAATCACAGATCTGCGGCAGGTTTGCTGAGGAGCAACCAGGCACTTTGGGGGGTTATTTATTGCCAGGGTCAGGCCCGGAGCGGAGGAGGAGTAGGAGCAGTGTAAAGAGAAAGTGTGAGAAGGAACAATTCCACCCTGGCAGTGCCCGAGGCCAAGTGGGACAGGGCTTGGAGCACCCTGGGACAGTGTCCCTGCCCACGGGACTGGGTGGGCTTTGAGGTTCCTTCCAGCTAAACCGTTCCATGATTCCAGAGTGCCCAGAGGTGTCCAAATGACCCTGAGTGTCCCCCCAGGCACCCCGGGTGTGTGGTGTCACAGCAGCTCCTGTCAGGAGCTGTTTTTCACAGGAATCCCATGGCCAGGCTGCCGAGCTCCCACAGCAGCATCACCCCCGCGGGTTTGGTTATTTATTTGTGGCACTTCTTTGCCCCCCCCCACCATGCAGTTTGTTCAGTTTTAGCCCTTTAATGTCCTTGCCCCACCTTCCCCACCCCTGTCGAACTCCCCTGGTCAGGGAGCAGAGGAGCTGCCCTTAAACACTGCCCTGTCCCGTGAACTGCTAATTAATGCTGATTATGATTTATTACAGGCTTGTAATAAAGCCTGCAACACTGCATTTACACTTGCCACGCTTGGAGCTGATTCTTGCCACACAAGGGACAGGAGGAAAAGATAAGGAAAATATGAATTGAAAATATTGGACATTTTTTCCTCAGTAACTCTTTGTCCAGCAATAAAAATCAGTTTTAATCTTGTCCCAGGGGTCTCCCATGGCTGATTTCACTGCAGCCACACAAACATTCCCTCCTGGCCAAGCAGAAGAAAATTAACTGTGAATAAAAAGGGCAATAAAAGTGCTTAGAACATCTGAGAAGTATAAAAGTGAGGGCTGGAGGGTTTCCATTAGAATGGGAGCAGAGCCCTGTCCCTGAGCAGGGAACTGTCAGCATCCCCATTCCTTCACAGAGAATTGCCCAGAGCCACGAGGCAGGACAGACAAATGTTGGAATCACAGAATCAGGGAATCCTGGAATGGTTTGGGTGGGAAGGGACCTCAGAGCCCCTGCAGTGCCACCCCTGCCATGGCAGGGACACCTCCCACTGTCCCAGGCTGCTCCAGCCCCAGTGTCCAGCCTGGCCTTGGCCACTGCCAGGGATGCAGGGGCAGCCCCAGCTGCTCTGGCAATTCCAGCCCAGCCAGGAATTCCTCATTGCCAAGATCCCATCCATGGCTGCCCTCTGGCACTGGGAGCCATTCCCTGTGTGCTGTCCCTGCAGGCCTTGTCCCCAGTCCCTCTGCAGCTCTCCTGGAGCCCCTGCAGGCCCTGCCAGGGGCTCTGAGCTCTCCCTGGAGCCTTCTCCCCTCCAGGTGAGCACCCCCAGCTCCCCCAGCCAGGCTCCCCAGGAGTTTTCCACGACCTGAGGACCTGCCCCAGAGCAGTTTTGGTTTCCTGTTGTTGAAACCCCTGAGACCTCAGGACTCCTTAGCCTGGCTCCTCTCGGTACCTCCCGGCTGGAGCCCTGCGGGGCTCTGCCCAGCCCAGAGCTGCTGGTTCTGGCCAGGGGAGGCTGCAGAGCGGGATTTTCCCGGAGGACTGAGTTTGATGCTCTCAGGAGAGGCTGCCGAGGGCCCGATGGTTGGAGCCGGCTGATCCCCGAGCCCGGGCTGAGCTGGGGAGCTCCGGCTGCTGCTGGACCATATTTGGGAAGGTCGGCGGTGCAGCTCTGCAAGCGCAGCGCTGTTGCCGAGCGCGGAGCTGCCGGGGCAGCGCTGGGGCCGCTGCTCATCTCCCCGGCAACCCGGCAAACACAACATTGCCCAACCCTGCCGGCTATAATTAACCGCGCGCCCCGGCCCCGCGGGAGCCGCTGCCCTGGCCGCCTGCGCTCCCGCACTGCCCGGCGGGATAATGTTCCCCAGAGCAGCGAGGAACATTCCCTGCAGCCCCGGGAACGTGCGGGCTGCCGCAGGCCAAGGAATGTGAGCTGCTCCTCGGGCTGTTTGTGCTCGGGCGCTCGGAGCTGTGGGATTTGAACCAGGCCTGGTCACTCGGCCCAAAAGGCAGCCAGAGAGAAACGCCGGGGCTTGGAAAAGCTCCCAGAGCAGCGCTGGGTGCTCGGCAGAGTCTGTGGCTGCGGGAGAAGGGAGGAGAGCTCGTCCCCTCCTCCCCGCAGGGCCGCTCAGATTAATGTCAAACTGGCGCTGGGAGATCCTGTTCTGATGCCTGCTGGAGGCACCAGATCACGCCTCAATCCTGAGCCAAGAATAGATCCCAGAATTCTTCATCATCCACAGCCTATTCTGGGCCTGCAGCCTCCCACCCAACGTGTGCCCGCTCCCGCTGGGAATCCTGCTCAGGCTCAGCTCCACTCCCTGCTCCAGAGCTGGGAGCTCTGCAGCCAGAGCGCTCCCTGTGCTGAGGGGCTGCCCTCACACAGAGCACCTGCAGGGAATCCTGCAATGGTTTGGATTGAAGGGGTCCCTAATGCCACCCAGTGCCAGCCCTGCCAGGGACAGGGGCACCTTCCGTGAGTCCAGGCTGCTCCCAGCCCCATTGTCCAGCCTGGCCCCGCCAGGGCTGGGCTCAGCCCCTCGTGTCGGTGCTGGAGGACATTCCAGCAGTTTTCCCAGTGGGATCCAGTGCCCTGTGTCACAGCCAGGGCTCGGAACCATGGCCTGGGGTGTCTGTCCCTGTCCCTGTCCCTGCCGGGAGAGGGGAGCTGGCAGCTCCAGGCCCTGCTGCTGCCAAGCGCAGAGTTCAGCTGTATCTTAGCATGTTCCAGAGGGCTGGAGCAGAGACGAAGGAAGCTGTTCCAAGGTTGGAACTCTAGAAATCAGCTGGAGGAGTCAGGCTGTACAACCCCAGCCCTCCTGGGGGTGGGAATGGGCTCTGGGGGCAGCTGGAAGGTTTGGGAATTTGCTTGGATGGTTTCGTCCTGTCCCCAGAAGCCACAGTAAGCCACAAAAAATGCTTTATAAGCCCATTTCCTTCCAACAGATGAAACAGGGAAGTGAAACTCCTGAGGTTGTGCTATTCTTTCCCGCATTAATGGCCACCAACGTGCTAATTACCACACTGAGTGCTGTATAAATTCTAGGAATCCTTCCCTTGCAGCCCTTACACTGGAAAAGCGTCCATAAACGAGGGGTTTTACCCACTCAGTCATGGGGGACACTTCTAGTGGCATTTTTGTGGCAGCAGTCCCATGGCCAAACCCCAGCCTGTGGTGGGGGGTGACATGGGATGAGCCTTAAGCTCTCTCCCAGCCCCACCATTCCAGGATCCCGTGATTCTGTGCCCCCTGTGAGCAGGGCAGTACAAAACCATCCCTCTTTTCCCATGGCAAAGGCCACGTTTTCCCTGTAAACTTTAACCACGTGCAGGAATCTGTGCAGGGTCAAGGCCGCGGCGAGAGCAGCACGGAGCAGCGGAGCAGCTTAGTGGTAAATCTCATGGCAGGAATTCACTTTGGAATGAAGGATTGGATGGCTTCCTGCTGGTTCCTGGAGGATGCTGGCACTTGGAAAGCAGTTTATCCACGAGACAAAGACAAATCCGGGCACGGCGACAGCGGATCCAGGAGCCCAGGCTGCCCGCATGACTCAGAGATCCCGGCTCCCAGCCCTGGCTCCCTGCTCCCTCTGTCTCCCTTTTCCCTTCCCTTCTCCGTGCTCACCCCACATCCCTGGACACGGTGCACCCTGTCCCCACCCCAGTCCCCTGACTCCCATCTCTGGGGTTCCCCCCTTGCAGTAATGCTGGGGCCACCTGAAGGCCAAGGAGGGGCTCCCGTTGTCCCCGTGTCCCCCCAGCCGCAGGGTCCTGTCCTCGTGCTCCTCCTGCTCCCCCCGAGGCCGTGACCACCCCCAGGGGCCGCAGCTCGCCCACCTCGGGGTCCCGAGGGCTGTCACTGTCCCCTCGCCCCTGTCCCCGGGGCTGGGGCGGCCCCACCGTTCCCCTGTCCCCGCCCCCTGTCCACCATCCCCGACCCCTGTCCCCGTGTCCCCATCGCCATCCCAGTGTCCCCGTGTCTCTGTCCCCGTCACATCCCCGTCCCACCATCTCCCTGTCCCCAGTCCCCGCCCCCGAGTCTCCATCTCCGCCCCCGAGTCTCCGTCCCCTTATCCTCATTCCCGTCCCTGTCTCCCCATGTCCCCGTTCCTGTCCCCCATCCCATCCCTGCCCCTGTCCCCCCATCCCCATTCCCGTCCGCGTGTCCCCATCCTCGTCCCCCTATCCTGGACTATTTTTACCTGCACCTCGTCCTCATTCCGCCTCACTATCCCCATCCCCATTCCCGTCCCTCTCCCCCCGTCCCGTCCTACTGTTCCCGTCCCGAGTCGCGATCCCCGTCCCGCAGTCCTCATCCCCGTCCTGCGGTGTCCGTGTCCCCATGCCCATGTCCCCATCCCCATGCCCATCCCTGCCCCCGTCCCCGTGTCCTTATGCCCGTGTCCCTGTCCCCGTGTCCCCATCTCCATGCGTTCATTCCCGTTCCCCCGTCCCCATCCCTGTCCCCGTGTCCCCGCGGTCCCGCCCCGGCCACGCCCACCTCTGATAGTACCGCCCACCAACGACCCCGCCCGACTCAGACCCCGCCCCCTCCCCTCGGCCCCGCCCCTCTCCCCCGCCCTGAGGGAGCCGCGGCGCCGCCGCCATTTTGGAGCCGCCGCCGCCGCCGCTCCGCCGCCGCTGCCCGCGCAGCCCCGGCCGGCCCAGCCCGCGGGCCCGGCCCGCAGCCCGGCCCGGCAGCGCCCGAGGGCAGCCCGGCACCCGCAGGTGAGACCCGGCTGTCACCGCCACCCTCGCGGGGCCAGGGTCGGGGCTGGGCCCGGCGCCACGGACTGGGCCCCGCCGCCCCCCCGGCTCCGCTCCGGCCTCCCGGAGCCGCCCCCCGCGCTCCTGGGGTTCGGCACCGTTTGGGAGGTTAAAAACCTCCCCCGCCGAGCCGCTGTCCGGGGCTGGGCCGTGATCCCGCCGCCTCGTTCCGTGCGGATCTGGGTTAAATCCGCCTGCTTTGCGCGTGACAGTTTCCTTTTGCCGTGTTTTGGTGCGTGCGGGGCGGGCTGGCGGGGCTGGGGGCTGGGGCTGCGGCCTCCAGGTGGTCCTGGAGCTCACCTGGCCGGCCGGGAGTGGCCGGAGCTGTCGGGAGTGGTGGCGGTGGCAAGGTCAGGGGTCAGGTCACCCTTCCTGCGACTCGGATCCCCCTCTTAGGGCTCAGCGCGCACTCCCCAGGGTCTGGTCACCTTCCGGGGGTCCCCTGCCCGAGGGTCACATCACCCCCCTGGGGGTCTGGTCCCTTTCCCGAGGGTCAGGTCCCCCTCTCGAGGTTCTTGTCCCCCTCCTGGGGATCAGGTTAGTCCCGGAGGTCAGGTCCCTTCCGGGGGTCAGATCACCCTTCTGAGGGTCCCCCTTCCTGGGGTGTGGTTCCCTCCTATGGGTCAAGTCCCTCTCGGCTGTCTGGTCCCCTTCTGGCGGGTCAGATCCCCCCCTCCCAGGGCTCTGCTCCTCTTCCCAGGAGTCTGCTCCTCTTCCTAAGGGTCTGCTCCCCTTTGCGGGGGTCTGGTTGCCTTCCCGAGAGTCTGGCCTGTCCTCGGGGTTCTGGTCCTGTTCCCGGGGGTCAGGTCCCTCCCGGGGGTCACAGGAGAGGGATCAGTGGTCAGGGTCCCTCCCTTGAGGGTCTGGTCCTTTCCCGGGGTCAGGTCACCCTTCCAGGGGTCAGGTCCCTCCTGGGGGTCACAGGAGGGGGATCAGCCTCCCACGGGTGTCACCCTCCCGGGGACCTGCCCACCTCAGGGTGCAGAGTTTGCCTGTAAATGTCACCGTGCTGGTTTTATTAATGACCAGAAACCGGGGTAAGAGTGGAGGCCCCGCTGGAATCACCACAAGATTGATCTGACAGGAAAGCGGCTCCTGGCAGAGGCTGGGAGGGCCCTGCTGAATTTGAGGGCCTTGTTTTGCACCAGCTAAGAAAAAAAAACCAAACTAGGAAGTGAAAAAGAGAAACCGAGAGAACTTGGAGGGGCCTAAGAGGTTTTTCCTCGCTTGATCCCCTGCTTGGAAATTAATGTTTTAAAAACTTAAAGGTTGTTTTAATTGTTTATTTTGTGTCTCAGAAAGGAGAAGGTGGTGATTCCAGCCCTGCCCAGCCCCACAGGTTTGAACCAAGCTCTTAGGAGCAGATTTGGGTTATAAAGCTCTGTTTAAAGCCTGATGAGAGAAGAAACATTTATGTTTTCTCTTATTACTCTGACACTTAAAAGCGAACATGCTGCCAAAATACTTCAGTGGTAAAAAAAAACCTTGGTGGATGGTAGTATAGGGGTTTCCATGGCAACCAATGGTGATCTCATGGGAAGCGAAGTTAAATTTTGGGCTGTCAGTGGGAGCACATCATGGCCTGGGCTGGCCTGGGTGACATTTGCTCGGCAGAAGGTGATGAGGGCTGGGTAGGAACAAACTGGTCTGAAACCAAGGCTTGTTCTCTTTGTGTACACTGATATTCCTGGTGCTTTCTGTACTTTCTTTGGATTAACATTGAAATCCAAGGATGTGGGATGAGGTCCTGGCTGGCAGTGGGGACAGATTGGTGGTGCAGCAGCAGGTGCCTGTCGGGCAGGTGGTGCAGGAAAGGTTCCTGCAGAACCTCACGCTGGGGGAAGGTTTGTTGTGGGATGCAGGAGCAATCTCCTGCTCAGCCTGGTGTTCCAGGAGCTCTGCGTGTGCTGTGGGAGGGACAGGGTGGATTTCTGACTTCACAAATTGGAAACTGTCAAAAATAATAACGACGAGGCAGCACTGTGAGAGCTGCTGCTCGGGGGTTTGTTACCAGGAGAAAAGTGCTCTGTGGGCTTACAGGATTTTTGGGAAGCTCCAGGCCACTGTTGGCAGAGCTTCCCTGGGGAACAGGGGGCTGGGGGGGCCCAGCTGTGTTCCAGAGTGGGATCCCCCGGTCCTGATCACAGTTTCCTGGTTGGATTGGGAGACAGCTGGAGGGAATCCCATCCCTGCTGTCCCCCACTGTAAGATCATGAGCAAGAAGGGGCTGTTGGTTTGTTAATGCTTCCTCTCCTCTTTGGTAGGGAGATATCCCAGTGTTTTCCTGTAGTGCTTTTCTATGCTCTGTGTAGGAAGTGCTTCGTTTGAGGTCTCCCCTGAGTTTTCTGGTGGCAAAGGGGACCCAAAACTTTTCTTCCCTGAGCCCAGCAGTGGTGTAGAGGAATTCCAGCATCACAGAACCATGGAATCTCCTGAGTGGGAAGGGCCCACAGGGGTCACAGATGCAGCTCCTGGCCCTGCACAGACACCCCAGCAATCCCAGCCTGGGCATCCCTGGCAGCGCTGTGCAAACGCTCCTGGGGCTCTGGGGCCGTGCCCGTTCCCTGGGGAGCCTGGGCAGTGCCCAGCACCCTCTGGAACAGAGCCTTTCCTGATGGCCATGCTATCCCTCCCCTGGCACAGCTCCAGCCGTTGCCTGGGTCAGCAGAGTCTGGGGAGAGCTCGGGGCTGGGAGCAGAGGGATGAGCTCTCCTGCTCTCCTTGCTGACAGCCAGGGGCGCAGGCGGAGCAGCCCTGGGTTCTGTGCTCGGGATCATGACTGTGGATGTCATCCAGCAGGATGGTTTAACAGGGGCTGCGAGTCAGAGTGCCTGAAGGGCAGGAGCTGCAGCTCAGCCGTAAAAATGGGCAAACTGGAATGCCAGGAAATAGGAGAGTCTCTTGTTGGAGTAAATCTTGGGTTTGGAACAGGAGTAGAACAAGAATAACTGGGAAATTTGGGTGCAAATGGTGCGGGAGAAACGGGTGAGGTCGGCGAGCTGAGAGCAAAGGAGGAGCTGGGTGCTTCAGTCATAGGATCAAGGAATATCCTGAGTTGGAAGGGACCCACATGGATCATCCAGTCCAGCTCCTGGCCCTGCCTGGGACCCCCCAAATCCCACCCTTTGCATTCCTGGGAGTGTTGTCCCAGTGCTCCTGGAGCTCCGGCAGCCCCAGGGCCATGCCCATTCCCTGGGGAGCCTGTGCCAGGTTGTCAGAACTTCAGAGAACTTCACAGGGAGGAGGGTTTGTGGAGGTCTTGTTTTGCTGGATGCAGAATTCCTGAAGAACTAATTGAGGAGGAGTTAATAGAGGGAGTTAATGAGTGACGGCAGTGCTCGGGCCAGGTTGTCAGACATGGAGCTTCTGCTGGGAGCAGCAGTCCCTCACTCCTGGCCCTATCTATAGGAAACACGGCCCTGCTCCCAGTTGCATTTATGGGCTGCAGTGGTTTTATCTCCTTTTCATGGAAAGTCTGCAGATGTCAGGGTTTATGGAAGGCTCAGGGAAGGAATGTGGCCTCTGTGTGACCAGGAGTAGCAACAAAGGCTCTTAAGTGTCTCCTTTGATTCAATATTATTGGAAGCAGGAGTGTGTTGTCTTTCCTGGCTGCTGCTGTGTTTCTTTACTTGAGCTTTTCTTTTTCCCTCTCTGCTCCCTGTTCCTCCCACCATCCTCCCCTCGCTCCTGATGGACTTCCCTGCTCCTTGTTTTGATCCTACCCAGCTGCCAGCACTGCAATAACCAATATTGACATTATTATCACTGCCTGGACTATTTTTACCTGCACCTTAACTCTGGTTTGGAGGGAAACTTGGGCAAATAAATATCAGTTATCTCAGGAAATGAAACTTCTGCAGCCAAGCTTGAAAATATCAGACAAAAAAGGCTCAGATTTAGGTGGAATGTGAGTGCCACACATATTACTGTTGGATGAGGTGTGGAAGTGGGAAGTTCCATCTTTGTGTTTCTTAGTGCCTGTTAGTCCCAGATGGAGCAGAGGCACCTCGAGAGTGACAGTACTAAATGTCTGCAGGGCCTGAAGCCTGACCAAAATTGTCATTTTTGTCAGGGGCGCCTTTAAACCAAACCCCACGTGGCACGGAGCCGTGACTGGGTGCTGTCACCACAGCTAGGGTGAGGTGCTGTCAGGAGGAAGTGCAGCTCCTCAGCCTGAGCTGGCAGCTCTGCAGCTGCTGGGCTGGGATTGCTCCTCCTTGTCCTTCTCAGTCTCTCTCTGCTGTGCCCACCTGTTACCTGAGAGCTGGGAGCACTCTGGGGGTGGCTGTCCCCAGTGTCATGGTACCCACACACCCCATTCCTTCCCCTGGAATCTGCCTGGGGTGCCTGAGGACACCGGGATCATCTGGGCAGGAGGGGAAGCTGGAAGGCGTGAGGAGAAAACCTTCTGGTGAAATGGCAAAGGGCAGGGAGTCACTGGGAGCAGGCAGAGCTCAGAGCTCTTCCCTGCCCGGGGCTGAGTGAAAAGCTTCTCTGGCACAGCTTTGCACAGAATCTGCTGAGCTGGAAGGGAGCACAGGGATCACAGATCCAGCTCCTGGCCCTGCACAGACACCCCAACGATCCCAGGGAGGGGATTGCATCCCTGGGAGGGGAGCTCTGGCAGCCTCGGGGCCGTGCCCATTCTCCAGGGAGCCTGGGCAGTGCCCAGCACCCTCTGGGGCAGAACCTTTCCTGCTTTCCAGCCTGACCCTCCCTGGCACAGCTCCAGCTGTTCCCTGGGTCCTGTCCCTGCTCACAGGGAGCAAAGATCAGAGCTGCCCCTCAGGATGAGGCTGCAGCCCCTGGGGAGGTCTGAGCTCGGTCTCCTCCAGCTGGACATTCCAAGCGCCCTCAGCTGCTCCTCATGTGGCCTCTCCAGACCCTTCCCTATCCCCATGTCCCTCCTTTGGATGCTCCCCAGGAGCTTTAGTTGTTTTGTATATTGAGGTGCCCAATCCCAGGAGTGGAGGTAAGGCCTCCGCAGTGCAGAGCAGGACAATCCCCTCCCTTGCTGCTGTCCCTGATGCCCCCCGCGACAGGGATGTCCCTCCTGGCACCAGGGCACAGCTGACTCAGGTCTCTCTTGCCGTCCACCAGGACCAGGTCCCTTCCCAGAGCTGCTCTCCAGCCTCCCCATCCCAGACTATGGGTGCATCCAGGGCTGCCCTGGTCCTGCTGCAGAATCCGGCACCTGCCTGTGTTAAACCTCACACTGCTGGTGATTGCCAGCCCTCGGATTCGTCCAGGTCTCTGCAGGGCCTCTCTGCCTTAGGGGAGGCAGCAGCTCCTCCCCGTTTTGTACCATGTGTACACTTCCCTGGTGTCTCCTCAAGCTGCATCCAGGTCACCTGTGAAGGTGCTGAAGGGAGCTGGGCCTGAGCTGGAGCCAGGTGGAACTTTGGCTTTGCAGGGAAACTTCCCAGACATCTGGACTGCTCAGTCCAGGGTTTGTGTGGGGCTGGCAGTGCCCCTGCTGCACTTCAGGGTGCCTGTGCTGGGAACCTGGGATTGCAATGGGATTTCAGTCCTGCAGTTTGTTGCTGCTCAGAGCTCTGTGGCCTGGAGTGACACTGATGACTCCAGAGTCACTGATTCTGATTTCCCCGGGCAGCTTTTGGAACAGTGGCAGCAGAGCAGAGCCTGGCACTGGGAGAGGCATAAACCTGCAGGAGTGGGGATGGTCTGGCTGCTGCAGCCACAGGAAGGAAGAAGGAAATAGAACACAAGAAGCTGCTTCAGTTTCAGTTTTGCCTTCAATTCCTTGTGAGGGCTGAGTTCTGTCACACCTCAGAGAACACACCCCTGGCTCTGCTGTGACATTTGGGGTTTTCTTCCATGTGGCAGTCTCTTCCTTTCCTTCCGTTCCCGTGGCCCTGCACAGCCTGCAGCTCGTTCCAGCTCCTTGCTCGGCTGTGCAGCGGGCTGGGATGAGAAGGTTGCGTTTCCTTAGCTGTTTATTTGTGTTCTCTTCCCTCGGCAGATCCCCCGGGACGCCGTTTAATTGAATTCTTTTATGTTAAGATGGATTTCTTTTCTTTGAGAAGGATAATTGAGCCTGTGAGCTCACAGGTTGCAAACTGACCCCGTGTCCCCGAGGCAGAGGACGAAGGGCAGGGTTGCCCCGTGCCAGGAGCGGGCAGAAGGCCAGGCTGCCCTGTGCTGGCACCGCGTCCGTGCGGGATGGCAGCGGCACAGCCGCGGGCACGGGGCCAGCACCGGGAGCTCCGCAGCTGGAGCGGCACGGCAGCGCTGGCACCAGGGACAGCACGGGCACCTGGGACCCAGGAAGGAGCACAGTGACAGGGCCGGGGCTGTCCTGGGATTTAACCAGGGCGTGGTTGGATGGCGCTGGCAGCATAGTGGTGCAACATGTTCCTGGTGTGGCCGTGCTGCTGCTGGGTTCACAGGGAGCAGGACTCAGACACCTCCCCTTCCTGGGAACTTCTGCTGCTGCCTCTGAGAGCCTGCAGCTCCTGACAGCAGAGGGACTGGAGCTGCTGGAATGAACCCAGGGAGACCATGGAGGTGCTGGAGCGCCTCTGCTCTGCTGCCAGGCCGGAGGAGCTGGGAGTGTTCACCTGGATGAGAGAAGGAACCAGGGAGAGCTCCGAGCCCCTGCCAGGGCCTGCAGGGGCTCCAGGAGAGCTGCAGAGGGACTGGGGACAAGGCCTGCAGGGACAGCACACAGGGAATGGCTCCCAGTGCCAGAGGGCAGCCATGGATGGGATCTTGGCAATGAGGAATTCCTGGCTGGGCTGGAATTGCCAGAGCAGCTGGGGCTGCCCCTGCATCCCTGCAAATGCCCAAGGCCAGGCTGGACACTGGGGCTGGAGCAGCCTGGGACAGTGGCAGGTGTCCCTGCCATGGCAGGGGTGGCACTGCAGGGGCTCTGGGGTCCCTTCCCATCCAGCCCATCCCATGACTGTGCGCTTCTGTTTCACTGAACACGAGTCCCAGTGCTGCAAGTTCTGCCAGGCAGTTGGAATATGGGGCTGGAATGTGATGGGGTGGTAGCAGTGGGGCTGCACTGGTGTTGACAGCAGCCATGATTCTGTGTTAGGTTAATGTCACCCTGGTTTTTTAAGATTTTCTAAGCTTTCTGATGTTGACATTCTTGTAGTGAACTTTTTCACACACTTTCAGTAAATAACTCATTGTTTTGCATTTTTTTATGGAGGAGGAAAGAGTTGATGGACTGTTGGTTTGACCAGTGTCATTGGAGAGGTGTCACTGTCACCCTCCAATCCGCTGTCACTTTTGGAAAACTATAAGTGTTGGAGTCAGAAAATAAACTCCCCTTTTTTCTCACCTTGAGAACTGTGGTGTGTGCTTGTGTTCTTTCGTGTCCTATAGCGACATGTTAAGTCAAGCTCAGCCCAGGGAATGGAATATCCAGGTTATCCTGAGAGCCCTGAGCCAGACACCCCATTCCTGCTGAGCAGGTGCTCAGTCTGCACCATTTAGCAAATTGGAAAACACCAAAGGGTGCTTTTTCAGCTTAGCTCTGCAGCTTGTTTCCCTTTTATTTTTCAGTTGGAAGATTGTTTTTCTTTGTGCTCAGTTGTTATTTACTTCTTCTGCATTCTCCTAGTCCTTGTTCACTGACATGGTTGGAATGAGGTGGTCTTTAAAGTCCCTTCCCACCCAAACCATTCTATGATCCCCTGATTTACTGTATCATTATTTAATGTTGTACTGTCCATGGTATATCCTAATTTTTCTTCCATGACTTTCTAAGTATTTCCCCTCCCCCAACAATGTGTTTGATACTTTGCCTTGGCTTTCCAGGGGCTGGAACCTCTCCCTAAGTTCACACTTCTGTGATGTAAATCCTTCTTTCTGAGGTTCAGCGGTTCAGGGTTTCTTTTTTAGTTGGTGGAGGAGCCAGGTGCTCATTCCCTGTCTGTGCAGGGGTCTGAAATAGCTGAGCTGTGCTGGAGAAGCGCTCGTTCCTCTCCTGCCTGGGGAATCTGTGTGCCTGACTGGCATCAGTCATCAGCATAAATAGCTGCGCCTCAGGTGAGACCAGGCCTGGGCAGGGGACACCTGCAGGGCTGGGACAGGGACAGGACCTCCTCACCTGGGTCAGGCAGCCTGAGGAGACTGGGCTGGGTGTCACCCAGCAGCTTTTCCAACCTCAATGATTCTGTGACTGTGAGACACTGAGGTTTAGCCATGTCCAAACCCTGAGCTCTGCCTGGGGAACCTTCTCCCTCTTCCACAGCGGGTGGATGAGTTTGCTGCTGGGAGCAGGGAGGGATTCAGAACCATGGAGATCTCTCTAGGGCCAAAGCACTGAACCAAATCAAAGTTGTTGTGCACATGCCCAGCACAGCTGGTTTTCAGTTCTGTGAGGAGCGTGGGGCACAGCTCTGCTGCTCCCGGCATCAGGAGGACGTGGAGCTGCTGGAGCAGCTCCAGAGGAGCCCAGCACGTTCATGCAGAGACAGCCTGGGAGAGTTGGGAATGTTCAGCCTGGGGAAGGGAGGGTCGTGTGGAAACCTCACAGCACCTTCCAGGATCTGAAGGGATCCAAGAGAGCCAGAGAGGGACCCTGAATCAGCACTGAGTGCCAGGACACAGGGAATTGGCTTCCCACTGCCAGAGGGCAGGCGTGGATTGGTTTAGATTGGATATTAGGAAAAAATTCCTGCCTAGGAGGGCGGGCAGGCCCTGGCACAGGTGCCCAGAGCAGCTGGGACTGCCCCTGCATCCCTGGCAGTGCCCAAGGCCAGGCTGGACACTGGGGCTGGTGCAGCCTGGGACAGTGGGAGGTGTCCCTGCCATGGCAGGGGTGGCACTGCAGGGGCTTGGAAGTCCTTCAGGCAGAGGACAGGATTTCCCCACCTTCTTCAGTGCCTGGCATGGGGAGGACCCAAAGCTCAGAAGGAGTTTATCAATATTTTACTGAGTTTTTTCTTTCTGCTTTAGAGAAAGTTTGTTTAATTATGGCTGGTCCCAGACTAGTGTGTGTGGCTGAGGGCTGTGGAAACTGAAGGATGAGCTGTAAGGGGCTTTAGAGTGCCAGATGTTGGTGAGGGGTTTGGGTTGTGGTGCCAGCAGTGACTGCACACCCGATTTCATGTCTGTTACACTGTAACTTCCTCTTGCAAAAGAGGCAATTTCAGGCCTTCTGTTTTTCCTTCCCTTCTGTCACCTTTGTTCTGACACATGAAATATCTGGTGCAGGGCAGTGATGTTAGTGTGGGGATCCAGTGTGTCCATGGCCTCCCTGGTCCTGCTTTGCCCTCCATTTCCAGCAGCAGCTCTGCTGAGAAATGTTGTGTATTGCAGGAAAAAAATGGCCACTTCATTTTTGACAGCTGAATTTTGGGCATCAGCAGCAATTTCTTTATGGGAAGGGTGGTCAGGCCTTTGGCAGGGGCTGCCCAGGGAGCTTTGGAGTCCCCATCCCTGGAGGTGGCACTCAGAGCTCTGGGCTGGGGACAAGTGGGCATTGGGCACAGCTGGGACTGGATGGGCTGGGAGGGCTTTTCCAGCCTCAGGGATCCTGGGGTTCTTAGAGCTTCTTTGTGCTGTTTTCTCAAATACCTGGAAGCAAATGCTGAAATGAAGCAGTGCAGTTCCCAAGAACAAAACTGTTGAGTTGTTTTTAGTTTTAGAAGAGGAAAGCAAGGAGAAGTATTGAGTGTATCCTTGGGGTTTGGATCTGTGCTGGAGTTTTCCAAGGAGCAGTGGAGTGAGACAGGATCACCTGGTGGGCACGGGAGACTTTGGCCATGTGGGGAAAATCCTGTTGTGTAATCCCAGTTTGTCTGGAGCTGTGGACAGTGCCCTGCTCAGGAATGTGTTATTTTGGGAAAAGCAGGTGGGATCACCACCAGCCAACCAGCAGGGCCAGTGCTGGGGGGAAGCAGGAGGCTCTCCAGGGCCCTGCTGGAAGGAGCAGTGCCCTGCTGGGTTTAGGTTTTGATGCTTCAGGGGCAATTCCTGCTGAGGAAATCGCTGCAATTCCTGTGGGTTGGCCCATTCAGAGTCCTGGGGGAAATCACAGGATCCCAGGATAGTTTGGGGCCTTAAAGGCCCTGCCAAGGGCAGAGACACCTTCACTATCCCAGGGGACTCCAGGCCCCACCCAAACCATTCCAAGAGAACTATTGATGATCACTTGTGCAAGGTGGATGTTCAATTATTTTCCCAATGTTGATCCAATCTCTAGGATTCTTTAATAAGCTTGGAAAAGCAAATGTCATCCTTTTCAGTCTTTTGAAACGCTCACCCTACAGATTCCATGGGTTTTATGAGTGGTTTTAGTTATGGCTGAGGGAATTCAGTCACAGTGTGAGTGACTGCTTGGATTAGTGCTCCAAGCCCGAGTTGGATGGACATTTCAGCTGGAATGCTGTCCCCTTCCTGCTGCTCCATCCTTCCTCATTTCCCTGCCCTCCCTCCCTGCTCAGACATTCCTGCAGCAATGTTGGAAGCCAGTTTGGGGGTATGATCCAGCTGGTTATTTTTTTGCTGCTAATACTGCATGGCAAAGGAAACCCATTTTTCCCAGCAGTGCAGGTTTAGTACCCAGCAGCCACGGCCTCAGATCAGGAGTGTTTCCTACTGCTTTGGGATTCCCAGAGCAGGTTGAGCTTTGATGTTTCTTTGTCCAGGTAAAACCCACGGAACTCTCAAGGGTGGGTCTGAGAGTTCCCAGGGATTGTTTTCCTTTCAGGATGTTTTATGATGGATGAAGCCTGGCTCATAAATGGAGGTTAAGTGGTGCCATGCAGGGAGAACAGCCTGGTGGTGCCTTGTTCTGGGAAAGATGTTTTACCCAGTTCTGAGGAATTGGGTGAAGAGGGAGGAGTTTCCCCATGGAAAGGGGTCAGGCCTTGGCAGGTGCTGCCCAGGGAGCTTTGGAGTGCCCATCCCTGGAGGTGTCCCAGGAATTCCTGGAGGTGACACTCAGGGCTCTGGGCTGGGGACAAGGTGGGCATTGGGCACAGCTGGGACTTGATGCTCTTTTCCAACCTCAGCCATTCTGAGCTCCTTCTGAATTTTAACTGCAAAACTTCTTAAACTTTGCATGGCCTGTGTCTGTAATGCCCTGAAAGCTTGAGGAAATGAAAAGGCATTAATTTAATGTCCTGTTTGAAGGCTCTGCTTCGCTGGGGCCTCGGTTCTGGGTCCTTTGAGTGGAGGAGCATTGGAATATTCTGGTAGGAGCTGCAGTGTGTGACGGGCTGGGCTGTTCTGGTGCAGGTACGGCCACAAACTCACCTTGGGAGCTTTGAACTGGGATGAAGGAGCAGGGAAGGAGCACAGCAGTTGTTTCACTGGCTCACTTGAGGCCGTGTGTTGATCAAATAGGTGTCTGTGGAACGGGCAGCCCTTGATCTCCCCGTGGGGTGCAGCAGGAAATCTCAGTTTGCAAATGCTGGCCCTCAGTCTGAGTACAAAGAGGTGTCTTTTGTACCATCGCCGTAGTCTGTGTGGGCAGCAAAGATGAAAACATCCAAGGTCCACAGAAGGACAAAGTGGGATTTCTGTGAAATGCTGCTTGTGCACCCCAGTACAAACCAACACCCTGCTCGGAGATCCCAGTCTGGTCGTGAACAGGGATTTCTGTGAAGCTGAGCTGTGGTGACCCGGGAGAAAATGTCAGTTGTTGCTCAGAGCAGACAGAGTAACCAGCCCTGAGCGGCATCAAAGTGATGCAGGCAGGCCGAGAGGGAGGAGCCTGGAGTCCTGCAAGGGATGGAAATCAACGCTTCAAGCACCCCAGGACTTTGTTTTGCTGGTTTAATATTCAAATGCAGTTGCAAATCTCACACTCCGAGGTTAATATTTAATGGGAAGCCCCGAGTCCCCCCGGGGTTCCTTGGGACTGGTGTTTTTTCTGTGGGGTCAGCACAGAGGAGCAGCTGGAAATACCAATCCTGCTGAATTATTGCTGAAATACAGATCACAAACTGGGGGATTCCTCTGCCCTCAGAGCTGGTGTGAGCCCAGCAGCCCACAGAGGTGAATTTGAGGGATGTATTGAGCTCCATGTACGCCAGCTGATATGGTAAAAAAGGCCTTTTTTGTGCTGTTCTGTTCCCAGAGTGTTTGGGGTCCTTTTCTGCAGCTTTTTCCTGCAGCTTTTGAAGTGCTGCGGTTTCGGTTTCTTCGTGTCTGGGTGTGCAGCAGTTAATTAAAAAAGTAACATTTAAATCAAGAAGCTGTGCAAATTCTCTCTTTAGCATGGGGTAGGGCAGCAATTAGGAGGCTGCTTAACGAGATACTGGGTGAGGATAAGGTTGATGATCAAAACAAAGTACTCCTGATATCATCTCTGTCTTTGGGAGCTTCAGAGGCCGGGAAGGATTAGAAGGAGCTCTTTATTTCAGGTGTAGATTTGTCCAACACAGAGGCCTTCAAGGGTTTATTGCCAGGGGCAGTTTTTTGTTAAGGAAAAAACCCAGCACAGCCCCTTTCCATGCAGAGCAGCATCCCACTGTGCCTGTGGTTTTGTGCTGGTGGCTGGGGAACCTCGAGAGGTGCTGAGCTGGGTTGGACCTTGCAGGGGGATGGGGACAGGCTGGATCGGTGGGCTGAGCTCAGCAGGGTGAGGGACAGCCGGGCCAGGTGCCAGGTGCTGCCCTGGGGTCAGCCCAGCCCCTGGAGCGCTCCAGGCTGGGATAGGGGGGGCTGGAAAGCTGGGAAAGGCCCTGGGGGTGCTGTGCCAGCGGCTGGACACGAGCCCAGGGTGGCCAGGGGGGCAGGAGGCCGATGGGCCCTGGGCTGCGGCTGCCCCAGGGTGGGCACGGCCCCAGGGCAGGGACTGTCCCCTGTGCTGGCCCTGCCCAGGGACCCCTGGAATCCTGGGGGCAGCTCCGGGCCCCTCCTGCCAGGAGAGCCCTGGAGGGGCCGGAGTGTGCAGGGAATGGAGCTGGGAAGGATCTGGAGAACTTCTGAGGGAGCTGGAGAGGGGCTCAGCCTGGAGCAGAGGAGGCTCAGGGGGCCCTTGTGGCTCTGCACAAGTCCCTGCCAGGAGGGCACAGCCGGGGGGGTCGGGCTGTGCTCCAGGGAACAGGGACAGGAGCAGAGGGAACGGCCTCAGGCTGGGCCAGGGCAGCTCAGGGGGTATATTGGGGAAATTCCTCCTGGGAAGGGCTGTGCAGCCCTGGCACAGCTGCCCAGGAGCTTTGGAGTCCCCATCCCTGGACTGGATGGCTTTGGAGGGCTTTTCCAACCTAAATGGTGCCAGGATTTTGTAATGCAAATGCAGAGATCTCTTTAATTTGTCAGATATTAAGGAATAATGAAGAAATTCATCTTCATAGCTCACAAGGGGAAAACAGAAGGAGATTCTTGGCAAACTGGTGAAATACTTTGGTTGAAATTTTATCTGTGAATTTTAAGTGTACCCAAGTGGTTTTCAATAAGCAGCTTGGGGCAGGGAATGTCTCAGGGAGCTGAAGTGCCTCTTTTGGGGGTGTGTAGCAATGATGAACCCCCAGTGAGTTGGGATCACTGCCTCCACGCCTCTGGTGTGTCCTGCTTTGCCTTTAGTCAGGGATTCCAAAAAGAATTGAGCAAATGAGAGAAGCAGGGAGCAAAGGGAAAGGTGCTGAATGAGAATGGAGTTATGTAAAATCCTGATGTCAAAGGAGCTGTTTTAATTTTGTGTTGCTGCTTGGGAGGGTGTCCCAGAGCTGCAGAGCTGCCCCTGGGGGAGAACCTTCCACAGGTCCTGTCCCTTGGCTGTTCCTCGTGGCTGGCACGGGATGGGCTCTGGCATGGTGTAATTTGAGAACAGAGGGGCTGGGTTCATGGAATTGTGGAATCCCAGACTGCTGTGGGTGGGAAAGGACCTCAAAGCCCCTCCAGTGCCACCCCTGCCATGGCAGGGACACCTTCCGCTGTCCCAGGCTGCTCCCAGCCCCATCCAGCCTGGCCTTGAGCTCCAGGATTTGTGTAGGGAGCATTTCCTTTCCTCCTTTGGAGTTTCTCACCATCCTTGGTGCCTCCACCATGCCTCTGGAGAGAAATCCACCAAGGTCTTGGATTCAGTCTTTGCTGTGTTAAAGATGAATATGGGAATTGTTCCATCTTGGAAGCAGAGACAGAGTGTGTTGCTCAGGAGTCTGAGGTGGGAGCCTAAGGAGGTTGAGAGAGCTCTGAAATAACTGAGTAGATCATGATTCTCTTCCCCTGGCAGACTGAATTCCAGAATCCCAGAAATACTGAGGCTGGAAAAGCCCTTTGGGATCACCGAGTCCCAGCTGTGCCCAATGCCCACCTTGTCCCCAGCCCAGAGTCCTGAGTGCCACCTCCAGGAGTCCCTTGGGCACCTCCAGGGGTGGGGACTGCAAACCCCCCTGGGCAGCCCCTGCCAAGGCCTGACCCCCTTTCCATGGAGAAGTTCCTGCTGAATTCCTGCAGGATGGTGACTTCTTGTCTCCCTTGTCCAGCACTCACAGGAGGAGGATTCTGAGATGTGCCTGCAGCGCCCATCAGGGCTGACCTGAGACATTTACAGGGTGCTCTGAGTTCTGGACAGTGTTTGCTTCTCTCTCAAGGAAATTTGGGTCCTTTTTAGGGAAGTGAAATTGTGCAGTCGAAAAATGTTGATAACCCAAATGATCCAATTTCTTGGGGATAAAAATACTGGCGAGTGTAAATTGTTGTGAGGTGGCAGTGGGGTGTTATGTATGAGCCTGGCACCGCTCCTCGCCTGCTTTCCTGGGAGTGCTTGACAGGTCTGGGAATGGATCAGGGCTGCCTTCCAGCTGGGCAGGGAGGCAGAGCTGTGTGGCAGGAGGTGAGAAAGGGCTGGGAGTGACCCTGTCCCTGCCCTGGGACTCACCTGGGCACCCTCCATCTCCCTGCAGGTGATGCACTGCAGGCTCCAGCTTCTTCCCAGGGAGCCCTGTGCCGGGATAACCATAACAATAATAGCAGCAGCAACAACAGTCCCTCTGCTTGCAGGTGTGGGCAGTTCATTGCCATCAGTGACTGCACGGGGAAGTCCTGGGCTGTGTTTCCTCATCCAGGGCTGCCTGACCTTGGGGAGGGACCTGCTGTGGTTCAGGTGTCTGACTGGAAAACCACAGGAGCTGCACATGCTTCCGGTGGTGTACCTGGAATCACCGAATCAGGGAGTCTCCAGAGCAGGAGGGGACCCACAGGGGTCACAGATCCAGCTCCTGGCCCTGCACAGACACCCCAGCAATCCCAGCCTGGGCATCCCTGGCAGCGCTGTGCAAACGCTCCTGGAGCTCTGGGGCCGTGCCCGTTCCCTGAGGAGCCTGGGCAGTGCCCAGCACCCTCTGGAACAGAGCCTTTCCTGATGGCCATGCTATCCCTCCCCTGGCACAGCTCCATGGAGATTTGAAAAGATTTGGAGCAGGCTCTGGCAGCGCAAGGTGCTGGTTGTGTGCTGGGTCAGCTCCTGTGGAAGATTCCCAGAGCTTGGCCAAGAGTTTAAAATAGTAACTGGTCTTGGTGGCTTCTCCAGTTACCAGGATCATTCCAGGGATCTCATGATTTGCATATCGTTTTCCAAATGTCCACATGCAGAGGAAAAGAAATTTGCTGTTGCTCTGACCCTGAGGTGATGAGGGAAGAGTTGAAATGATGCTTGCCAGGAGTGGATTTAGGGTGAGCTGAGGCTGGGAGCAGCTGGCAGCATTCAGGCAGAGAGGGGTGGGCTGGCTGCTCCTCCACGGGGATGGAACAGGAACTCCAGGAGACTGCCAGAGGGTAGGGTAAGGTGGGATATTGGGAAGGAATTCCTGGCTGGGCTGGAATTGCCAGAGCAGCTGGGGCTGCCCCTGCATCCCTGGCACTGGGGCTGGAGCAGCCTGGGACAGTGGGAGGTGTCCCTGCCCATTGGCACCGCCTTGTCCTGTCCCTTCAGGCCTTGTCCCCAGTTCCCCTGTAGCTCTCCTGGAGCCCCTTGAGGCTGTGGAAGGGGCTCTGGAGCCTTCTCTTGTCCAGGTGAGCACCCCCAGCTCTCCCAGCCTGGCTCCAGCCCTGGAGCAGCTCCGTGCTCTCTGGACTCTGTCCAGCAGTTTGTCTCAGCTGTTGTTTATTTACTGTTAGAACCAGTGCCTCTGGGAATATTTCAGTTCCTGAATTATGGTTGAGGTTCAGAAGAGTTGGTGGAAGGATCTTTACGAGTGTATGTATGTATGTATTTATTTATTTATTTACTGGAAATGAGGAAGCAGCAGAGACAGAGCCCATCCCAGTGACCCCTGGGCTGTGTGGAGTCAGGGATGGGCTGCAGGAGTTTGTGGGTTAGAACTAACCAGGACTATCTGGAGTGCCCATCCTGGTCAGGTGCTGTTTCTGGTCACTTGGCCGTTCTGACTGAGCCTTGGGGCGGTGCCTGTGTGGTTTTACAGCTCTTCCACCCCTTAATCCCTGAATGCCTGGCAGAGACAAGGAGGGTTAGGGAAGAGCTGCAGGTGTCATAAAACCCCAAGTTCAGCAAATCGATGCAGGTGTTGATGGTATAAAACCCCAAAAAACGGGAAAACCTCTGGACCATTTTTCCCAGTCTTTGCATCACTCACTTCTGCTGGAGAGAAGAAGCTGAAAAGTCCAACTGTTTTAGGCTGGGATAATTTTTTTCCTTTGAGTGTATTTAGCTATGGATGGGGCTGCCCAGGGAGCTTTGGAGTACCCATCCCTGGAGGTGGCACTCAGGGCTCTGGGCTGGGGACAAGATGGGGATTGGGCACAGTTTGGACTGGATGGGCTGGGAGGGCTTTCTCAACCTCAGGGATCCTGGGATTTTGTTGGGGCTGCTCTTGAAGCAGGTGGGAAGAGGCTGAATAAATCCCCAAATTCATGTGAGTGGACATTGATTAGGGAATAGTTTGTGGTTGTTCCATTCTCCTGTCAGCAGTGCAGGTATTCTGGGAAATGCTGCTTTTCCTTAATTCCAACAGCTCAGACTCTTCCTTTATCAGTGAAATCTTGAGGGAAGTTCTAACTTATATAAAAGGTTGAATTTAGCTCATCTGGGCTGATAGTCCTGATGAACCATGATAAAGTAACTGAGGCAGTGGGAAGACTTTAAATTTTGTTAAAAATAGTTGGATTTTGTATGTGCCTGTCCTTTTCCAAATGCTCCCATCCCACTGCTGCCTCCTGGGATGTGCCATGGGATGTATGGGAAAGGCAGGAGTTCTGTTCTACTTGTGAAGCTCATGTTTAAGGGTTAAATGGACCTTTTGATTGTTTTTATTGAGGAATTCCTGATTCTCCTCATTCATTTCCAGTTCCTTTTGCAGGCAATGAACCTTTACCTTGTAGTTGGCTCAGAGCAATGGTGGGTATGGATTTGCCTCAGGGCAGGGCCACTGCAGCCTCTGTGCATCCCTTCTCCCTGGGGAAGGGTGTTCCAGCCTCTGTGCATCCCTTCTCCCTGGGGAAGGGTGTTCCAGCCTCTGTGCATCCCTTCTCCCTGGGGAGGGGGCACTGCAGCCTCTGTGCATCCCTTCTCCCTGGGCAAGGGGCACTGCAGCCTCTGTGCATCCCTTCTCCCTGGGGAAGGGTGTTCCAGCCTCTGTGCATCCCTTCTCCCTGGGGAAGGGTGTTCCAGCCTCTGTGCATCCCTTCTCCCTGGGGAAGGGTGTTCCAGCCTCTGTGCATCCCTTCTCCCTGGGCAAGGGGCACTGCAGCCTCTGTGCATCCCTTCTTCCTGGGGAAGGGTGTTCCAGCCTCTGTGCATCTCTTCTCCCTGGGCAAGGGTGTTCCAGCCTCTGTGCATCCCTTCTCCCTGGGCAGGGGGCACTGCAGCCTCTGTGCATCCCTTCTCCCTGGGGAAGGGTGTTCCAGCCTCTGTGCATCCCTTCTCCCTGGGGAGGGGGCACTGCAGCCTCTGTGCATCCCTTCTCCCTGGGCAAGGGTGTTCCAGCCTCTGTGCATCCCTTCTCCCTGGGCAAGGGGCACTGCAGCCTCTGTGCATCCCTTCTCCCTGGGCAAGGGGCACTGCAGCCTCTGTGCATCCCTTCTCCCTGGGCAGGGGGCACTGCAGCCTCTGTGCATCCCTTCTCCTGGCTCCCCTGGAGCAGCAGGCACAGAGCAGGAGGAGCCCCTGGCAGGAAAATCAGGTGGGATCTCAGGAACACGTTGTTCCGCCGAGGTGCTGGGCACTGAGCAGGGCATGGTGCTGGCCCCGAGGGTGCCAGAGCTCCAGGAGCTTTTGGACAGCGCCCCCAGGGAAGGGATCTGGGGCATCTGTGCAGGTGATCCCTGTGGATCCCCTCCAGCTCAGGATATTCCATGACTCCATGAGTCCAAGGACAGTTCTCTGCTTCCATCCATGTGCTGGGTGTTGAATTCCTGGCTCCCTTAAGCAGAGGGACACAGGGAAGGATCCAGGCTCTGCCAGAGCCCATCCCTGTCCCTGCTGGTTGGACTCAGGGATGCTGGTGCAGGCTCTGGGATGGCTCTGACCCCTGTGTCCAGCAGGGATGTTACACACACAGGACCTGCACACGTTCTCACAGGAACAGCCACAGGAACAGCGGGTCTGCTCCTCCTGGGCTCTGCAGATCCTCCAGCAGGGCTGCTCCAGGTGGAACTTCCCTGAGGAGAGCTTGGGAGGGGAGCTGGGATGTATTGAGCAGTTGTTCATGACTTGCTAATGTGTAAATGCTTTTCCAAAGGCACTGGGGAGGTTTTTAGTGGGTTTTAGTCTGCTCTGTAACGAGCTTTCCTTACTTGCCTGAGTGATTCCATGGAAAGTGGATTCCATTCCATATTCCTGTAGAATATCTTGGGACCATCTGTCCTAAGGCATGGAAGGTGTGGCCAAGGTGGGGAAGGTAGGCTCTGTTCATGGGGCGTTGGCACACAGATGTGTGGAAAAGCTGCAACACACTCTGATTTCATTCATGTGCACGGAGCTGAACCATATCCCTGAAAGCTGTGGCCCCATCCCTGGCAGTGTCCCAGGCAGGCGGGACACTGGGGCTTGGGACACCCTGGGACAGTGGGAGTGTCCCTGCCATGGCAGGGCTGGCACTGGGTGTGCTTCAAGGTCCTTCCCACCACCCATTCCATGGTCCCCTGGTTTATACAAAATGGACTTTCACTCTTGATTGATATTTTTAATTTGTTCATATTATTTGGGCTGTGTCTTTCCAAGGACAGCCACAGCTCTTTGTGTATATTTGGGATATCTGGGACCAGCTGCTGTCTCATAGAAGGAGCTGCAGGTCAGCAGCCTCTTGAACTCCTTTGGGTTTTGCTCCCACCAAACTTGGGGTGAGTTCTGTGGGCGTTTGGCCAATGTCCCTCCCGAGGGGACACGGCTCTGTTTGTGCTGCCCGTCGGTCCTGGCACCTTGGCAGGGTTTGGCTGCCGTGGGAATGAGGCTGGATGGGAGGGAATTGTGATCATCAGCGGCTGTGCCAGCCCCTTGGCCCTGAGGAGCACTGCCAGCAGCTGCTGCTGTCACCAGGCGTGTCCCTTGGCCAGCAGATGTGTCCTGGTGACAAAGGAGTGACGCGGGGTGGTGGCAGGGAGTGCTGGCTGTGGTGACACAGCAGTGACACAGGGTGGTGGCCGGGAGTGCTGGCTGTGGTGACACAGCAGTGACACAGGGTGGTGGCAGGGAGTGCTGGGTGAGGTGACACAGCAGTGACATGGGATGGTGGCCGGGAGTGCTGACTGTGGTGACACAGCAGTGACACAGGGTGGTGGCAGGGAGTGCTGGGTGAGGTGACACAGCAGTGACATGGGATGGTGGCAGCAGTGCTGGGTGAGGTGACACAGCAGTGACATGGGACGGTGGCAGCAGTGCTGGGTGAGGTGACACAGCAGTGACATGGGACGGTGGCAGCAGTGCTGGCTGTGTCCGGGGTGTCCCTGGAGGCTCTCCAGAGCCGTTCCCAAGAGGATGTGCTGGAGCCTGGGGCTTGCTGGGGTCAGCCAGGCTGGATCCCTTGGTGTCCTGGCTCTGCAGGGACGTGCAGTGCCTGTGAGAACTGATGGAGGGAGGCTCAGGTTGGATACTGGGAACAAATTCCTGCCTGGGAGGGCAGGCAGGCCCTGGCACAGGTGCCCAGAGCAGCTGGGGCTGCCCCTGCATCCCTGGCAGTGCCCAAGGCCAGGCTGGACACTGGGGCTGGAGCAGCCTGGGACAGTGGGAGGTGTCCCTGCCATGGCAGGGGTGGCCCTTGATGTCTCTGAGGTCTCTTCCCACCCAAACCATTCCAGGACTCCATGGCTGTGGAATGCAAAGCTAACTGAGACTAAGACAAGTTCTCCCTTCCAACGCCCCCATTGCTCCCTGTCCCAGCTTCTTCTGTGCATTGTGAGCATTCCATGTGTTCTTCCATGGCTCTTCCAGCCCTGATATCTCCAAAGCATCAGTGTCCATCTAAGCCAGAGCTGTGCAGTATTTTATGGAACTCTTGGCATTTGTGGCCCAGCAGAGAATTGCTGATGAGGTTCTTGTTGGAGGCGTCCCTACTCATGACGGGGGTCGGGCTGTGCTCCAGGGAACAGGGACAGGAGGAGAGGGAACGGCCTCAGGCTGGGACAGGGAGCCTCAGGGTGGATATCAGCAGGAATTTCCCCATGGAAAGGGGGTCAGGCTTTGGCAGGGGCTGCCCAGGGAGCTTTGGGGTCCCCATCCCTGGAGGTGTCCAAGGAATTGCTGGAGGTGGCACTCGGGCTCTGGGCTGGGGACAAGGTGGGCATTGGGCACAGCTGGGACTGGATGGGCTGGGAGGGCTTTTCCAACCTCCCTGAATGTGGGACTCTGTCAAAGACTTTTGGGCACAGATTCTGGGGAAAAGGGTGACAAAGTTTAGAAGTAAAACCCTGAACAGTTTTTGTTCAGATCAATGCCCTTGGTTTGGGTGAATGTTGTACCTGCAGTTAAGTAGTCACTGACTGGATGATGAGGAAATACATTTATTTTCACATGACATTTAATTTCCATTTGATGTGGGGACCTGCTGCTGGTTGGTCTCTGTCTGGGTGTATCCCACAGCACGCCAGGAATTCCTGGATTTCAGGAGATTGGTTAAAGCCCAGCTCTGGAGTTCTTGGGGAGCTCATGGGCTGAGCCAGGCTTAGCTCTTCCCCTGTGATCCCCTTCCACTATCTGTGGTTGTTCTGAGCCTCATCCAGCCTGGCCTTGGACACTGCCAGGGCGGGGCAGTTCACATTTGCCCAGTGCTGCAGGAGGGGGGGAACTGGGATAACTGGGAGGATCCTGAGTGGCCTGATTGGTGATTCCTTGGCAGGGACTGTCAGTCCCTATGATCTTCCTTTGTGCTGATTGATTCTGTGAAAGTTCATTTAGGGAAAAAAAATAAAAGCCTTTGGCCCTCAGGTACCTTTGGTTGTTAGTAACTTTTTAAAATCTTTTCCAGGATTGGGAGCTTGCAAAGGAATTCACACTGGATGAAAATCATTTCCTGAAGCTGGGTCTATTCCAGGAACTGTAACCCCAAATGTTTCTCTGTCCGTGGAGGAGATTTCACATTTGAAGAAACTTCTACTGAAGGTAGGAACATCTCCCTGTCCTTTTGTCTTGGAATGGTTTGGGTGGGAAGGGACCCCAGAGCCCCTGCAGTGCCACCCCTGCCATGGCAGGGACACCTCCCACTGTCCCAGGCTGCTCCAGCCCCAGTGTCCAGCCTGGCCCTGGGCACTGCCAGGGATGCAGGGGCAGCCCCAGCTGCTCTGGCAATTCCAGCCCAGCCAGGAATTCCTCATTGCCAAGATCCCATCCATGGCTGCCCTCTGCCACTGGGAGCCATTCCCTGTGTGCTGTCCCTGCAGGCCTTGTCCCCAGTCCCTCTGCAGCTCTCCTGGAGCCCCTGCAGGCCCTGGAATGTGCTGGAAGCTCTCCCTGGAGCCTTCTCCTCTCCAGGTGATCACCCCCAGCTCTCCCAGCCTGGATCCCTGGGAACTGAGGGGCTCCAGCCCTGGAGCTGCTCCAGGTGCTGCTGCTGTTGGGCCCAGGGCTGCTGTGCAGGTGATGTCTCAGCTGAGCAAAGGGGTAGAATCCCTCCTCCCCTGTGGGATCAGCCCAGCACTGGGGGATTTCTGGCCAGGGCCTGTGAAGTTCCTCATTTAGGGACCAATTAATTCCCAGTAATGAGGATGAGCTCTGTGATGCTGGGTGCTCAGTTCTGGTGGCTGCTCCTGGGATTGATCCTGGTATTTAATACCTTGAGTCATCTGAGAGGAAACTGTGGAGTCCCAGGGATGTTCCTGGGGATGGAATCTGTTCTGAGGGGCTCATGCATGTGTCCCTGTGCCATCCTTGAGCCTGGGCTGCCTTTTTCCCCATGGAAAGGGGTTCAGGCCTTGGCTGGCGCTGCCCAGGGAGCTTTAGAGTGCCCATCCCTGGAGGTGTCCCAGGAGTTCCTGGAGGTGGCACTCAGGGTGCTGGGCTGGGGACAAGTGGGCATTGGGCACAGCTGGGACTGGATGGGCTGGGAGGGCTGTTCCAGCCTCAGGGATGCTGGGATTCATGGTGTGCTGGCCAGGAACCTCCCTAAAACCGGTTCAACTGGGAAAAAGTGCCTCTCAGAACCTGAGCTCAGGTCCATAATGGCTGGAAAGGGCATGGAACTCCTCTTTCCCTGTTCTCCTGCTGTGGCACTGCTGTGGCTGTGGCAGGAAATTCCCTGTGGAAGTGCCTGCCCTCGTCATGGGGCAGGAAAAAGGAACAGGGTGGGATCTCTCACCAGAGTTCCCAGGGAGGAGTGGGAGCCATCCAGCAGAGCAGCTCAGGACACACAGCAGGAGCTGCCCTCTCCTGCAGCAGCAGTGCCATTGTGGATTCTCTGCCCTGGCATTCCCTGGAGGTGTGGGAGCAGCAGGATCCTTCCCAGTGCCAGCAGTGGAGTGGCTGACTCGGGCATTTTCCTCTTGGGAATTCTGTGGAAAAAGCTCCCCTAATGCTCCAAAGGGAGAGATTTTATGTAAAACAAGTTCTCCCATGGAAATAGGTGATGAGTTAAAGATGCACAGATTGGAATGGTTAGGTGGGATATTGGGAAGGAATTCCTGCTGGGAGGGTGCTGAGGGCTGGGATGGAAATCCCAGAGAAGCTGTGGCTGCCCCTGGATCCCTGGAAATGTCCAAGGCCAGGCTGGATGGGGCTTGGAGCTCCCTGGTCCTTGTGACAGCTTTGGTAGGCTCAGCCTAATTATTTTTGTGTCCCAAGCAGATGCTGATTCCCTGCTGTTCCTCTTGGGAGCAGTGATCCTTGTGGGATCACTCCCAAATCCACTGGTTTGGGATCTGCCTGTGCGTTTTCCTCTTGCTGATTTGTGTTGATTCATTTCTTCCCTTTCATCCCGCTGCTGAGTCCCCAAAGGGAGGGAGTTCTGCTCTAAAGCTGTTTGGGAATTCCATGCCCAACTCTTCCGTGGGAATTCAGCTGAGCCATTGATCAGCCTGGCCTTGTCCATCTGTGTTTTCCAGGTGGATTTTCCGGTGGTGGAACAGTTTGCTGGAAAAGCTGATTTGGGGGTTCACGTTCAGCAGGTTCAGTAAAGTGAGGTTTTATTCCCTGGAGCTGAGCTAACTGTTACTGGATAACTGGAATCAAAGGTGGAGAGTTCTTGGATGGATGTGTGGTCCTGGTGTCTCCAGACTTCTTCCCATACTGGAATTGGAGGGAATTCCCTGTGTTTTCGGGGCGGGGGGGTGGGGTGTTGTTGCTTTGTGTAGCAAAGCTTAAAATTATTTATTCTTATGGAGGAAATAGGGGAGATTTTGTATTAAAACTTGGTAAAAAAAAGAATAATCTTGAAATTCCCATCAGGAATCTGTGTCTGGCCAGGCTAAAATCCACCCTGGATGGAAGTGGGACCTGTTCAGCTGGGCCAGAGCTGCTGGAGTTGGGGTTGGCTTTGGGATTTTGTACTGGACGTTACCGGGATGGCAGGAGGATCCCAAAACTCTTTTTGGGAATGTCCCTCCTTCAGCACTTCCATGTGCCTCCACCTAGTAAAAACATTCAGTGTTTTATTTTAGCATGAATGATCTTAAATGGGCCTAAAAAACCAGTAAATCTCAGGAATTTTGTCCTGATTTCCAGGATCAATTGCCTGGGGGTTTCCTGCCCCTCTGTGTTCACTTTTCCTGGCGCTGGAGTGCACAGAGCATTTTGGAAAGGTTGGAAAATGCTGTGCCTGTGTTTGCTGAGGCTCAGGGGTGCTTTGGTGACACAGACCTGGCCGGGAATAACCCTGGGAGGAATCACAGCAACCCAGGGGCCGTGGGATCAGGGAGGCTGGGAAAGGCTCCGGGACCAGGGGTCACCTGGGAGTGACTGTCACCAGCACCACACCCCGGGTCCCCTTGGAGTCACCTGGGAGTGATTGTCACCATCACCATGCCCCCGGGTCCCCTTGGAGTCACCTGAGGGTGACCCTGTCACCGACACCACACCCCCAGGCTGCTTCCCTGCTGTTCCCACTGCAGTCCCCAAAGGGAGCCTTGGTTTCCTGGAGCTGCCAGCAGCAGGAGGCTGGGTGATCATCCATGAAAAATAAATAATTAAAGGACAAATTCCCTGTTGGAATTTCCAGCCAGGAGCTCCTTGGGCTCAGAACATTCTGTGTAAAACACTGATGTTGTCCTTTATGCAAATGAGCAGCTCTGGGGCAGGTAGTGTCCAGGACACAGCTCTGGGGAGGGTGGAAAATGAAACAAAATTAAATACAATAAAATAAAATAACACATAACAAAATAAAATAAAATGTGTCCTTTCCCTAGCTCCTGAGCAGATGGAGAAGGAGAAAAAGAACAGAGCAGAGGTGGCAAAAGGGGTCCTTTGTTTGGGGTTTTTAACAGCAAGTGCATTACTTGTTGGAACTTTCTATAAACTCAGCTGGAATCCTGTTGGCAGGAAATTGAATATTCCCTGCCCTGAGGAGGCAGGGTTTGTTAGTCTTGGAATTCTGTGTTGGAACAGGGAGATTAAATATCTCCTGCCTTGTCCCAAAATTGAAACACCCCAACACTGTTTTTTATCATGAATAGCAAGGAATTCATTTATGGGTTGGAAACTGGTGCTGCTCTGCTGGGACGGGGGGCTTCAATCCAGGTGGGGCCCAAAGACACACCTACAGAAATCCCCTTCCCTGGTGCCTCAGGCTGAGGGAGGGCAGGCATGGATGGGATACTGGGAGGGAATTCCTGCCTGGGAAGGTGGGCAAACCCTGGCACAGAGTGCCCAGAGCAGCTGGGGCTGCCCCTGCATCCCTGGCAGTGCCCAGGGCCAGGCTGGCCATTGGGGCTGGAGCAGCCTGGGACAGTGGCAGGTGTCCCTGCCATGGCAGGGGTGGCACTGCACGGGCTTTGAGGTCCCTTCCCACGCAACCACACCAGGATTCCCTGAGCCGTCGTGCCCACCCAGAGGATCTGTAATTGCTCTTGTTAATGAGCTGTGCCAGAGCCTGGTGCCCACAGGGGTTGCTGTGGGGCTCTCCTTGGCTGCAGCCTCACTGATCCTTCCCAGCCCTGCAGCTCCTGCAGAGCCTTGGTGGCAAGCAGAGGACTTGGGGTGACGCTGGAATTTCCCTGCGTGGGGCTGGGAGATGCTCCCTGGAATGCAGCTCAGGTCCAACCCCACAGCAGGTACTGACACAGAGCTGCCCTCCTGGAGCCCTCGTGGGTGTTGCTCTCATTGGATATTCCAGAAATAAAATCAGCAGCTGGGAAGGGCTGTGAGTGTCCACCTGAAAAAGGGAAAATATCTCTGCTTTGCTGGTGGCAAGAGTGACCTAAATTTAAGCACTGAGATGGAAGAAGTAGCAGATACCATGGAATCAGAGAGTTCTGGAATGGGTTGGGTGGGAAGGGACCCCAAAGTCCTTCCAGTGCCACCCCTGCCATGGCAGGGACACCTCCCACTGTCCCAGGCTGCTCCAGCCCCAGTGTCTAGCCTGGCCTTGGGCACTGCCAGGGATGCAGGGGCAGCCCCAGCTGCTCTGGCAATTCCAGCCCAGCCCCTCTCCACTCTGGCAGAGAAGGTCAAGCAGCTTTTCCTGGAGATGTATAAAAAGTTCAGGAAAGCTGTGGAATTGCCAGGATTACAATGGGTGTCAGTTTGGAAGGTGAGAATTCTGTCTGGATTCCACACCAATGGAAGGAATATTTTTGCATTTGGGTTGACTGAGCCCCCAAACCTCCTTCACTGAAGGCCTTTGGTGCCAGATTTTTCCTCGGTGAATTTATAACCAAGCAGAGATGGTTAAAAATACCCAAAGAACAGTTTGTGAGGAACACACCGAGCCCAGCAGTGCTGTCACTGCAGTGTCATGTAGGTTGAACATTCAGATGGCTGCTCCCAACTCCAAAATTCAGTGCTAGAATCCCAAAATCCCTGGGGTTGGAAAAGCCCTCCCAGCCCATCCAGTCCAATCTCTGCCTGACCCCCACCTGTCCCCAGCCCAGAGCCCTGAGTGCCACCTCCAGGAGTTCCTTGGACACCTCCAGGGATGGGGACTCCAAACCTCCCTGGGCAGCCCCTGCCAAGGCCTGACCCCCTTTCCATGGGGCAATTCCTGCTGCTGTCCAACCTCACCTGCCCTGGCCCAGCCTGAGGCCGTTCCCTCTGCTCCTGTCCCTGTTCCCTGGAGCACAGCCCGACCCCCCCGGCTGTCCCCTCCTGGCAGGGACTTGTGCAGAGCCACAAGGGCCCCCTGAGCCTCCTTTGCTCCAGGCTGAGCCCCTTCCCAGCTCCCTCAGCCCTCCTGGCGCTCCAGCCCCTTCCCAGCTCCATTCCCGAAGCTGCCCCCCTGGATTCCAGGTGGGAAAAACCTGATGTGTAAAAGAAACTTTGTTTTTCCCCTGTTCCGTGTCTTGGTTCTGGGAATGCTTCACTTGAAGACTCACTGTGGAAGTTTCACTATGAAGGACTGAGAGGTTTAAAATCTAATGGGAAAATTGGCGTCTTCAGCTTCTGGCAAGGCCCTGCTCTGGTGACTGGAAGGCAGAGCCCCCTCAGTGTCATTCCTGGAGGGAAAATGGGTTTTTAGGAGGACAATGTCCAGGCTGTCCTGTAGCTGAGGGTATGCAGAGTGTGATCAGCAGAGGATCAGGCACAGGGACATTTTTGAATGCTGGAAAAAGCCAAAAGAATGGATGGAGAGAGTTCTGTGTGCGGGAATGAGGATGTGGGTTAGGTTTAAAACAACCTTGTGATTCTGGGTATGGAATCACGTGGTGCTGCTGGATCATCTGGGAATGTGGCACAGGGACACGGCTCAGCCCAGGGGCTGCGTGTGCAGAGTGTGGGAGCCAGGGCTGGCACTGCCCAGGATGTGTCCCCTGTGGCCCTGGGGATGACAGCCACTGCCTGCTGCTTGTGTTAATGGCTGCAGAGGGACTGGGGACAAGGCCTGCAGGGACAGCACACAGGGAATGGCTCCCAGTGCCAGAGGGCAGCCATGGATGGGATCTTGGCAATGAGGAATTCCTGGCTGGGCTGGAATTGCCAGAGCAGCTTGGGGCTGCCCCTGCATCCCTGGCAGTGCCCAAGGCCAGGCTGGACACTGGGGCTGGAGCAGCCTGGGACAGTGGGAGGTGTCCCTGCCATGGCAGGGGTGGCACTTGGTGTCTCTGAGGTCCCTTTCCACTCAAACCATTCCAGGATTCCATGAATTCTGTACCTGGTGCTGTGGCCAGAACAGGACTGTGAAGGGTTGTTGAGGAGCTGAGGTGAGATGGTAAAGGGCACAATTGGAAGAGGAAATGTTAAGCAAGAGGAAGAGCCCTGGAAGAGTCTCCTAGGAGTGGTCTGATCAGTGCCTTGCTTTGGTGTAACTCACAGCTTTTCCAAAATTTCAGGTATTAGGAAAGCAAAGTGGAAAAACGTCATTAATAGAACTCACACAGAGGAAAATTGGGATAACTAAAGGGCAGACTAGGGTTAGGGTAGGAGAGGATGGAAAGGGAGGATTCAAAGTGCAGTGCCCCAAGAACAGCCCTGAGGGGCTGGAGTGTCCAGGGAATGGAGCTGGGAAGGGGCTGGAGCCCCAGGAGGGCTGAGGGAGCCGGGAAGGGGCTGAGCCTGGAGCAGAGGAGGCTCAGGGGGCCCTTGTGGCTCTGCACAAGTCCCTGCCAGGAGGGCACAGCTGGGGGGGTCGGGCTGTGCTCCAGGGAACAGGGACAGGAGCAGAGGGAACGGCCTCAGGCTGGGCCAGGGCAGCCTCAGGGGGGATTTTGGGGAAATTCCTTCCCCAGGAGGGTTGGAAAGCACTGGATGGGCTGGAGTCTTCATCCCTGGAAGTGTTAAAAAAATGTGTGGAGGTAGCACTTGAGGACATGGGGTGGCAGTGGATGGGGTTGATGGTGGGACTCGATGGTCTCAGAGCTCTGACCTCAGCAATCCCGTGATCATCTCAGTAGATGTGGAGCAGTAACCGGTGCTTTCCTGCCCCCAGCCAGTCGTGTCCCATCACCATGTTCTGGAAGTTTGATTTGAACACAACATCACACGTGGACAAGCTGCTGGACAAGGAGGATGTGACCCTGGAGGAGCTGATGGACGAGGATGACGTCCTGCAGGAATGCAAGGCCCAGAACCGGCGGCTGCTGGACTTCCTGTGCCAGCAGCACTGCATGGAGCAGCTGGTCACCCTCATCACCCACGAGCCCCCCGTGGACATGGACGAGAAGGTCCGATTCAAGTAGGTATTGGATCCCTGCTCCCCTGGGGCGTGCCAGCCAGGGATCCCGGGGCTGAAAACAGAGATTCCACCTGGGTTCTGTCCTTCCATCAGGGGTGGCACCTCCTCGGGGCGAGGGAGGCTTTGAGCACTGGGGATGTTCCAGCTTTTGGGGTTTGGAGGGAATTGGTTTGGTTTTGATGGTTTGACATTGAGTTGGTCTTCAAAAAATATCCTATTTTAAGTAATGTCTTCAAAAAAACATAGCTCAGGTAATGTCTTAAATAATCAAATATGAAATAATGTAAAAAAAATCCTGTCTCAAATTAAGTCTCAAAAAAATCTTATCCTGCTGTTGCCTCAAAATCCAAAGCCCCCTGAACAGGTTTTTATAGGAAAGGGAAGCACAAGAGGTAGAAATCTCTGAACTCAATGAGTTTCCAATCCCACAGAACAAAGTGAGCAGC
Source organism: Diglossa brunneiventris (assembly GCA_019023105.1). Lineage (NCBI taxonomy): Eukaryota > Metazoa > Chordata > Aves > Passeriformes > Thraupidae > Diglossa > Diglossa brunneiventris. The sequence goes on along the minus strand of CM032353.1, from coordinate 72,938,501 downwards.
AAAATGAATAAAATCTGGGGTATTTTCAGTGTGCTGCACTTCCATATCCTGCTGGTTTTAGGGATCACAGCTTTGGGCAGGCCCTGCCTCGGTTCAGACCACGCTGAGCTCCTCACAGGGGTTTGCTTCTCACCAGAGTTGTGTTTATGTATTTTTAACCCAATGTATGCTCAAAAATTTTGACATTTGGGTTTGGGGAGTTTGTTTGCTTTTGTGAAGTTCTTACAAAGTTTATATAAAAATAAAAGGCTGCTCTAACTATAAATAAATGAAACTGGGCAGGTTTTTCCTGGTGGGGATGGATAAGGGCTGGGGTTGCTGGAAAGCCACAAAAGTGCCACGTTCAGGTGTGGTTTTGGGGTAAGAGTTGATAATGGTATGGGGTGGCTGTTCCCAGGTGAGTGAATGCCTGGGAGTACGTGGGGTAATAACTTGGAATATCCTGTGGCTGCTGTGCAAGGATCCTGCTCTGAAAGGTGAATTTGGGACCCATCTGCAGAGCTGCCCCAGCCCTGGGGCCAGCAGCAGGACCTGGAGCAAGTCCAAGGAGCTGCTCCCAGGGCTGGAGCCCCTCTGCTCTGGAGAGGCCGGGAGAGCTGGGAATGTTCCCCTGCAGAGGGGAAGGATCCAGGGAGAGCTTCCAGCACATTCCAGGGCCTGCAGGGGCTCCAGGAGAGCTGCAGAGGGACTGGGGACAAGGCCTGCAGGGACAGCACACAGGGAATGGCTCCCAGTGCCAGAGGGCAGCCATGGATGGGATCTTGGCAATGAGGAATTCCTGGCTGGGCTGGAATTGCCAGAGCAGCTGGGGCTGCCCCTGCATCCCTGGCAGTGCCCAAGGCCAGGCTGGACACTGGGGCTGGAGCAGCCTGGGACAGTGGGAGGTGTTCCCACCCAAACCATTCCATAATTCCCTGATTATTACCAAACAGGTGAAGAATGAGGGAAGGGGGAGATGAGGGCTGATGTTCATGGAGAATTTTCTTGGCAGCTCTTGGGACTCCCAGGCAGAGCAGGCCCAGAAGCGTCTCCAAAGCCTGGAGAGGGGAAGGAGGGTTTGAGCTCATTAGAAACCAGGGAGGCTTTTGGGATAAATAAAGGCTGAGCAGGAAGAATGGACTCTGTGTAAATCCAGATGGAATCCCACTTTGGCTCTTCAGGAAAGCTTATAAAAGTTGGTTAAGTGGAACAGGGAGAAACTCAATAGCTTTGGAAGGATCTGGGGCTGGGGATGCATGGAGAGGGTTTCATCCAAGGGCTTTATCCCTGGAACAGTGGGATGGAGGTTCATAAAGTTCAGAGTGGAAATTGCAAAGAAGAAAAGTCCCTGGTAAATCCCCATGCAAGCAGAACTTGGGGAATGAAACACCTGAAGGGAGGCTGGAGCAGGAAAGGAGAGTGTGAATCTTGGATCTGCCAATGAGCTGCTGAGCCCAGAGGTGAAGGAAGCTCAGCTTGCAGGGGTCGCAGGGGGAGTTCGGGTGAGGTGAGGTCCCTGCAGCCTGGGAACCTCCAGGGCTGGGATGTGGTACCAGAACGGGAGTGGTGAGGGGTTGGATCAGACCTGGGGCTGTGAGAGCTGCAGGAGCAGAACCTGCTGGGACAGGGAGAGCTCCCATTTCTCCCCTGTCCATGGGATGTGTATCCCAGCGAGGCTCTACACATAGATCTTTAGGAATTGTAGATGTTTTTTGCTTGGAATGAGCCAGGAAAAGGAGGAAAGAGTCCTGGTGTCCCCTTGGGGCTGTAAGGGATGGAAGGGCTGGAAGGTCCCTCTGTGGTGGTGACAGTGACATCCTCAGCCTCAGCTCCTTGGGCAGCACCAAGCCTGGAACAGCAGCAGTAGGGCCTGAGGGGCTTTTGGAACCTCCAGGGCTGGAACTGCAGGAACAGGGGGAGGCTGCTGGGGGAGGGAATGGTGCAGGGAAAGGGTCAGAGCTCCCAGCTGGCCTGGAAGGGGCTTGTCCTAGTGGCTTGTAGGGAATGCAGAGATTGGGAAGGATCCTGGTGTAGAAACCTGGTGTGGTCACAAATCACTAGTAACCCATTGTGGGAAAAGTGTCCTCACCAGAGAGAACCAGTCATGAGATGGGTTGGGTGGGAAGGGCCTCAGAGCCCCTGCAGTGCCACCCCTGCCATGGCAGGGACACCTCCCACTGTCCCAGGCTGCTCCAGCCCCAGTGTCCAGCCTGGCCTTGGCCACTGCCAGGGATGCAGGGGCAGCCCCAGCTGCTCTGGCACCCTGTGCCAGGACATGCCCACCCTCCCAGGCAGGAATTCCTTCACTTCCTTTGTGGAGGGCAGATCTCCAGAGAGTTCCCATCTCATCTGTGGTGGCTCTGGGTGTGTCACTGCAGGTATCCCAACACGGCCTGCGAGCTGCTGACCTCGGACGTGCCGCAGATCAACGACAAACTGGGCGGGGACGAGACCCTGCTCAACATCCTCTACGACTTCCTGGACCACGAGCCCCCCCTGAACCCCCTCCTCGCCAGCTTCTTCAGCAAGACCATCGGGAACCTCATTGCACGGAAAACAGAACAGGTGGGGATGGCTCTGTCCCAATCCAGGGAATTCCCCGGCACTGCCCGTGCTGTGTCCTTGCTGTGAGCTCGTGGTACTCCTGGACTTGGGTTTAAGGTTGGAGGTGAAATGGGGTCTCTGGAAAGTTCTCAGAATTTCTCAGTGCAGGGAAATGCTGGTGTGGACAGACTCTTCCCAGAGTTTTGGTTTGGGATCTGCCACGGCTGGGATATCCCTATGGCACAGCTAAAGCTTCACTTTTCGTGCCAAGGCATTTTGAGGATCATCAGAGTCATCCCAATCCATAAACAAGGCCTCAGGCTCATCCTTATGGAAGGGGTGCTGAGGCATGGGCTGAACAGGGATTCAGGAATACTCACATCCCAGTAAATACCAGGGTTGTAAATGCTGCCTGGTAGGGAGCTTGAGAGGAAAGGAAAATCCTCCAGCTTCACTTATTTCCATGGCATTGCGTTTCTTTGTGGCACAGAGGGGAGAAAAGTTGGCTGAAAAGATCTGATTTGGTGTTGCCTTGGAATAAGAATTATTCCCTTGTTCCCTGGAGAGCTCCCAGCCCAAGGTCGGTGGTTGAGACACAAAGGAGAAGCTCCGGGAGCTGTGAGGGAGTTGTGGGGAGTTTGTGGGGGGAGCTGTGAGGGAGCTGTATGTCCCGCTGGCAGCTGATGCAGACTCCTGTTTCCACAGGTGATCTCATTTTTGAGGAAAAAGGACAAGTTCCTGAGCCTGGTGCTAAAGCACATCGACACCTCTGCCATGATGGACCTGCTGCTGCGCCTCATCAGCTGCGTGGAGCCCACGGCGCTGCGCCAGGACGTGCTCAACGTGAGGGCCTTCCCCTCCCAGCCCCTGTCCCTGCCAGATGGGGTCTGTGGGTGGTTCATCCCAGGAGCAGATCCACCCCTCTGGCAGCTCCTGTTCCCAGGGCTGGGGTCGCTCCATGGGGTCCCTCAGCCCCATTGTGGCTCCAGGGCAGCAGCCTGGGTCACTGCTGGCAGCAAAGGGGTTCCCACTCGTTTTTCCATGGAGTAACCTCTTTTTAGTCCAGCTGGAGAGCTTGGAGAAAGGGAAACTGTGTTTTCCCAGTGTTCAGAAATCCAGACATTGATTGGGACAGTAATTAGTGTAATTCCTTACCATGTTCAAGGAATCATAGAGTCAAGGAATCCTGGAATGGTTTGGGTTAGAGAGGACCCTAAAGCCCTTCCAGTGCCACCCCTGCCATGGCTGGGACACCTCCCACTGTCCCAGGCTGCTCCAGCCCCAGTGTCCAGCCTGGCCTTGGACATGCCAGGGATGCAGGGGCAGCCCCAGCTGCTCTGGCAATTCCAGCCAGGAATTCCTCATTGCCAAGATGCCATCCATGGCTGCCCTCTGGCACTGGGAGCCATTCCCTGTGTGCTGTCCCTGCAGGCCTTGTCCCCAGTCCCTCTGCAGCTCTCCTGGAGCCCCTTTAGGCCCTGGCAGGGGCTCTGAGCGCTCCCTGGATCCTTCTCCTCTCCAGGTGAGCACCCCCAGCTCTCCCAGCCTGGCTCTGGAGCAGAGGGGCTCCAGACTCATCCCTGGAAATGTTTTTCCTTGTAATGGAGGTTTGCTCATTTCCCAGGCAGCTGAGTTTGGGCATTTTTGGGATGAGTCTGGGGGATGTCACACATGCAGCAGTGTTCCTGGAAGAGGAGTGGGATGTGAATGGAAACAGGTGGAGATGAGGGGCTGAGCCTGCATGTGGGGCTGGGAGGGAGGAGTGGCAGGGAGCCTTTGGAGAGGACCTTCCTGGTTTGCCTGGGCCGGAAAGGGGGATAGGGAATGGTTTGCATGGAGAACAGGAAGTTGTGGAGCAAGGTGAACGTGCAGTGACAGCTGCTCCAACATCTGGCAGGAGGTGGAATTGCTGGGTGTGAGCAGCAGGAAGAGTAGGAGCTGCTGGGAGAATGTGGTGGGGTTCTGCCACCGCTGCTCAGATGAGGCTGTTTGTCCCTGGAGCATTCCATGTTTTCCAGAGGGGCCTGCATGTTAGTTCCATGGCAGGATGCAAATCCAAATCCATCCCCATCCATGCTGATGCAAATCTGAATCCCGTCCCTGCCTCAGGGATGGGATTGGAGAGGGAAGGAAGGGCTTCCTCTTCCTGCAGAGCTTCCCAGAGCCCTTCTTGCTCTGAGTTCTTGGACATCCATCGAGGATTTTCTCTGCTGCTCTTTTCCCTGCAGTGGCTGAATGAAGCCAGGATTATCCAGAGACTCGTGGAGCTGATCCATTCGAGCCAGGATGAAGATGTGAGTGGCACCAGGGCTGGGGATTTGGGGGGCTGGGTCCTGCAGGGTCTGGGAGATTTCCATTTGCCTTGTCCTGGTGATCTGTGGAGGAGCCACTGGGGGTGGTCTTGGGATGTCCCATCTTCTGCTCAGCGCCAGATGAGGGGTTTTGGAGTGGTTTCATCTGCTTTTGACTTATTTTACTCCAAATTTCTTGGTTCTGCTGCCTCAGTTTATTTCAGTCCTACAGACAGTGGAGATTTCCCTTGGGATTAGGAAGGAACCTGCTGTTCCTGGAAGATTCTTTAAAATCAACCACTTTATGCCATTTTCATATCTTTTTAGCCCCAAGTCGGAATTCAGTTGTAAAGTCCAGAAAATGCAGCTCTCTGAGCCCAATTCCCTCACCTCATCCCAGGCAAATTTCCCTCTGTGAGGGGAAAGCTGGGAACATCCCCATGGATTTGTGTTGGAGCAGGTGCTGAGGTACAGCAGCTCCAGAGAGGCTTTGCCTGATGGCCAGAACCGGAGGATGAATTCCTCAAACACCCCTGGAAAGCCTTTTAAATCCCAGGAATGAAATGGTGAAGGGTTTTCTCAAGCAGGAAAGCTGAGCAGAAGGAGGAAGGATGGGGATGTTTGTGTTGCAGATGTGCAGATTAGCAGGATTGAGGAGAGGAAAAGGAATCCTCACCCCTGAGCTCCTGAATGGTCACGTTTGGGCCAATCTCCTTTGAGTGCAAAGCCTGTTGATGCTGCAGCTCCAGGAGTGTCCAGCCCTGAGTAACTCCAGGGAGAGCAGGAGTGGGGTTAATCCCAGCCAGAGCACTCCCAGCCTGGCTTGGCCCCGGCGCTGACGCTGCTCCTGTCCCGTTTCCAGAGGCAATCCAACGCTTCCCAGACCCTGTGTGACATCATCAGGCTGAGCAGAGACCAGAGCACTCAGCTCCAGGATGTCCCGGAGCCAGATCCACTTCTCACAGCACTGGAATCGTGAGTACTGGGGGCACTGGGCATGCTGGGGGCACTGGGTGCACTGGGAGTGGCTCCTGGAGCGCTCTGCAGGGAGCAGACAGAGCAGGGATGTTCCTTTGGAGCTGAAGCAGCTCTGAATGGCCTCTTCAGTGATCTGGGTTGGGGCTCTGTCTAGAGGCAGGTGGGGGTCAGGGAGCCCAAAGGTCCCGGCCTGATCCAGGGTGAGGCAAAAACCCAAGGAATTCCAGCCTGGAGAAGGGAGGGTTGTGTGGGGGCCTCACAGCACCTTCAGGGTCTGAAGGGATCTCAAAGGAATTCCGGGACCTTTAATGAGGGCTGTGATTCCCTGCAGTGGCAGGGGTGATGGCCATGGATGACATGGTACTTACAGACTTTTTTTTGGTAATTTTAGGCTTTCTTTGTAGCTTTGGAGAGGGCTGTGGGACCCTGCACTTCCAGGAACCATCTCCAGAATTCATGCTCAAAATAAAGGAGCATTTTGGGCAAAGGGGTTCTCTTACTCCCCTTTCTGCTGAAGGTCACAAAGCTCATTACCCTTCCTGGCCAATTTTCCCAGCATTACAGTGACCTTTTGGGTTTTGGATAACTTTTATCATTCCTGAGCCAGAAATGAATGATCAGCATGAAGGAGGTGGGATCAGGGAATGAGCCCCAAATCCAGGTTCAGGAGCTGCTGGCTGGGTGCAATAAAGGGAATTTGGTTCATTACAGAAAATTGCCCCCTTTTCCTGCCTCTGCCTCCCCTGCTCTGCTGACAGAGGGTATTTAGATGCTCCTTATTCAAATAATCCTCCCTCATGAATTATTCAGCTGTTTTTACATTTTTGTCTCATATTTTATTTATACCCATGGAAAGGAGACTTTTTGGAACGTTAGAAAACAGTCAGGATTGGGCTGTGAACTCCAGGGATGCTGGGTTTGTCTGGACATGGGACTGGGGAAGACAGGAAGGGACTTCCTGAGGGCTGGATTTTGGGGAGCTGTCCCTGAGGGATGGAGCTGGGATGTGGTGGGGAACAGGAGCTGCAGGAACTGGAGCAACAACTGACAGAACCAGAGGACACAGCCTCGAGCTGTGCCAAGGGAAATTCAGGTTGGAGAGCAGGAAAAAGCTTTTGCAGCAAGGGGGATAAAGTTCTGGAATGGCTGCCCGGGGAGGTGGTGCAGTCCCCATCCCTGGGGGTGTTTAACAAGCCTGGATGTGGCACTGGGTGCCAGGGGCTGCCTGAGGGGTTGGGTCTGGGCTGGACTCCATGGCCTTGAAGGTCTCTCCCAACCTGGTGATTGTGTGATCTGGGCAGCAGGGCTGGCCTCAGCCTCCTGTTCCTGCCACCTGTCATTCCTTGGTCTGGCACAGAGCTGTGGGAAGAGTGGGATCTTCCCTTTGCCTTCAGTGGCTGCCCAGACAGTGCCTGGCGGGTGCAGCAGGCGCAGCCCCGTGTGAGTGAGCCCTGTGTCCCCAGGCAGGAGTGCGTGGAGCAGCTCCTCAGGAACATGTTCGACGGGGAGCAGAGCGAGACCTGCATCGTCAACGGAACCCAGGTGCTCCTGACGCTGCTGGAAACGCGGCGCTCCGGGTGAGCCGGGACCGCCGCGACTGCCGGGATCACTGCGACTGCCGGGATCACTGGGATTGCTGGGATCACTGCGATTGCCGGGATCACTGCGATTGCCGGGATCACCAGGATCACTGGGATTACTGGGGTCACTGGGGTCACTGGGATTGCCGGGATTACCAGGATCGCTGGGATCTCCAGGGTCACTGGGATTACTGGGATCACTGGGATCACTGGGATTGCCGGGATTACCAGGATCGCTGGGATCTCCAGGGTCACTGGGATCACTGGGATTGTCAGGATCACCAGGGTCACTGGGATTGCTGGGATTACTGGGATTATCGGGATCACTGGGATTGCCAGGATCAGCAGGATCACTGGGATTACTGGGATTACCAGGATCACTGGGATTACTGGGATCGCCAGGATCACCAGGATCACTGGGATTGCCGGGATTACTGGGATTACCGGGATCACCAGGATTGCTGGGATCACTGGGATTACCGGGATCACTGGGATTACCAGGATCTCCAGGGGCTCCAGGCTGGGCTGGAGGCGCAACAGGAAAGGCACTGCCCAGACACAGGGAATGGCTTCAGGCTGGAAGAAGGGAGTCTTAGATGGGATACTGGGAGGGAATTCCTGGCTGGGAGGGTGGGCAGGCCCTGGCACAGGGTGCCCAAGGCAGCTGGGGCTGCCCCTGGATCCCTGGCAGTGTCCAAGGCCAGGCTGGACATTGGGGCTTGGAGCACCGGGACAGTGGGAGGAACATTTGTTAGGTAGCTCTTGCTGAGCCATTTTCTTTGGAAGTGTTTGGGAGTTTGGAACTCCAGGAAGCACTTTGGGAATATAGTTTGCCAGCTCTGCTGGGAGGTTATTTCTGGTCAGCTCCTCCTGAGCTCAGCACAGGTTTGGTTGTGTGAGCAGCACCTGGGAAATGATACCAATATTAACTAATATGGTATAATAAATAATAGAAATAACTAATATAATAGAATCAATACTGTGCAGGTATGGGAATGTGTTCAGGAGCTGAATATTATTATTTTTCATCCTCATTTTTGAAGAGAAAACCACTGACATGGCCAGTGTGACTGGAGACTCTTTAACAAAATCTCCACCTCTGGATACTGGGGGCAGTTCTGGGCCCCAGGAGAAGGAAGATGGAATGCAGGAAGTGTAGAAGGAAAATGGTTTTAGTGGAATTGCTGATTAAACACCAGGTTGGGCACTGGTTTAATATGATAAAGTCCCAGAATCCCAGGATGGACTGGGTTGGGAGGGACCTTGAGGACCCTGGTATCACTTGGTTGTTCAGAATGGGAAGAGGGAATGCTGAGTGACTCCAAGTGAATCCTGGTGTTCCCTCAGAGTGGAAGGCCTGATGGACTCGTACACTCAGGGATTTGAGAGGTCTTACACTGTCAACAGCAGCATCTTACACGGCATCGAGCCCCGGCTCAAGGACTTCCACCAGCTGCTGCTGTGCCCACCCAAGGTACCGCCGGCGCTCCCGGGACTCCAGACAGCTCCAGCACGGACATGTGGCCAGGGAGGGGAAATCCACACCAAATCCTCTAACTCAGGCGTGCAGGGATGAGCAGCAGCAGTCAGAGTTGTGTTCAGGGAAATCTTTGGGACTGGGGGATTGAGGGAGATGGGAAGGGATGGAGAGGAAGAAACTTTCAGGGGATAGTTGGATTTTAATCTTCTGATTTGGAAGTTAAATCTCCCAGTGGCCCCAGAACCATCCTCTTGGGAAGGTGGTTTAGGTTTCCCTGCTGACAACATTCCTGAAATGGGTGGGTTTGTTAAATCTGAGAGTTCCGGCTGGGGTTGTTAGGGATCATCCAGTGCTACTCCATGAAGGGCAGGGTCACCTGGAGCAGGTGACACAGGGACATGTCCACCTGGGATTGGGATGCCTGCAGAGCGGGGGACTCAGGCCCTCCCTGGGCAATGCAGGGTTCCAGGGCTCTGTCCCCTCCATGGGAAGCTCTTGCCCCTGGTGAGGTGGAATTCCCAGGGTTGGAATTACGGCCAAGGCCCTGTAGAACCCTGGTGCAGGTGCACTGTGGGAACGTTGTCCTGCCCTGACTGCCCTCCCTGCCCTCAGAAACCGGCGATCCTGACCACGCTGGGGGTGCTGGAGGAGCCGCTGGGGAACGCGCGGCTGCACGGCTCGCGGCTGATCGCGGCGCTGCTGCACGCCAACACGCCCAGCATCAACCACGAGCTCTGCAGGCTCGGCACCATGGACTTGTTACTTGTGAGTGGCTGGGGGCACCGGGGGTGGGGACGGGAGCTGGGATCCCTTCTCTGCGGGGTGTGTGCCACGGGGCCAGAGTCCCGATATTTCCCTTACCTGCTTCAGCTCCTCCTCCCCTGGAGGAGTGTTTGTGATCCAAATCTGACTGTTTGGGGTTTTGGACTGAGCCTCACACTTCCAATTCCATGTTAGTTCAGCGGAGAAGCTGTGATACAGTCTCTGCTGTGTGTGTGAGCTCCTGGAATGATGAGAGATTAATTTTCTCCCAGGATCCCTGAGGATGGAAAAAGCCTTGCAGAACCTGGGAAGCCTTAAGAGAATTAATTCCACCCTTAGCAGTGCTTTAGTTCCTGTTTTTCCTAGGCTTCATTGAGCCCCAGCAGAGTTGTTTGATTCAGTGTGTCTGTGCTGTGAGTGCTGTGTGAGAGGATTCCTAAGTGCTCCATTTATTGGGAATATTCACTGATTTCCCAGCAGACTGAGCGCCCTGGGAACGCAGAGCCCAGCCTGCACTGGGTGCTGGCATGTAGCAGGAAAACTGTTTGAGTGGAAATGCTTGATCAAACAACGGCTTGGGCAACAATTTAATATCCCAGAGTCCCAGAATCCTGGGATGGGTTGAATTGGGAAGATTCTTAAAGATCCCTGATATCATTAAAACCAGGAAAATTTATCCCGAGTAAACTCTTCCATCTCTCATTTCTCCTCCAGGATTTATTTTTTAAATACACGTGGAATAACTTTTTGCATTTCCAAGTGGAGCTGTCCATAGCAGCCATCCTGTCCCACTCGGTGCACGAGGGGAAGCCCAGCCCGGGGGAGCAGGGCAGCAAAGAGGAGGCTCCGAGTGGGAGCGCGGCCCCGGAGCCCGCGGAGCCCGCACAGCCCGCACAGCCCCCTGCCGGAGCCACCGAGAACGTCATGGTCACCCACGTGAGAGCTGGGCTGGGGTCTCCAGGGTCCTGGGGCTGGGGCTGGGGCTACCAGGGATCTCTGGGGTGGGGCTGGGGCCACCAGGGATCTCTGGGGTGGGGCTGGGGCCACCAGGGATCTCTGGGGTGGGGCTGGGGTCACCAGGGATCTCTGGGTGGGGCTGGGGTCACCAGGGATCTCTGGGGTGGGGCTGGGGTCACCAGGGATCTCTGGGTGGGGCTGGAGTCACCAGGGATCTCTGGGGTGGGCTGTTCCAGAGCAGGCACTTGTCTCAATGTGGATTTTTAAAATTATTATTTATTTTAATATGTAATTTTTAGTGGGTTTTGTTGTAATTTATTGCCTTTAAAAATTGTTTTTATTATTTATTATCAAATTTTAGTGGGCTTTATTGTTATCTATTTTTAGTGTGTTTTATTTATTATAATTTGTAGTGGGTTTTATTATTATTTTTATCTATTTTTGGTGATCTTTATTATTATTTATTATCATTTGTAGTGGTTCTCATGGAGCTGTGGTTGCTTTTGTGCCTTTATTTGTAGCATCCCATTAAAACTCCCCTCATTTAATGACCCTGTAAATCCCTTGGTATTTATTAAAATTAACTCCATTTATTATTAAAATTCCATTTTTTAAAGTAAAAATTACTACAAATTTTGGACGAAAAACTAACCAAGACCATTCCAGCTGTCAGTAGCTGGGCCTCAGTGTGGTGGCTGGAAAATGCCAGCAGAGCTTTAATTCCTGCTGCTGGGAGGCTCAGGAGCAGCCTGGGGATGCTCCGGGTGTTGCTGCTCTGCTGGGATCCTCTGGGGAAAAACCAGGAAGGAACTGGGCTCTTGGGCAGGAGAAGGGCTGAGGTTGGAGCTCCTGAGGAGCAGCCATGGAAGGAGCAGGAGGATCCACAGTTCTCCTTTGGAAAATCCTGAATACCCTCCCTTTTTCCCCACAGCTGTTCCAGAAGTGCTGCCTGGTGCAGAGGATATTGGACGCCTGGGAAGCCAATGACAAAATCCAGTAAGGAATTGCTGGCCTGGGGCTGCACATTGACTTTGGAATGTTCTTGGAGAATTTCCATTTTAATGGTGTCCAAACAGACTTGGATTTTGGTTGGGATTTGGAACTGGGGTGGTTTGCATGCTGGCAAGCCAAATACCCAAATTTTGGACAGGATTTGAAGGCATGATGGGGTTTATGGGTGTTTCCAACGCCCCACCTCAAACACTCAGTCTTCTGCTTTCCTGCTTTTTCAGGGAATCCCATGGAATATTCACTTTTTAAACTTTTTGTTTGTTTGTTTGTTTGTTTTAAATGTACAATTTTATTCTTCCTGGAGTAGAAGACTGTTGGAAATTGGGGTGGCCAAGCATTTGTGGCCTGAATTTTCTATTTTAGCTTTATAAACCCCTTGGATTTTGTGCTGATTGGGCTGATCAGAGCTAAATATTCTAAAAGAACTAAAATGTTAAAGTGGAAATATTCCAGAGGTTTCCGTGTACAGCTCAGTGTTTGGTCCTCCCTCTCTATTTTGAGCTCCTCGTGGCTTCCAAGGGCTTTGGAGTCTCACTGGAATTGTTTAGGCCATAATTGGTGGATTGAGATCTGGATTACATTTTTTTTTTGTTGGTGTGGTTTGGAGTTTTAGGTTTTTGGTTCTTTTTACAGCCCCTTGTCCACATAAGGAATTGTGCTGGGCATTTCCTTGCCCAGTTCTGTAGGACCAAAAATATCCCTGGGTGCTGCTTGGGAGTTTTCCTGATTAAACCAGAAAGGAACCAGAGCTCATCCCTATTTCCTGCCAGAGTTCCAGTCACCACCACACTGGAAAGAATCTGAATGGAAGGAAAAAAATAGGGATTGAAGCAGAGGAATCTCAGCTGGGGCTTTGGGAAGGTAGAGTTTCCTTGGCTGCTCTCAGTGGGCAGATGAAGGCCAGCAGGGACCGACCCTGCATCCCTGGCAGTGCCCAAGACCAGGCTGGACATTGGGGCTGGAGCAGCCTGGGACAGTGGGAGGTGTCCCTGCCATGGCAGGGGTGGCACTGGAGGAGCTCTGAGGTCCCTTCCCCCCCAACCCATTCCCAGAGCTGCTTTGGAGCATAGTTTCACTCTGCAGGAAGGGAAGCAGTGAGGAGCCAGAGCAGGGACACTCAGGGCTGCTTGGGCTCTGTGTTGGGAACTGGTTTTATCCCAGAGGGAATCCCATGCTTGGATGGGAATGTCTTCTCTTCTGGGGGAGTCACTGCTGTAATCCCAGTCCCACCCTGGAGCTCTGCCAGTAGCTGTGCTGTAGATCCCTAATTCTGGGAGTTTTCTTCCCTGAGAATTACAATCAGATTTATTCCTGCATCTTTTCCATGTTTAGCTCCTTGTTTGGAGCCCCTCCCATGTTACCTGAGCAGGAGGAGGGATCAGGAGGGAACAGGGCAAAATGAAGGAAGGTCCCTGCCCTGGGGCCGAGCTCACCCCATCCTGCCAGAGCAGGGCTGATCCCTGTGTGGGGCTGAAATTCTGTGGGCATTGGGGCAGGAATGCTGTGGCCAGTGGGGCAGGAATGCTGTGGCAATTTTGTGGCTAGAATTCTGTGACCACTGGGGCAGGAATGCTGTGGCCATTGTGGCTGGAATGCTGTGGCCATTGGGGCAGGAGTGCTGTGGCCATTGTGGCTGGAATTCTGTGGCCAGTGGGGCAGGAGTGCTGTGGCCATTGTGGCTGGAATTCTGTGGCCAGTGGGGCAGGAGTGCTGTGGCCATTGTGGCTGGAATTCTGTGGCCAGTGGGGCAGGAGTGCTGTGGCCATTGTGGCTGGAATTCTGTGGCCAGTGGGGCAGGAGTGCTGTGGCCATTCCCAGGGCTCTGTCCTGGCTCTGTAGTTATCCCGGTTCCATGGGCATCCCATCCTGGCTCCATGGGTGTCTCGGCTCTTTTGATATCCTGGTTCTGTAGGTATCCTGGTTCTGTGGGTATCCCGACTCCATGGGTATCCTGGCTCTGAGGGTGTCCCGGCTCTGTGGGTGTCCCGGCTCTGTGGGTATCCCAGTTCCATGGGTATCCCAGTTCTATGGGTATCCCAGTTCCATGGGTATCCCAGTTCCATGGGTATCCCGGTTCCGTGGGTGTCCTGGCTCCGAGGGTGTCCCAGTTCCATGGGTATCCTGGCTCCGTGGGTGTCCTGGCTCCGAGGGTGTCCTGGCTCCAAGGGTGTCCTGGCTCTGTGGGTGTCCCGGTTCCGTGGGTGTCCTGGCTCCGAGGGTGTCCCGGTTCTGTGGGTATCCCAGTTCCATGGGTATCCTGGCTCCAGGGGTGTCCCGGCTCTGTGGGTGTCCCGGTTCCGTGGGTAGCGGCTGCTCTCTGTTCCAGGGCAGAGGGCGGCAGGAGGAGAGGGAACATGGGGCACCTGACCCGCATCGCCAACGCCGTGGTGCACAACATGGAGAAGGGGCCCATGCAGGCCCAGATCAGTGACTTCATCAAAGGTACTGCCTGCTTCTCCTCTTCAGCCTCCTTCTCCTTCTCCTTCTCCTTCTCCTTCTCCTTCTCCTTCTCCTTCTCCTTCTCCTTCTCCTTCTCTTCTCCTCCTTCTCCTCCTTCACTTTTCACTGCTCTCCAGGGAAAAATAACCCTTGGGAGCTCCTGGGAGGGCTCACTGCAGGTATTTCTTCAAGATCCTTTCCCATTGGACAGTGTTCCCAGAGAAATCCCACAATATCCTATCATTTAAAGTATGATGAGACCCCATTTGGCTGCTCTTGGTTTTCACACAGTGAGGTTAAGATTGGACAGTGGGAGGTGTCCCTGCCATGGCAGGGGTGGCAGTGGATGGGCTTTGAGGTCCCTTCCCACCCAGCCCATTCCATGATTCCATGACTCTCTGAGGAAAGAGACATGAGGTTAAGTGTCCCCAGATGTGCTCATCAGGGATATTCCCACTGCCAGGCTGTGTCCATCCTGCCCTCACTGGATCCACTTGGAGAACTGGTTTTGTCCCGTGGCTTTGGGTGGGAGGAAGGAAGATTTTCCATTTTCCACATTTTCCATCCCCACTGCTCAGCCTCTGCCAGGCTGGGAGGGGGCACAACTGGGCAGTGACAATCTGAGGGCACAATCTTCTGCTCTTTCCTCCTTTTATTATTTCTCCATTTCCCTGCCTCAACCCTCAAGTTCTGCTCACCTTTGTGCTCCCAGTTGTGCTGGGCTGGGAGGGATGGGAGAGGAGGGCAGCCCTGGTCCCCAGGAGAAAAGGGAAGACCCAAGCACAGCTGGAGCCCTGCTCGGGGTTGTTCCCAGCAAGGTGAGAGAAGCTGTGAGTCCTTAGCCCAGGTGAGTCCCCAGAGAGTTCAGCTGGCTCAGAACTCCCATGATTTCTGTGTCCCTCTCATTCCAGAGTTGCCTGAGGACTGCAGGGGCAGGTGGGAGAGTTTCGTGGAGGAGACGCTGACGGAGACAAACCGGAGAAACACGGTGGATTTGGTGAGTTGGTCACTCCAGTGCCTGCTGGGCTTCCCCTAACAGAAGAAAGGGAAATTCCTGGTTTTTCTCATTTTCCTTCTTTTGCTGAAGAACGCTTCAAGGCAGAGTAGAAAGCATTTCCATAAGCATGTTTCATAAGAGTCCTTCAGCAGAGCTGATCTGTGGTGCTGAGCTGGTCCCTGGGATTCCTTGGGGCAGCTCCTGCCTGGGCAGGAGTCTGGGCTTTGGTGGAACTGAAACACTGGAGCTTTTCCAGCTTTCCCTGGTTCCCTGACTGGTTTGTGCTTTCCCAGGTGAGCACCCACCACCTGCACTCCTCCAGCGAGGATGAGGACATTGAAAGTGCTTTTCCCAACGAGCTCACTCTCCAGCAGGTGAGTTGGGAACATCTTCACTATTCGCTATTCGCTGCTCCAGTTGCCTTTGGTCCATCCTGGTCTGGAGCAGCTTCCTGAACTCTGCTCCCAGTCTGTGTTCAGCTCCTTTGGGCTTTCCCAGAGCAGTTCCATGGCCTGGGATCCACCTGGGAGCAGGGCAGGAGGCATTGGGGCAGGAATCCCAGAGCTCTGTGTGACCCTGCTCTGGGAAAGGGTCACAGTGAGGATTTCACACTCTTCCCTGGGATTTTAATGCTTTCCTGGAGGAGCTCCACTGGCTGTTTCTGGAGTGTTTCTGAGCACCCTACTGATGGATTTTTGGGATCCCTTCCCAGGCCTTCTCCGAGTACCAGATCCAGCAGATGACGGCCAATTTTGTGGATCAGTTTGGCTTCAATGACGAGGAGTTTGCAGACCAGGATGACAACATCAAGTGAGTCTGGGGGTGTTTGGTGGCAGCACCGAGTGAGTCTGGGGGTGATTGGCATTTCAGCCTCTTTGCATCCCATCCTCCCTCTGCTTCAGGTTTACAAATGAGCCTTGTTATCCCTCCTCAGGTTGTAAACAGCTCCTTGTTTTCCAGGAGCCCAGCCCGATCTCCAGAGCCAGGTGGAGAAGCAAGGAAAAGTATTCCTTCATTTCAAAGAGGGATATTTGAAATAAAGCAGGCAACTGTTGTCCAGCCCTGGTCTGGAATGAGTTTAAAGACAAAGCATGAGAGCAAACTCTGGGCAGTTAAACAGATCTTTTCCAAGGCATTAAATCCTTATTGGAAGGAGGAGTGAAGGGACAGTGCTCTGTTGGAGTCCATGGAAAATGCGGCCATTTTCCCTCTCCTGAGGAAGGGAGCAGGGATGATCAGGGGCAGTGGCGGTTCAGGGAGACAGGGAAGGAGATTCAGTGTTACACAACTTGCTGAATCCAGAGCTCGGAATTTGCTGCTTTACAGAATTCCTTTAATCCATTAAAGCTGCAACTCATCCTCCTTAGAAATGTACCTGGCACTGGGATTATCCCAGTGGCCATAATAAATTCTGAAACTGGGCCCAGTTATGGACTGAGCAGTGTTCCAGGGGATCCCAGTGCTCCTGGGTTTGTCTCCATCCCAGGAATTCCTTTGAATCCAAGGCAGCACCTCTGCCCTTCCCATCCAGGGTTTTTCCTGAGCCTCAGAGATGTCAGAAATTTGATAAGGCAAAAAAGTTCTAGAAATAGAATCAGAATTGAAATGGACAGAAATTATTCTGTTCTACACATAAATATTTAAAATAAAATAAAATAAAATAAAATAAAATAAAATAAAATAAAATAAATAAAATTTTCACTAAAATGGCAAATAAAGACTTTTCATCTCCATGTGAGTGAGGGGCAGGGAGGAGTTAAATCCCTGTGGAGCTGCCCCAGGGGCCTCGTGCCCAGTGTAAAATGAACATGAAACTGGAAAATGTCTGCCTGGCATGTTGTAGCTCCTTTGTGATTGGAAAAGGAGAATGTCCTGCAAAAAGGGGAATATTCTGGGAGTGGTGCTCCCTGCCAGCTGTTTCCAGGTGGTGGACACTGGGCTGGAAGTGAATTGGAATATTTAAGGACTATCAGTCATGTGTCAGTGTCCTTGGGATTGCAGGAGTATTGAACAGGAGAGTCTTTCAAAGAAAATGACACTGGAAAAGCTACAGATCCATGCGTAGGGAGAGTGAGCTCTTCCTGAATCCAAACTCTGGGAACTGGGAATTTCTGGGCCTGCAGCACCCTCTGCTGTTCCCACCAGGGGCTCCCCTGGCTTGGACTGGGAATTGGGTAATCGGGGATATTCACATCCTGGGATATTCACAGAACAGCACACCTTGGGCTTTGAGACTGAGATTCACGGAATGCCGGGATCCCTGAGGCTGGAAAAGCCCTCCCAGCCCATCCAGTCCCAGCTCTGCCCGATGCCCACCTTGTCCCCAGCCCAGAGCCCCGAGTGCCACCTCCAGGAATTCCTTGGACACCTCCAGGGATGGGGACTCCAAATTTCCCCTGACAAGGCATGAACCCCTTTCCATGGGGAAATTCCTGTTGATGTCACCCTGAGGCTCCCCTGTCCCAGCCTGAGGCCATTCCCTCTCCTCCTGTCCCTGTTCCCTGGAGCACAGCCCGACCCCCCCAGCCGTCCCCTGGGAAAACCTCTCCAGTGCCCCCCCTACCATGGGCAGAGAATGTTCTAGGCTGGAATAACCCTTCCCTCAGTGAGGGGACACGGTGGGCAGGAGTGGCTGCGCAGGGACCCCAGCCCGGGAGTGGCTCTGGCTCTGCTGCTGTCCCTCTGGGAAGCACAGGCTCCTGGGAGCCACCCCTGAGGCTCTTCCCTCCCTCCTCCCTCCCAGCGCTCCCTTTGACCGCATCGCCGAGATCAACTTCAACATCGATGCTGACGACGACAGCGTGAGTGGGGCTCTGGGCTGGGGCTGGGGTCAGTGTGCTGCTGGAAAAAAGAGGCGCTGCTTGCATGCTGAGAGAGCAAAGATTTGGGGGGTTTGGGCAATGCAGAGGGGCCTGAGAGAGCTGGGCACTACTGGCCCCTCAGGGCTTCCTGCCAGGAAATGTTCCCTCTGAGGCAGCACCCCTGGCACAGAGGGAATCTTCCTCCCTCCCTGCAGTGCCAGTCTGTTCTTAGAATCATGGAATCCTGGGATGAGTTGGGTGGGAAAGGACCTCAGAGCCCCTGCAGTGCCACCCCTGCCATGGCAGGGACACCTCCCACTGTCCCAGGCTGCTCCAGCCCCAGTGCCCAGCCTGGCCTTGGGCACTGCCAGGGATGCAGGGGCAGCCCCAGCTGCTCTGGCAATTGCAGCCCAGCCAGGAATTCCTCATTGCCAAGATCCCATCCATGGCTGCCCTCTGGCACTGGGAGCCATTCCCTGTGTGCTGTCCCTGCAGGCCTTGTCCCCAGTCCCTCTGCAGCTCTCCTGGAGCCCCTGCAGGCCCTGGAAAGGGCTCTGAGATATACCTGTATTCCTCTCCTGTCCAGGTGAGCACCCCCAGCTCTCACAGCTTTAGATCATCTTTCCAGACACAGATTAGGGAAGCATAGACAGAGATGGGTTTCTCATGGATCTAAACATTGCCAGGCTGTTCCCGGCCTTTCCTAGTTTATTGCCCCAAAGCAAAGCAGCAGCTCGACTGTGGTGATCCCAGGTGATTCCAGGTGGTCCCAGCTCCTGAGCAAAGCTGGATTTGGTCAGCCCTGAGACTTGGGCTAAAGCAGTGTCTCCAGAGAACCTGTGGAATGTGATTTCCCTTTGGTCCTGCAGCCCAATGCCTCCCTGTTCGAGGCCTGCTGCAACGAGCGCATCCAGCAGTTCGACGACAACGAGGAGGAGGAGGATATCTGGGAGGAGAAGGACATCTCCTACGCCACCCAGGCCAAGTCCAGGACACGGTAAGGTGAAAGCAGAACTCTGATTTCCCCCTGCTGCTGGGAATCTGCACATTTCAGTCCAGGCCAGGAGGAATTCCTTGGGTTTTGTGTCATTTTGGGGCTGTGAGGTTTTGTCTGACACAGCCCTGAGCACTCTCCCTGCCACTTGTGCTGGGGATTCTCCTGAACTGGAGACAGATCCAGTTCAAGGGAATTCATTAACAATGGGAACACCTAATTAATGAGTCTTCCATCAAACACATTAAAAACCCCCACCCTTAGTGTGAAACACTTGGAATTTGCTCCTTCTCTCATCCTTGGAGAGGAGGAGGAGGAGGAGGAGGTGAGACTGAGGGGAGTGGGCAGAACATTCTTTCTCAGAACATTCAAATCAGAAAACTGAGAACAAGAGGCCTCCCAGGGGCATCTCAAGCTTTGAAATAATTTTTCATCCCTTTGACAGAGCCACTCATCAAAATAAAGTTATTTCCATAATTCCCAATCTGCAATGTGATCAAAGGAAGCAGAGAAAACATCCAAGACCTCGCTGTGTCTTTGCCAAGTATCAACAGCCTCAGGCCCTGCCTGGGCACAGGGTGGGCTCCACACCAGTGTCTGTCCCCTCTCTGAGCACTGGTTTGTGGGGTGTCCCCAGCCCTGGCTCTGTCCTGCACCTCCAGGGAATGCTGGCAGCAAAGCCCTTGGGAATTTGGGGGAATCCCTCTCAGTGCCCACGAGTGCCCTGAGCAGTTGGGGGAAATATTTTAGGGGAAACAACCCTGGCAAAGGCTCTGGGCTGTTTCCCCAGAGACAGGGAGGAGGAGCTGAGGGATCCAGGCGTGGCTCATTCCTAGTTCCCATTCAGGTTTGGAGCCTCACAGACGTCAGAGAGCTCCAAGAGTGACCTGGAGAACGGGGACCATGATGGCAGCGTGGACTCGGAGGAGGAGGAGGAGCGGCCACCACCCCCGTCCCCACACAAGGGCAGCACCCCGGAGCAGAAGGACTCAGACTCCTGCCAAGGTACCGGGGTTGGGAGCACATCCCTGGGGCTGCAGGGGTCACAGCAGCACTCACACACTGCCAGCTCCTCCTGGCCAAGGGAAACGGGAATGTCAGGGCTCACTTTGTGCCTCTGGAGTCCCTGGAGCTGCAGCCCTGCCCCAGAACAGCCCTTGTGTCAGGGAGCCCTGTAGGGAGAATGCCAGGGAAAGGGTCCCTGCCCATGGCAGGGCTTGGAATGAGAGGAGCTGTAAGGTCCCCTTGCACCCAAGCCATTCCATGGTTCTGTGGCTCCCTGAATCCCAGCTCCTTCAGTGCAAATCCCAGTCAAAGCAGCAGTGCAGGGATGTGACCTGAACTCCTCCCGTCCCAGGACAGGAGTTGTGTGCCCACCTTTGCCAGATGTCTCCAGACCCCCATCCCTGCCTGTTCTCCTGCTTTTCCAGCTGTGCTCTGCCTGTGGCAAACCCATCCCTACAGTGACTGGAGCAGGAGTGCAGAGGGACAGGCTTTTTCTGGAATCCCAGGGATGGGTTTGGGTGGAAAGGGACCTCAGAGCCCCTGCAGTGCCACCCCTGCCATGGCAGGGACACCTCCCACTGTCCCAGGCTGCTCCAGCCCCAGTGTCCAGCCTGGCCTTGGGCACTGCCAGGGATGCAGGGGCAGCCCCAGCTGCTCTGGCAATTCCAGCCCAGCCCCTGCTCACCTTCCCAGACAGGAATTCCTTTCTAAGATCCGTCTAAACCTGGGGCTCAAGCCATTCCCTGTGTCCTGTCCCTCCAGGCCCCTGTGCATTGTCATTTTCCATCTTGTGCTCCCTTCAGGGGTTTTCATAACTCTCTGTGTAAATGATGCCATGGAAATGCTGGACAGACACGGTGCTGTCAGCAGAACAATTCCAAGGGACAAAACACTTTCCCAACCATCCATTTTTCCATGCTTTTTGAGTTCTATACCATTTTTTTCTCCTTTTTGAGTTCTATACCATTTTTTTGCTCCTTTCTGTTGCCATTGGGAGCACCAGGCAGGATTATCCCAGGATCCTGCTCTCTACACCCCTTTGGAAGTGTCAGATAATTCCAGTCCATTGGGAAGAACCAGTATGAACCTCCTAGTCCCAATGGGCTGTGTGTGGCAGCCCAGTCACCCTCTGGAGACTCAGCTGGAATTTGGGATCAATTTTGGGGATGCAGCCCTGGTGGGGGCTCTTGCACCTGGTTCTGTTCCTGCAGAGCTCTGCAATCCTCCCTCTTCCCTGGGGAAAGCTAAGAAAAAATGCTATTCCACAGGCTGGATTTGTAGGACTGGAAGTTGGAAGTGGGACTAGAAGTGGAAGGAGGTTCTGGAGGAGGAATTGTCCAGGACTGTGAAAAAAGCAATGGGTGATTTTTAGGGTCTTAAATATTGGGAAATATTGGAATCCATTGATCATTTCTTTACTTCAAACTCAACTATTGGAGATGGGGATGGGGACTTTTGGCAGGGAATTGAGGGACTTGGAGCTGGGAATCACTGGCTTGGGGGATGAAGCCGCCCACGGTGTTATTTGTTTCCATGGATGCCTCTCCTGGTGATAAACAGAGAAATTCCTGTGGGATACAGACGGGTGTGGAAGGCGGGGCCTGGGATGGGTCCCTGTGTCCCTGGGATCCCGGGGATGTTCCTGGGATGCATTGGGATGTCCCTGAGATGCCACTGGGATCCCAAGGATGTTCCTGGGCTGGGTTACTGTGTCCCTGGGATCCCTAGGGTGCAGTTGGGATGTTCCTGGGATTCCCCTGGCATCCCAGGGGTGTTCTTGGGCTGGATTGTTGTGTCCCTGGCATGTCCCTGGGGTGTTCCTGGGCTGGGTTGCTGTGTCCCTGGGATCCCTGGCATGTCCCTGGGATGTCCCTGGGGTCCCTGCTCTGTCCCTGGGGTGCTCCTGGCCGGCTGTGGCTGGGCTGGCACCCAGGCTGTGGTGTCCCTAGGGGCTGGCTGGACGGCCGTGTTCGAGCCCGCGGGCCCCACGCCGCCCGTGGCCATGGACGTGGGCTCCAGCGTGTGGGACTCGGCCGCCCCGCAGAGCAGCGCCCCGGAGGAGAAGGGCTGGGCCAAGTTCACAGACTTCCAGCCTTTCTGCTGGTAAGAGCCATGGAATTCCAGCTCCCCTGGGGCTTGGGAACCGGGGAATATTTGAGATATGTTTTGATGGACTGCCTGGCTGTAGTCCTTTCTTCTTCCCCTTCCCATCGCTACCATTTTATTGTTTAATGCTGTCTGATGATCCTGGATCAGGGCTCCTTTGTGCTTCCTGCTGCTTCCCAGTGCTCCTGACTGGGGTGGGACACAGCCCCACTTTCTGTGTCCTCACTGGGGTAGAGAACTAGGAAATAAGGTTTAGAGAAATTCACAACAGTGATGGGAAGGGAGAGCAGGGCCGGTGGCTGCTTCTGGGGCTGTTGGGAGGCTCTGGGATGATCCTGGCTCCGTGCTCAGGGCTCTTCCCTCTCCAGCTCCGAGTCCGGCCCTCGCTGCAGCTCCCCCGTGGACTCCGAGAGCAGCGGCACCGATGGGACCCCGGCGCAGGGCCAGGACAAGAACTGTGAGTGACACTGGGCTGCATGGGGAGCTCTCAGCCCCTGGGAACTCTGCATGGAGCCCCTGGGGCAGGAGAAACCTCCCTGCAGGGCCCCTGCTCTGAGCGTTCCCTGCAGGATCAGTGAATGAAACAAAGGCAGAGATGCCCAGGGTTTGTTGGGACAGTGTCAGCAGGGAAGGGATGGAGCTGCAGTGGGTTGGAGCTGATATCACAGGGACACTTCATTTATCCCTGGAAGTGTCCCAGGCCAGGCTGGGCGGGGCTGGGAGCAGTCTGGGACAGTGGAAGGTGTCCCTGCCCATGGTGGCACTGGGTGGACTTTGAGATCCTTCCCACCCCCCCATCCCATCCCATGATTCCCAGACCATCTGCAGTGGCTACAGGCCCTGTTTGACCCCTCGGGCCGGTCCAGGGAGCTTTCCCGAGGTTCCAGTGTGGGCTGTTCCTCCCCCAGCCAGCACTGCTGCCTCTCCCTGTGTGTGGAACGCGTGTGGGACACGGAAGGCACCGCTGGTGGCCTTGGACAGCAGCTCCTCGGGCAGCTCCGAGAGCGATGACGACGACGACGACAAGGCCAAGGCTGGCATGGAATCCACGGCCACGGCACAGGAGCCCAGCAAGGACAGGGCAGCTCCCTCCAGGTGGGAAGGGATCTCCGTGGGCTGGGATGGCCCCTGGGCTGGGATGGCCCCTGGGATGGGATGGCCCCTGGGATGGGATGGCCCCTGGGATGGGATGGCCCCTGGGCTGGGATGGCCCCATGTGGTTCCAATGTCCCCTCTCCTGGGGTCTTTGTGTCCTGGTGTCCCCTGGGAACAGGTCCTGCCCTGGCGTGGCACGGGGGGGGCTGAGGGACATATTTAGCACAGGGTTATTCCAAGGAAGGGTTGGGGCTCCTTTGGGCACTCCAGTGTCACAGGAGAATCTCTGTCCCCGTCCTTTGGGCACTCCAGTGTCACAGGAGCATCTCTGTCCCTCTCCTTTGGGCCACTCCAGTGTCACAGGAGAATCTCTGTCCCCGTCCTTAGGGCACTCCAGTGTCACAGGAGCATCTCTGTCCCCGTCCTTTGGGCCACTCCAGTGTCACAGGAGCATCTCTGTCCCCGTCCTTAGGGCACTCCAGTGTCACAGGAGCATCTCTGTCCCCGTCCTTAGGGCACTCCAGTGTCACAGGAGCATCTCTGTCCCGTCCTTTGGGCACTCCAGTGTCACAGGAGCATCTCTGTCCCCGTCCTTAGGGCACTCCAGTGTCACAGGAGCATCTCTGTCCCCGTCCTTTGGGCACTCCAGTGTCACAGGAGCATCTCTGTCCGTGATCTGGGATCCAGCCCAGGGCAGGATCTGTGTAGGATCGCTCGGAAAAGCAGAGTAAAGGCTCCCGTGGGATCCTCCTGCAGCCATGGCGGGAAGGTTTAACCCACTCAGGTTCTCATTTTCCCCTCGGTGTCAAAGGCATTCAATGATAAAAGCACCAGGAAAGGCTGGAGCAGATCCAGGGATCGGGCAGGTTTGTAAGAGTTGGATCCTCAATCCAGCCTCCTCCAATCACAGGGGATGAGCTGCTGCCCAGCCCAGTCAGCATCTGCTGCATCCACAGAGATTTTACTCAGTTCTAAGATTCTGAGGTTTTTCCTCATACTCTTCCATGGATTTCCTTGTGTTTTTTAACCTGAGTCCCCGGGTTTGTGCACCTGACTCGGGATCAGGAGTTTCCTTCAGCAATGCTTGGTGACAGTTTGGGGTCATCCCTGGGTGTGCTCAGCCAGCAGCAGCTCCTGGGGGCCCAGGGGCTGGGAAACCACTGGGATCGCAGAATTTCCTGGAATTAGGGCAGGAGTTATCCCAGGGTCTGTTTGGTTGGAAGCAGCTTATTCTGAGAAATGCATGAATTCTGATAATTGCATTAATTCTGATAAATACAGTTGATTTTGATAAATGCATTAATGCAGTTAATTTGGATAAATGGATTCATTTTGATAAACACAGTTAATTTCAATACATTTTCGTTTGATAAATGCATTAGTTCTGATAAACACATTAATTCTGATAAATGCACTCTCTGTGCCTGGGAATGGCCTGGCTGTGGCCTGGTGGGAAGCAGAGGGTGAGGGAAGGCACAGCAGTTCCAGCTGTGCTGAAAGCAGCCTCTCCTTCTCTGGGATTGTGTGGAGTTGGATCCATTGGATCTGATCCAAGCTGTGCTCCAGGTGCTTTTCCTGCCCTGGCCCAAGGTGGGGGCACAGCAGGACCTTGCCTGGGGCTGGCTGGGTTCCCAGTAGGATCAGGGAATGTCCTGAACTGGACTCACAGGGTCGTTGGTCCAACTGCCCAGGACAGCCCAACAATCCCAGTGTTGTCCAGACATTCCTGGGGCTCTGGAGCCGTGCCCATTCCCTGGGGAGCTGTTCCAGTGCCCAGCACCCTCTGGAGGAAGAGCCTGTCCTGATACCCCTCCCTGACCCAGCTCCAGCTGTTCCTGTGTCCATCCTCTTTGAGATGGTCTCACCTCTTCCCTGCTTTCCTGGCAGGAGGGAGGTGTTTGTTCCTGGTTTGGCACATTGGGAATGTTTTCCTCTCCAGACAAGTGTCTGTAGCACATGCCATAGGGATAAAGCTTCCCAAACCTGCCTGCCTTTGCCTGCCTGCTGATTCCATTGTGGCAAAGAGCACCCAGGGCCTCCCCTGACAGGTGTCTGTGGCTCTCCACAGCTGTGTCCATGGTCAGAGATCCCGGGGGAGGCTGTGGGAGGACAGGGGCGGTGCCACAGCTGGGACTGGAGCTGCTCCAGGCTTGGGCTCCCAGAGGGAATCACCACCCAGAGCCTTCCCAGTGTCCTCAGCTCTCCCAGACCACTCTGCCTGCAGTGGGAATATCCATTTCTTATCATGCTCCTTAATGATCCCGAAGAAATCAGGAACATTTTGGACTCACTCTGTGGGTTGTGACTCTCTCCAAGCACTTCCCCAAAACCTGCCCCAAACCCCATTCCTGTTACTATAGGAGCAGTTTTTCCATCCCCTTGTGCCCCTGGAATAACTGGAATTCGCACGGGCATCTCTAATTCTCCTTGGAGCTGCTCAGGGACTGAGGATTTTCCTTCCTCTTGTCCCTGGAATCCACGTTGGAGGTCTTTTATCCTTGGAGCTGCCCAAGGCCTCTGTGGATTCCATGGAGAACCAGATGTTGCAGCCCAGTAAATCCTCCAGATGTTCCACCTTCTGTGAGCCCCATCCCAGCTCCCAGGGGGATCCTTAGGGAGATGTAGCTCAGGAATTGCTCTCAGCTTCCCAGCTTGGATCCCACTGCCTGGAGAGGTTTGGGGTCCCACCCCTGGGGGACCAAGGGACAACAGGACATCCCCCACAAACTCCTTGTTTGGGTTGTGTCACCCCTGGGTGACCAAGGCTGTGTGTCCAGCTGGGATTTTCCAGGAGCCCATGGAAGGCAGAGAAATTCCCGAGCCCCTGTGGGTGCTCAGGTAACTCTGGAATCCTCCTGTCCTGGAAACTTCAGGGACTGGGCTTCAGAAGCTTCTCTCTGAGCCATGGAAATGTCGAGCTCCAGTTTTTTGTGTGGGAAGTGTTTTTTTCCAGCGACATTCTGGGGAACACAGCTCCATCCCTGTGTCTCTCCAAGGTGTATTTTGGTACTTCTGAGGAGCTTGTGAGCCCTGGAGGAAAGGGAATGTTTAGATCTCATTATTCCTCATTTTAATGTTTTTTTTTCAAGATAAGTGCTCCAGAAATAGAACCCCAGTCTCCAATCTTCATCACATGTCCAATTATCCAGCTGGGATTATTTTATTCCATAAACTCCCCCAGAGCTGGTGACAGGATTCAGCTGAGCCCTCTCCAGTTTTTCTCCCTTTTGTGGAGGTTTGCTCTGGGAGAGAGGGAGAAAGAATTGTTCTGGATGGAAACTGGGAAGAAAACATTCCTGGGGCAGCTCATCCTCTGCCTTGGAAGCCAAAAAACGGGATGTGCACAGAAATCCCTTCTCCAGCTGCAAATCTGGGTGGGTTTATTCCAAATGAAACTGGGAGGGTTTGCTCCTGCAGTTCTCCTTTCCCAGGATTTGAGCTTCGGTTCTTCGTGCCTCCCTGGGGACATTGTCCCTCAGGTGACACCTCCATAGTCCCTGGAGCACCTTCAGCATGTTTAGACTCTGGACATCCAATCCCTGGGGGTTTTCCTCCATGGGATTTTAGGATCTGCCCCTAAACCCAGGATTTTCTGGGTGTTCCAGAAGCCTGAGGAGCCCCTTGGGCAGAGCCTGTGGAGCACAGCAGTGTCTGTGTCCATGCCTGAGCAGAGCAGGCTGTGCCATCCCAGCAATGGCAGTGGAAATGCTTTGGGAACTTTCAGACTGGATTTGCACAGGAGTTGGGAATGCCTCCCTCGAGGAGCTGTTCTGGTGTGTCCTGTTGGGTTTGGGACCCGGAGCCTCCAGGATGTGCCCGCTGATTTGAATCCCAGCTTATTGCCAGTTCTCATTCCCAATGGGATCTTTAGGCCTGTGTGAGGAGAGCAGGAGGAATTTTGCTTTCCCCATTGGAATTTGAGCCCCATTCCAGCGTGAGTCTGCTTTTCCCATGGGCTGAGCTCCACTGACGTGTCCCTGCCCTCTCCCACAGTGTCTCCGATGGAAAGGCTCCGGAGACGCTTCCTGTGGCCGACTCCAGTGCCCCCCGTGCCCGGAACAACGCGGCCACGCACACGGACGGGCACCAGAGAGTGGCCACTGCTGTCACAACTGCCACAGAAACGGCCACGAGAGACAGGTGAGCGCAGAATCCTGGCATGGCTGGGTGGGAAGGGACCCCAGAGCCCCTGCAGTGCCACCCCTGCCATGGCAGGGACACCTCCCACTGTCCCAGGCTGCTCCAGCCCCAGTGTCCAGCCTGGCCTTGGCCACTGCCAGGGATGCAGGGGCAGCCCCAGCTGCTCTGGCAATTCCAGCCCAGCCAGGAATTCCTCATTGCCAAGATCCCATCCATGGCTGCCCTCTGGCAGTGGGAGCCATTCCCTGTGTGCTGTCCCTGCAGGCCTTGTCCCCAGTCCCTCTGCAGCTCTCCTGGAGCCCCTCCAGGCCCTGGAATGTGCTGGAAGCTCTCCCTGACTGAGCATTCCTAACTCAGCCTGCCCTCATGTTAGAGATGCCCCATGCCTCTGATCACCTTGGAAGGGGTTGGAACTAGACAGCTTTTAGGTCTGTTCCCACCCAGGCCATTCCCTGATTCCGCACTGATTTTCCCTGTAATATTCCATGAGGCACTGGGGGAGTTTCTCCACAGGGAGCTGAGAACACTTCACTGGGCAGACAAAACACAACCTGAGGGAGTGACTCAGGTCCCAGCAGAAAGGCGTTCCCAGGAGGGATGAGGGCAGCTGTGGGAGATCTCCTGGCCTGTTCCATGTCCCTAAGGCTGTTCCCTGGTGTCCCTGCAGGAGTGACGAGGCCTTGCCCTGCACCGAAGCCACGTTGAACGGCCCCGCTTGATGCCGCCACTGCCCTGGGACGTGTGTGAGCCAGGCCAGGCTGCTCCCTGGTGATGCAATTTGTCAATTTTTTTTTTTTTTTCATTTTAATTTTATTTTTTAATAAATGCTGCATTGATGAGAGCGAGCTGGCGTTCAGGACCAGACACGCAGATCCAACAGCACCGATCCGTTCGGAAAGACACTCGGCATTGTCGAAATGTAGCATTGAGTTCAGTCCTCACGGGAATGACGGGCTCTTCCCAAGCCTTCTGCCTGATTTGAGTTGTCCCCTTCCCCGTGCCCCTGGTTTTTGTTTTGGATTTGGGGTTCAGTGCTGTTTTCCCAGTGTTATTGCACACAGTATTCAGCTTCTCTTGGGAAGGTAGCAGGTCCAGCGGCGGCCGGGGCCAGCGCACAAATCCCGCAGCCGTGTGACCAAAGTTCCTGATGGAGCTGTCCTCGGGCAGCCTTTGCACCGCTTTGTAGAGCAATAAAGCCTTACCAGAAACATTTCACAGGAGAGGAGGAATGCCAACACTTCCGTGGGGGGAGCGGGGAGGGCTTGGATTGGGTTGGCAGGGCCAAGGCCGGGGTTGCCCCTGGCCAAAGCCAGGGAGTGACGCTGAGGCCCAGCTGTCCAGGGAACGGGATGTCCCTGCATTCCAGCACTGCTCCGGGCTTTCCAAGGACACGTGGTGGATCAGGGCAGGGGCTGGGCCGGGGCAGAGGTGGCCTCTCCTGCTGATGTCCGTGCTGGCCACAGGGGACCCTGTCCATGAAGAGGTGACCAGGGGTTTGCTGGCTCTTTGGAGACTGAATTAATGTATTTGCAAATGATGATGGAAATCCTTTTTCTGTTTGTTTTGTTCTGTTTTTAAAGTTTTTAATGGATGCAGGAACAGCAACACTTTTGCACTTTGTACCTGGTGATGACAGCGTTGGGGGAGGGCATGGAAGAGCCCTGCAGGACATCCGGATCCCTCAGGGGGGATGGGAGAGCAGGGCCAGGTGAGGGGAGCGCCTGGAGCTGGGATATGGGATGTGCCCAGGCTGGAGCTTTGAGCTCACTGCCAGCCCAACCTGTGGAGCACTTGAGGGGCAACGGGGGGGTTGGGCCACCTGGAGCAGCTGAGCTGGAACCCCCAGCATGTGGAATCCTGAAAAATCCTCCCTTTGGATCAAAGGCTGGAGCTTGGCACACAGGGAACCAGACTGCTGCTTTGGGATGCATTCCTGAGGGTGGGAAGGACCTCACACTCCCAACAGGCAAAAATCCCTTGTTGGTGCTGTGGTGTGTGCTGGTGGGATGTGCTCAGCTGGGCAGGGAGGGCAGTGGGGGAACCAGGTGTTCCCACTGTGGGGCTGCTCCGCTGGGTCCAAGGGCGCCGTTCCACAGCCCCGGCCCAGCCCTGTGTGCCAGGTCAGTTCCGCTTGCAGGGAAGGGGCTGGATCCCAGGAGCTGGGGTGCTGAGGTGGCTGGGATCCTGGAGGTGACTGGGGCTGTGGGCCACTCGTGTGCTGCTGGCAGGGCTGGGCTGTTCCCCAGCCCCAATTCCTTGGGAATCAGGTGGTGCAGGGCTCTTGTTTGGGAAGTCTTCACTCGCTGCGTGTAATTTAAAATTAATAATTTAAAGTTAATTGCACTGGGAGGGAAAAAAAAATCTCACTTTGTGCTTTGCTTCCCCTGCTTGGTGTTCAGGGATCAATCCCACTCCAGCCAGGACTCTCAGACAGGATCAGTGGCTTTGAGGTCCTGATGGGAGACACATTAAAGTCTTAATTTTCCAAGGATTGGTGCTAGAGTTCTGCTGGACGTCGGGCATCCTTGGGGCCCCAGAGCTGATTCCAAGCTGAAGGATCCATGTGCTGGTACAGCCTGACTGGATGCCAGGGTGCTCTTCCAGCCTGTTCCCTGTGCCTGCCCCAGGGCCAGCTGTGCCCAGGTCCGTGTGGGATCAGGGGATGAGGGGAATGTCCTCGGCAGGCGCAGCTGGATCATCCTTCCAGCTCGGATCCCTCCCGTGGGAGCAGTGCTCTGGGTGGGGTCTGAGGGACAGGACAGGGCCTCCACCCCCGCGCTGCTGAGCTTTGGGAGCAGAGATTCCACCTGGACAGGGATGGGGCAGCAGTGACCCCACGGTGGCTCCCAGAGACGGGGCTGGCTGTGCCTTCTGCTGCAATTCCAGCCTGGTATTCCTCAGCTTTGGCTTCGAGTCCCTGAGTGTCAGTGAGAGCTTTAATAATAATGATTATATTAATAATAATGATTATAATAATAATAATATCCTTGGGCATATCCAGATCTGAACACAGCTCATTACTGGGGGCTCGTTAGTGGGTTAATTTATTACTTAGTGCTGAGACACATCACTGGGGCTTGGTCAGACCTGTGGAGATGCACAAGTTCCATGGGTTTGGTGCCTGTGGATGATCCCTCCACGGCTGGGGTTGAGGCTCTCAGTTCATTCCACCTCTCCACTCCCTTGGGTTGTTCTTCCCACCAGCCAGGGCCTGATCCAGACCCAGCTCCTGCTGCTTGGGCTGCTGGGGTTTGCAGCTCTGAACAGAGCCAGAGCCAGTTCCTGGCCTGGCTCCAGTGGTTTTGTGGGGAAAGCAGGAATGGGAAATCCTTCTGAAGCAGAGCTTCCAGTCCCTCTGGAGACACAGCGGGTGTGGCGGGCTTGGAGTGTCCCACTTGGGGTTTCTTCTCCCTGTGCTTCCCAGGGCTGGAGCAGGATCTCTTGGCTTCTGAGCATGGAATTCCCTGTCCCTCTGTCCCCTCATCCCCTGGCCCTGCTGGGCTCCGTGTCCAAGTGATGAAGGCTCCCCCCAAGTCCTGCTCCATGCTTCCCTCCTGCCTCGTGCTTGGAATCTCCCATATGCACAGGGTGTCCCTGGGGCTGGGATTGCCCCTGGGGCTGCTGAGGGTGTGCCTGGACACAGGTCTGTGTCGTTCCATGGATATTCATCCACATACACTTGTATCTTGTGAGAAGCCTGGCAAGGGGGCACTGGGACACAATGAGCTGGGTTTTTATCTCCAGGGTCAAGGCCAAAAGCAGCAAGGCCAGGTTCCTGGGGGATGGTTCTGGAATGTTCCATGCAGTGGCTCTGCCTGCCTGGGCATTGATGTGGGGATCTGGTGATCCCGCTGTGCCAACTGCTCCACACTGGGATGGGAGGGGAGGGGGTTCCTGGGCACAGCTAGAGCTAAAGCTCTTCCCCCCCTTTGGCCAGTCCTGGGTAATCCCTGGATCGTGGCACACCTGTCCTGGGTGGGATGTGGGAAGAACGGGCTCCTGGGCATGGGAAAACCCCGTGGTGTTGGGAGTGTCCCCATCCTCTGTCACATTGGGCGCCCCTTCCCAGTGTTGCAGGTCCTGTGGGGCACCTGGCTGCAGAGTGAGGGAGGGGAGCAGGGCTGGGAATCCCAAATCCCAGTGTGTGTGGAGCTGTGATCCCACGGCAGATGGAGCCAGAGTGGCTGGGATTGAGCATTCCTGGGGCTCAGGACAGGCTGGGGGGGTTCTGTACCCCCTCAATCCAGGGTTATCCAGAGGTGTGTCCAGAATTCCCTGCATGTCCCAGGCCAGAGATCCTCTTCCCACTGCACCCAGCGCCCTGGAAG
The DNA here is from genome assembly GCA_019023105.1 of Diglossa brunneiventris. Taxonomy (NCBI): domain Eukaryota; kingdom Metazoa; phylum Chordata; class Aves; order Passeriformes; family Thraupidae; genus Diglossa; species Diglossa brunneiventris. Next base: position 72,907,014 of record CM032353.1, on the reverse strand, counting down.
GGCAGCCAGCAGGGAATATTCCAGTCATTCCCTCAGCAATTCCACAGCCAAAAACTTCCCTAAAACAGAATTCCCTCTCCTCCTGAGGCAGGCAAAATCCCGGGTGTTTGTTGGGGTCCTGTGTCCTCAGCAAAGCCCAAGGGAAATTCCCTGAGTGTCCCAAGGCTTTGCTGTCCCTGGGATGGAATCCCAAGGTTTCTCCCCAAGGTTCCATCAAGAACGTCTCTTTGGAGAGCTGCAGGTGTGCAGGGAATGGAAACCCAGGGGGGCACAGATTGGAAAACAAAGGAAAAAAAATTACCACAAAACCCCCAAAAGCCCAGTGTTTCCCTCAGTGTCTGTTCCAAAGGGCTTGGGCATCCCAGTTCCCAAACTTCCCAGTGAAAGGTTAGGAGTGAAGGTGCAGGGACATTCCCAAAAACATATCTGAAGGAAATATCATTTAAATTACTTTCTTGTTCTCCAGTGGCATCCCAGAGTCATTTTTCCCACACTGGCCAGGGAGCTGTCTTTAAAACCCTGATTTATCAGTGGCAATCCTTGGAGCACATCCCTGTGCCAGGCCTTGAAATCCCAACCCCTCGGGGATCCCCCTCATCCTGAGGAGCCTTTCTGCCCCCACTGGGTGGGCTGGGAATTGATCCATTGGGAAAAACAGAATTGATCTATTGGAAAAACTGGAGTGTGGTGCTTGGTGAAGGGCTCGGGGTGTATCCTGGGTGTATCATGGGTGTAACTGGGGTGTGTCCAGGGTGTAACTGGGGTGTGCCCAGGGTGTAACTGGGGTGTGTCCAGGGTGTATCCGAGCCGTACCCGTCTTCCCGCTGTCGTGTCACTCATGGACTGGCTCTGAGCTGGTTTAAACTGGGGCTCACTGGGCTTGGTGCTGCCCTGAGAGAATTCCTGGTCCCCTCCTCGCCAGCTGCACCTGCACGTGTTGGGACTGGGAGCTCCTCGTGCCAGTTCCCATTCCCGCTCTCCTGGCTCCGTACCACATTTGGGAAGCTGTTCCTGCTGTGGAACATTCCCCATTCCTGCTCTCCTGGCTCCGTACCACATTTGGGAAGCTGTTCCTGCCGTGGAACATTCCCCATTCCCGCTCTCCTGGCTCCGTACCACATTTGGGAAGCTGTTCCTGCTGTGGAACATTCCCCATTCCCGCTCTCCTGGCTCCGTACCACATTTGGGAAGCTGTTCCTGCCGTGGAACATTCCCCATTCCGCTTTCCTGGCTCCGTACCACATTGGGAAGCTGTTCCTGCCGTGGAACATTCCCCATTCCTGCTCTCCTGGCTCCGTACCACATTGGGAAGCTGTTCCTGCCGTGGAACATTCCCCATTCCTGCTCTCCTGGCTCCGTACCACATTTGGGAAGCTGTTCCTGCCGTGGAACATTCCCCATCCCGCTCTCCTGGCTCCGTCCTGTGCTGCTTCCCTGTGCTGCCCTGTGGGGGGACAGGGATGTGTCACCCTGGCATCCTGGCCGTGTCCTCAGGGAAGGGCTGGAGGCTGCTCAGTGTCCCAGGATGGGACACCTGGGGCACTTGGAATGGGGTGTGATGCTGTGGTGTATCCGTGGAAACCCGGGGTGGAGGGGTTTCCTTGTGACTGTTCTCCCTTCGACTCATTATCGGAATTTTTCCCTTTGCTCTGCCGAGATTGGATCTGGGATTTTGGTGTTCCCAGTCAGGAACTGGCTCTGGAATTCGGCAGTGTTAATGAGTAATTAGTGTATAATTACCTGTGTTAGTTAATGACATGTGGCAGTGGCAGGAATTGTGCCCTTGAACTGTTGGAACAACTCCAGCATTCTGTCAGTGAAAGTCTCAGATCCTTTGGAAGATGGGTTGGATCAGTTCCCGTTGGTTTTGTCCTGGATAACGTTTCTGACTTCATCAGGATTGTTGCTGGGCTTGGGCTGAGAATGGGATTTTTGATCCTGGTTTTTCCCTCTGTGGTGGGAAGTTCCAGCAAACCCAGGAGTTTTCCAGGTGTATTTAGGGCTGAACTTTGGGACAAGTGGAAAAGGAACAATTTGGCTCCTCCCTGGTGGCTTTGCTCACCTGAACCTCTCTTACCTCATCCAGGAAGGGCTTTGTGGTGTCCCAGCTCCCACCTGGATTTGTACAGAATTCCTGGTATTCCGTGGTGGTCCTCACCACTCCCAGCAGTGGGATATTCCCATGGAAACTGTATTTTTGTATTTGATGCTGATGGGAAGAGAGGGATTTTCTTCTCTCCCTGAATTTGGGGCTTTTCTGGAGGGCAGAGCCTTCCCTTCTATTTTTGATTCCCTCAAATTCCTTGGACAGATGGAAACGAGGGATAAATCCTTTCTCCTGTAATTTTGATGCTCAGAGATAGTTTTGCAGACCTCTGTAGGAATTCTGGGAATGCTGTAGGGATTCCCCTGGGGGGGTGGGTTTGGTGCTTTTGCAGTGAGGGCACTGCCAGAGGATCCCCTTGGCTGGATCTTGTGGAACCAAACATGAGGATCCACAGGCACAGCAAACGTTCTTCTCTCCATGGAAATGCTTCTCCCATTCTCCTCTTTCCCAAACTGCTGCTGGAGAACCTCGAGGGGCCCCTGGGGTGCTGGGATTGTGACAGGGAATTTTGGCTGCTCTGCTCCAGAGCCCGGAGCTGGGCCTGGAGTTCCCTTGTTCCGTGGTCCTTGTGTGCCTTCCATGTCCTCCTGTGAATTCCTGGCTCCCTGGAGTAGTCTCTGGTCCTTGGAGTCATCCTTTGTTCCTTGCAGTTCCCTGATCCTCACATCTGTTCCATGGTCCTTGCAGCTGTTCCCTGGCCCTTGTGCATTCCCTGCTCCCTGCAGCCGTTCCCTGCTCCTCAGCTCCCTGTTCCCACTCCTGGCAGTGACTTTGCATGGACACTTCAGCTCTTTCCCTGCTCCTCCCTGTGGTCCCAGGAATGTTCAAACTCCAGTCTGTGTCTGATTTGCCACGGCAGAATCTGGAAAAATGGGGAAAATTCCCTTCCCTTCCCTTCCCTTCCCTTCCCTTCCCTTCCCTTCCCTTCCCTTCCCTTCCCTTCCCTTCCCTTCCCTTCCCTTCCCTTCCCTTCCCTTCCCTTCCCTTCCCTTCCCTTCCCTTCCCTTCCCTTCCCTTCCCTTCCCTTCCCTTCCCTTCCCTTCCCTTCCCTTCCCTTCCCTTCCCTTCCCTTCCCTTCCCTTCCCTTCCTTCTGTTAATTTGCAGTTAATTCCTGTGTATTCATCACATCCCTGTAATTCCCATCCCTGCTCCTCTCCTCCCTCCAGACCTGCTGCAGCTTTCCCAAAAAAGGTTCTGCTCCCTCAGACACTTCCAGCTCTGAGGCCCTTTGGATCCAGGAGCTGTTCCAGGGCACGGCACTGACCACACTGGTGGTTCCAAAGCAATCCAAAGCCTTGGATTTAGTCTGGAAGGAGCCATCTCTTCCCATTCCAGCTTGGATCCAGTGCTGTTCCATCCCAGATCACAGGAAACAGAGGAGAATGTCCTGTGCTCGAGCCCATGGATAACAGTCATTCCCAGTTCCCACTGTTCTGAGTGCCTTAAATCCATCCCAGTTCCAACAATGGATTTCTGTTCCCTGTGCTCTTCCCCCTACACCTCACAGCTCCTTATCCCACTTAGTGCATTCCTGTATCCCAGTTCATCCCTGTATCCCGATTAGCCCATCCCAGTATCCCAGTTCACTCATCCCAGTATCCCAGTTAGCCCATCCCAGTGTCCCAGTTCACCCATCCCAGTGTCCCAGTTAGCCCATCCCAGTATCCCAGTTCACTCATCCCAGTATCCCAGTTCGCCCATCCCAGTATCCCAGTTAGCCCATCCCAGTGTCCCAGTTAGCCCATCCCAGTATCCCAGTTCATCCACCCCCAGTGTCCCCACGAGCTCCGGGCAGAGCCAGATGGGATTTGGTCACGGGAACCTTCCCTGCACTTCCCCTGGATTTGGGATGTGAGGATGATGTTTGGGAATGGGGCCCTGTCAGAATTCAGAGAGCAGAAGGAAAAGGTCCTTTGGGAATGCTCAGCTCCTGGGGTTCCCTGTGGGGCCGTACAGGGAGAAGTTGGTCCTTTCCCAGGGGATAATGGAGATCCCGTGGGAGTGGGGCTGTGGGGCAGGGAACGGGAATTCTGTGTCCATTTCCTGTCTGCTCCAGAGGGATCCCAGACTCCAGCCCGGGCATCAGAGCTGTCTCCGAGTAGGACAGAAACTGGGCTAAATGCACCAGAAAGAAAGGACTATTCCTGATTTTCTGATGGAATGGAATTAGTGTTTAATCCCACATATTTTATTATTTAATGGAATTTAAATTAAAACTTCCCTGTAAATATTCCCCCCATCTTGGAATATAAACTTTCCCCTGCTGGGTCTGGGGTTTGTGGAATGGAAAGGGATTTTCTGCCAGAGAATTCCCTGGTGAGCTTTTCCCTCTTAAAATTGTCCTTGTGTCCCCTGGCAGCCGATAGTGGCAAACACCGGGAATGCTCCGACCCCCGAGCGGAGGGGCCAGTGCTGGGATCCAACCTTAAACCTGGACCTGGGCACAGAGGGAGGGGCTGGAATTCGGAGTTCCCTGGGTTGGGTTGGGGTTTCCCTGGCTGGGATCCCCCTTTTCCTGTTTGGGATCAAAGGAGGCGCTGCAGGGCCAGAGCAGCCAGATGTCCTGGATTTATGGATTTATGGCTGATTTAGGAACAGGATGTGACCCCCCACCCCCGTTCCCAAGGGAGCCAGAATCTTTCCTGTGGTTTCCCGTTTGGCTGAGGCTGTGACTCAAAGGTTGGACCATGAGACTGATGAGGAGAGACCTTGGGATAAAAATCCTTGGGATTTCAGGGAAGGAGGTGGTTTGTTTCTTCCCCAGCCTTGGGAACAGGCAGGAACATTCCAGAGGGGATGGATCCATGGAATGAGGGCAGAGGGGACACTGGGGACAGGCAGGAGCATCCTGGCTGTGGCAGCAGGAGCTGCTCTGAGCGTGTCCCTGGCTCCTCCTTCCCTCCCCACGCTCCCATTCCCAGTGTTTGCTGTAAATAGGGAATATTTATAAAAATTTATTGCAGAGATTTCTAAACTCACCCGAATCCCATTTTTCCCAGAGCTTTTGGCTTTGCTGGGATCTCCTGGAGCAGGAAATTTGCACCTTCCCAGTGGGCTCCGGCGTCAGTACAAATCAATCCAATTCCAATCCCAGTTCCAGTCCGAGTCCCAGGTGCTGGGCAGGACTGGGAATTCCAGGGGTCCCAGGGCTGAGAATGGAGCAACTCCTTCCCTTAATTTTATCCCTGTTCCATTTTCTCCATGTGGGAGAGGCTGTTCCACGCTGGAGCTGTCCCAGCGTGTCCTTGGCACTCTCGGAGGTTGTGCATTTTCCCTTTTCCTTGTTTCTGTCTTTGCCTTCCATGTCTGACCCGGCTGCAGAGGCAGTTGAGAGGAATTTGGGTGGAAATGCGGAGTTTTCCAGGCATTCTCCTTGATGTGACATTTTCCAAACCTTTCCTTTATCCCCTGAGTCCCGGGATCTGTGTGGCCACAGGGGGTGATCCCAGCTGGCTCGTCCCAGTCCCCAGGGGTTCCTGGTGGTTTTCCCTGGTGAATTTGCTCCAGCAGATCCCTCCTTGGCTCCGCTTTTCCGCCCGGCCTCCTCCGTCCATCCGCACTCGGAGCATTCCATGTTTGCTGTTGAGTTGGAGCCTCTGGAGCTGCTTTTCCAGGGCTTTTCCAGGGCTTTTCCTTGCAGGGGCTCTCTGGGAACATTCGGCTCTGTGACTGTTAGCACAAACCATGAATTCATCCCCCGGAAGATCCCGGTGCCGCCTCCGGCCCAGAACCCCAGATAATTCTCAGAGTGACCCAAACCAGGCTGTTTGTTGGGAATAATTCCAGATCTCCAGGAGAGCAGGAGGTTCTGGGACCACAGCAGTGCCCGGGGCCGGCAGGGCCATCCAGGCATCTCCTGAGGGAGCGGATTCTGACTGGGATCAGTGCCCATCCCGGGGGCTCCGTGCCCATCCCAGGCCGTGCCTGGCTCCTAGCCTTGGCTCATTTTGGGAAAAGGCCTTGGGAATGGCACCTCTGCCATCTCCACGTCCAGGCTGAGGCAGAGCTGATTCCAGGCTGTGGGATGGGAGCTGGAGCCTTCCCTGAGCACAGGAGATCCCGTAACTCCAACAGCCCGGGCAGGGGAGGTGCTGCTGCCGCGGGGGTGGGGATTCATGGATTTGGGAAGGTTGCAGGAGGGTCCCCAGGCCGAGCCCGGATTTTCATCGTTGTTCCGCTCCTCCTCCTCTTCCCGCTCTTCCCATATCCTGCCGTGGTGTCCCGAGCTGAGTCTCCCTGAAAATCTGCGCTGGCACCGGGGACATCCCCAGTTCCCGAGGGAGTTCCCGAGGGAATTCCCGAGGGATGGGGGTGTCCCGGCGGGAGCAGCGGGCGGGGCGGACTCGATGCCTTTCTCCACAACCACCGGCCCCGCAAAGCAATAAAACCACGGAGGGGCCGCGGGGAGATCCCGGGATCCGCTCCCGGCCGGCGCCGGGGCCCGGGCGGGCACGAGGGCGATGCCGGGGGAGCCTTCTCACGATGCCAACTGCCCTTAAACTGGGATCCGGGTCTTTGTAAGCAATGTCTGTGTATTATGTGTAAATACGAGGGACAAATTTGAAATTACTGCCTTTTCCCTGTTTATTTTTCTGAGTCCTTCCAGATGTGCTTTAGTCTCTCTACTGTCAAAACTTTTATATTGTAAATCTGATGCTGGTGGCTTTTTTGGTTATTTTTGGTTTTGTTTTTGTTTTTGTTTTTTTTTTTTTTTGTAAAAAAGCAACCAAAAAGAAAAAAAAAAAGAAAATAAGAAAAAGGAAAAAAAGTCTGCATCTCTCTATGTTGTCAGTTTTAGGCTGTAAATTCCAACTATCAATAAAAGCTCAAAATTCACGTGCCAGTGCTGGGTTCCTCCATCCTGCAGGACACACCAAGGGTCCTGAGGGGCTCTGGGATGGTCGGGGCCAGGAGTGGGGCTGGACTCCTGATGGAATCATGGAATCCCCGAGGCTGGAAAAGCCCTCCCAGTCCCAGCTGTGCCCGACCTGCACCTTGTTCCCAGCCCAGAGCCCCGAGTGCCACCTCCTGGAATTCCTGGGACACCTCCAGGGACGGGGAGTCCAAAGCTCCCTGGGCAGCCCCCGGCAAGGCCTGACCCCTTTCCATGGGGAAATTCCTGCTGGTTCCACCCTGAGGCTCCCCTGGCCCAGCCTGAGGCCGCTCCCTCTCCTCCTGTCGGGTTGGAATGGTGGCAGCCGAGCAGGAGCGGGTGGGACAGAGCAGATCCAGCGTGGTGCAAAGGTTCCTGTGCCAGGATCTCCCAGGAGCTCTGCCCTGTGACACAGGAGCTGAGCCTGTCCTGTGCTGGCCCCAGGCTCTGCCCTATTTCCCAGTGCTCAGCAAGGCAAAAGGAGCATCTCTCATATTAATTTTTTTATTAAATTCCGTTAGTTTTCTCTTTATAGAATAACCTTTTCCTCTAGGCACAAATACAATACAAGGACTCTGCATGTTTGACACAATGTACAGAAACTTCAATAATCTACAACTGCTCAGGTAAGTTACAAAACCTCCGTGTTACACCTGCACAGCCAGGATGGTACAGAGGAACGGGGCGACTGTACAAAGGGCTCTGCACTGAAATAAAACGCTGGACTTTAAAAACGAGACGGGTGGAGGGGCTGGCGGAGCTGGGGGGGTCAGTCCTGGGGGTGCTGGGGGGTCCCGGGCAGCAGTGGGGCCGCTGTGACCCCACGGTGCCCTCTGGGGTCCCCCCACGCCGAACCCCCAGTTCACACCAGTGTGGGGGCGGGGGGGCTGCAGGAGCCAATTTGGTACCGAGAGCCACCCCGGCACTGAGGGGCAGCAGCAGCTGGGGGGACAGCAGGGCTGGGACAGGGACAGCGGGGCTGGGACAGGGACAGGAGCTGCTCCCCTGGGTCCCCCCGGGCTGGGCACAGGCAGAGCACAAAGGGGGCACCTGGTGGGGGGTTGGAGGCAGGAGAGCCCTGGGGGGCGGGTGACCTGTGCAAAGGAGACCCTGCAGAGACCAGGTGGCACTTGCAGGGCCCCTGTCCCAGCCCCGTGTGGCTTCAGCCAGAGGGGACCCTCATCCCGGGGCTGGTTTGGTCCCCACCCCCCGGGAGGGGACAGAGGGGCACCCAGGAGGCTGCAGCATTTGGCACCTCCCGCAGGGAATGTGTCCCCCGGGACAGCCAGCCTGGAGGTAGAGCCTGTCCCAGCCAGGACAGGGACCCCCTGGCCACAGCCCGAGGAGCCTCCTGCCCATTGGGAGCAGAGTGGCCACAGCCACGTCCCCCCACCAGGGACACGGAGCCAGCACCTGCAGCATCCCAACATTCCCAGCATTCCCGTTCCTGTGCACAGCTGGGAGCGGCTCCAGGCTGGGACATGACACGGGATGGTCCCAGTGCTCTGTGCTGTCCCCTCTGCCATCCCCTGAGCTGCAGGGCTCTGTCCCCTCTGCCATCCCCTGAGCTGCAGGTCCCGGCTCCAGCAGGACGGGAGCGGAGCTCAGGACTCGCTCCCAGGCTGGGAGGGGCAGGGCAGGTTCCGGGGGCTCTGGCAGACATGCAGGGGGGCAGAACGAGGGGCAGGACGAGGGGGCAGCTCTGCCTCCCCTAGCAGTGTGGGGTGGGGGTGTGGGGTGCAGGATCCCCTGCCCAGGGAGCTGGAGCGGGGCTGGGGCACACGGAGGACACGGGGTCACGACACGGCTCAGATGGGGCCGGGGGCGGGACGGGGCCCCCGCCCGCTTCAACGCGAGGAATCCCTCCCTGTGCCACCCCTCCCCGGACACGCCCGTCCTGCCCGGTGGGTGGGAGGAAGGGCCGCTCCTCCTCTCCCTCAGTCCCGGGCTCAGCCTCGAGCCTGGCGCTGCCTCTGCTCCCGCTGCGGGCCCGGCAGCCGTGCCTGGAATTGCGGCTCCGCTGAGCCGGGCTCACGCGTCCGACAGGCAGCTCTGGATGCGGTCGATCCACTGCTGGGCCAGCTGCACGTCCTGGGCGCAGAAATTGTAAACTCGTTTTGTCGTCTTCAGCTGCGGGCAGAGAGAGGAGGGGCTGAGGGCTGCACCCGGGACAGCTCCGGGGCCACGGCAAGCCCGGAGTGACCCGAGTGACTGCAGCTGCCCAGCGCCAGCCCCTGGGGACACTCACGTCGAAGAAAGCTTTCTCATCCACCGTCTTGGGGGCCCCCATGGTGGGGGTCCCCGGGGTGATGGACTCCACCTCGGCCAGGTCGATGACGCCCTTGCACTCCGTGTCCATCCGGCTGTCGTAGTACCGCAGCTGCAGGAGAGCCGTGATCAGGGCAGGGCAGGGATGGGATGGGACAGAGGGACAGGACAGACCCCGGGGCCCACCCAATACCTGATGTTTGGTTTTATCCAGCACAAACCACCGAGACTTCCAGGGTTTCATGAAGGCGCCTTTCTTGTACAGAGAGCCCTCGTAGGATCTACAGGGCAGGGAGGGGGTCAGAGATAGAAACCCACCGGGACCCACATCCTGCCCCCCGGGAGGGATCCCCCTCCTGCTGCCACCATTGCCAGCCCATTGCCAGCCCCGCCTGCCTGTTCTCGCTCTCGGACATCTGGAACTGGCTGTAGAGGGTGGAGGTGCTGCGGCGGCCGCCCGGCTTCCCGCTGGACGGGGTGGAGGTGCTGCTGGTGTCGCTGTCCAGGCTGAGGTTGAGCGTGGAGCCCACTCCGCTCTCCTGCAGATACACGCCCAGCGAGCGGCGCTGGTGGGACAGCCCCGATGACATCAGCAGGGAGCTGGGGGTCTGCGGGACAAGCACAGTGTGAGGGGGGCTGGGGCTGAGCTCCAGCAGCAGCAGCAGAACCATCACCACAACCACCAGAACCAGCAGCAGCAGCACCCAGAAGCAGCACCAGCCTGCCACGCTCTGTCACACCTCTGTCACAGTCTTGTCACAGCCACTGCCACACCATCACAGCCCCATCACAGCCCTTGCCACAGCTACCCCCACACCCTGTCACACACTGTTACACCCTGTCACATCCTGTGACAGTGCCTGGCACAGCCCTGTCACCCCCTGTCACCTACCCTGTTGCCCTCCTGCCGCCCCTCCGTGCGCTGGGACGCTTTCACCTTGTCCCACGTGTCCTTCCAGCGCTCCGGGACCTGCCCCAGCTCCATCTCCAGGTTTTGCAACTCCTTTGGGGGGGATTCCAGCATCAGCCCCGGAGGGGACAAACCCCCTGGGGCCGCTGTCCCTGTCCGGGGCAGGATGCCCACCTCGAGCAGTTTGGAGATGGCGTCGGGCTCCACGCGGCTGCGGTTGTCGTAGCAGGGCCAGATGATGCGGCGCTTGCTCTGCGGCGCAGCCGTGTCCTGGCGATCCGGCTCCTCCGCCGGCTCCGGCTGCCCCTGCGCCAGCTCCCAGTCGTACGGGGGGCCCTCGGACAGCGTCTCCTCGGTGTAATAATCCCACACCTTCAGGTTGGAGATGTTGCTGTACGGCCTCAGCACCTGTGGGAGGGGTGGGGGCGGCTCAGGAAGGGCAGCGGGGCCAGGCTGGACATTCCCGGCCAGACCAAGGGGACAGCATGTCCACATGGAGAGCTGGGAGCGTCCAGCCTGGAGAGGAGAAGGATCCAGGGAGAGCTCAGAGCCCCTGCCAGGGCCTGCAGGGGCTCCAGGAGAGCTGCAGAGGGACTGGGGACAAGGCCTGCAGGGACAGCACACAGGGAATGGCTCCCAGTGCCAGAGGGCAGCCATGGATGGGATCTTGGCAATGAGGAATTCCTGGCGGGGCTGGAATTGCCAGAGCAGCTGGGGCTGCCCCTGCATCCCTGGAATGTCCAAGGCCAGGCTGGACACAGGGGCTGGAGCAGCCTGGGACAGTGGGAGGTGTCCCTGCCATGGCAGGGGTGGCACTGGAGGAGCTCTGGGGTCCCTTCCCAGTGGACAAATCCCAGCTCCAGCTGCTCCTGCAGGGAGGATCCCGGGGTGCTCCCAGCCCCCCTTCAGGTGCCCCCAGCTCTCACCTCCCCATCCTCAGGTGCATACAGGTAGTTGAAGAAGATGGGAGCTTTCTTGTTGAGGCGGTCGATGTAATCCCAGATGGATTTGGAGACCTGCTGGCCCTTCCGCTCGCCCTTCTCCTCGTACAGGAGCCCTAGGGGACACAGGGGACAGCGGGTGTGACGGGGGCAGGGGCAGGTGCCATCCCTGGCCCCGCACGCCGCACTCACCCAGCTCGATGCGCTCGTAGTCCGAGTCCAGCAGGAATGTCCGGAAGCGGTTGGAAATGTAGTGGTAGCTGAGGAACTTCAGGTAGTACTGGCTGAACTCAAACTCCATGGGGAACTGCAGGTGGATCTGCAGGAGAGCCCCGGGAGGGCTGGGATCCAGGCACACGGGCTGGGCTGGGCCCTCCCGCCTGCCCCAGCGGACACACGGGGGTTCCAGTAGGCACTGAGGGGTCCCTCGGGGTGCTGGGGCTCCCACCGGACATGCACGGACTTGGGGGTGCTTGGGGGGCACTCGGGGGTCCCCCCTGGTCACTTGGGGGTCCCGTGGCCCAGGTGCCAGGGCTCACCTGGTGCACACAGTCCAGGAACTGCAGGAAGATGGGGGCGAAGCCGCTGCTCTGCCCCGCCAGGGTCTGGGCGCCGCGGTGGCTGAAGCGGTGGCCGAAGGACAGCCACTCCTTCTCCACCAGCAGCCGGAAGCCCTCCAGCGTCCGGTAGTAGGGGTCGGACAGGAGCTGCACCAGGGACACCACCTGCGGGGACAGGGAGCTCCAGGGGCCGTGGGGGGACAGCCACAGGGCCGCCCCGGCCAGCGCCGTGCCCTCACCTGGGTGGTGATGTCCCAGCCGTCCTCCAGACTGACCAGCACGGACGAGCCCGTGTCCAGCAGCTCCACCACCAGCACCGAGATCTGCAGGATCTTGTGGATCTGCCAGGGCAGGCCCAGGAGTGAGGAGGGCACAGGGAGTTCCTGGGCTGGGTGTGGGGGCAGTGTCCCCTTCTCGGGAGTGAGGCCACGCTCAGGGGTCACAGGGGCCACCACCCCCCTGTGCTCGGACATGGCAGCAGCAGCAGGGACAGGGAACCCTCACCCCCTCCAGAGTGGGACCCCTCCCATGGCTCCACACTGGACCAGCCCCCCTGGGCTGCTGCCCTGGCTTATCCTGGCACTGCCCTGTCCCAGCCCCTCTGGAGCATCCCGTGGGTCCTGCCTGGCATTCCTGGCCAGCAGCTCTGTCCAGCACCATGCAGCTGAGCTCTGGATTGTCCCACCCCTGCCCCTCACACCCCCCTGGGTGTCCCCAGGGTGTCCCAGTGCTGCTCTGCACAGGGCACTGGAGCCCATCCTCGCTCAGAGCCCCAGCAGAGCCTCAGGGGAGGGAAGGGCTGTGGGTGACTGACCTGGGACAGCCACTCCGAGTCCTCCAGGGAGCGCAGGTAGGCCACGCTGGGGTCGCTGGAGGGGCAGCCGGGCACGCAGGCCTTCATCAGCTTCTTGAAGCTGGCCTTGACCTGGCGCACGTCGAACACCTCGATGGGCACCACCTCCCAGTGCTGCAGCGGGTCTGGCTTCACACCCTGCAGGGGGACAGCATGGCCTGGGCTGCCCTGGGCTGGCCTGAGCCACTGCCACCCTCAGCATCACCGAATCCCTTGGATTGGAAAAGCCTTCGGAGACCGTGGAGTCTCCAACTGTGCCCCAGCACTGCCAAGGCCACCACTGACCATGTCCCCAAGTGCCACATCCACACGGCTTTGAAATCCCTGCAGGGATGGGCACTGCAAGCCTCCCTGGGCAGCCCCTGCCAAGGCCTGACCCCCTTTCCATGGGGAAATTCCTGCTGGTGTCCAACCTCACCTCCCCTGCCCCAGCCTGAGGCCGTTCCCTCTGCTCCTGTCCCTGTTCCCTGGAGCACAGCCCGACCCCCCCGGCTGTGCCCTCCTGGCAGGGACTTGTGCAGAGCCACAAGGGCCCCCTGAGCCTCCTTTGCTCCAGGCTCAGCCCCTCCCCAGCTCCTTTGGCTGCTCCTGTGGCTCCAGCCCCTTCCCCGCTCTGTCCCTCCCCTGAGGTGGCGGTGCAGGGCGTGTCACCTTCAGCTGGGACTTGTCCCCGATGATGTAGAGCGAGGCGCGGTGCTGCCGCAGGAAGGAGGGCTCGGCGGGGGTCCCGTTGTGCTGTGTGCCCAGCAGGTCCTTCCCCGCCAGGCGGGACCCGATCTCCACGTTCAGGGCGTAGCTGCTCATGCGGCCGCTGGCCCGGATGCTGCCCCACTTCCCTGCGGGACCGGGGCCGGGTCAGGGCGGGGCCGGGGCTCGGGGGCTGCACAGCCCCACGTCCCCAGCCGGCGGGCCGAGCTGTGCCCGCAGCCCGGCCCGGGGGGCACATGCCAGGGAGGTGCTGGGCACCAGGTTTGCTTTGGCTCCTTCTCCCTCTGGGTGCTGCAGGAATTTCTGCCTGCTGGATTCCGGCCCCGTTGGCTCCGTGTCTCATCACTGGCACTGTCACACCCCACCCCAGCGTCACCGGGACCTGCCACCTGCACCACAACCCTGCCACGTGCGCCACAGCCCTGCCCGCTGTGCCACAGCCCTGCCACCAGCTGCACCCTGCCCCGGCACCACCACCCGGCACCGCAGAGCCCAGGAGCCCAAAGCAAACCTGGCGAGGCTGCCCGGTACTTACCGTGCCCGTGGCACACCTGGAGCAGCGGGGGGCTTGGGGGGTTACTGGGGTTACTGGGCATTAGTGGTGAGGGGCAGGAAGTGAGGGAGTGAGTGGGGGGTCAGTCACAGTGGTCAGTCACACCCGGCTGGCTCGGGCGCGTCCATACCTCGGGGCGTCTCGCGGCCCTTCGGCGACGCGCACTTGGGGCTGGACAGGGTGATGACCCTGGCTCTGTGACCCAGCCCTGGGGGCACAGGACGAAAGTGACCTCAGCAAGGGACACGGAGCCACAGACAGGGAATGGGATGGAGACAATGGCACCGGGGCTGTGGTGGAGCCCTCCCTCCCTCCCTGCGGCTGCGGCTCAGGGGAGCACCTCTGCCTCCTAAGGAATCATCTGCTCTTCCCAGGGGAGGAATCACCTGCTCTTGCCCAGGAATTATCACCTGCTCTCCCCAAGGAATCACCAGCTCTTCCCAGGGGATCACCTGCTCTCCCCAAGGAATCACCTACTCCCCCCAGAGAAGGATCTACTCTATGAGAGCTGCCCGGGGCTGGGGGTCTCAGCGAGGCCCCCAGGCAGTGCCCCCGCTCCGTCCTCACCTCCGCGGCTCAAAGTCCCAGGCCCTTCGTCCTTCCCTCCCATCACCTGCTTCATGAGCGATCCCAGCTTAGGCTGCTGCCTCTTGTCGGAGAAATCTGCAGCACCAAGAGAAGGTCAGCTCCCGAGGCCCTGCCCAGCTCCCGAGGCCCTGCCCAGCCCCCGAGGCCCTGCCCAGCCCCCGAGGCCCTGCTGGAGCCGGGCAGGGCCGGGAGGAAGCGGCAGCAAGCGGAACGCCGGGGATGCGGAGCCAGCGCGGGAAGCACCGTCCAGCTGGAGCCATGGAAAACCAGCGCCCGGGGCAGCCCTGGAGGAGGGGGCTCGGCCCCCAGCCCACGGTGGGGTCACCCTGTGCCAGCCCTGCCAGGTCACCCGTGCCACCCTCAGAGCCAGGCTGATCCGGCTGCGCTCTGGACACGTCCCCTCACACCGGGAAAAGGCCTCGGAGGGGCTGCTGGAAGTTCTCTGCCTTCAGGATCAGGGAGACCCCCTGGGCTCCCCAGAGCCCCCAGCCCCTGATGTGTCCACAGTGATGATGGGCGGGATGATGGGACAGCATGGATGGCACTGGGACAGGACAGATGGCACTGGGACAGCATGGATGGCACCAGAGTGTGGCAGGGTGGGATGGAGCTGTGCCCTGCAGGAAGGGCCAGCTGGGAAGGGACAGTTGGGATGGGACAGTTGGGAAGGTCTGGCTGGGAAGGGACAGCTGGGCACAGACTTACCAGGGGTCCCCAGACCGACCCCAGCACCATGCATGGGGGACACCCAGTGCTGAGATCCTGGTGGGAAGGGTCTGTCCCCACTGGCCCCCAGAAAGTGCCCGGGTCCCAGCACAGGCTTTGGCTCCCAGCGCTCCCAGCTCCAGGGACACTGGGATTCCCAAAACCCCAGGGCTCCCAGTGCTCCAGGGACACTGGGATTCCCAAAACCCCAGGGCTCCCAGTGCTCCAGGGACACTGGGATTCCCAAAACCCCAGGGCTCCCAGTGCTCCAGGGACACTGGGATTCCCAAAACCCCAGGGCTCCCAGTGCTCCAGGGACACCAGCTGTCCCAAAGCCCATCCCCACCCGCAGCCAGGGAGACCCAGCTGGAGCTGGGAGCTCTGCTGGAGAGGCGGCGCTGCCTCCTGGGATGTGGGAGAGCAGCGCCCTTGGGACGCAGAGCAGGAGCCAGGGCTGGCAGGAGCCCACCTGTCCCCCTCCCCTGTGCCCCCCTCACCTGCACTGCTCATGTGAGCCGAGGCAAAGCCGCTGAGGGTGTTGCGCCCGCCGGCGTCCGAGTAGTGGGGCATGGAATTGATGATGGCCTGCAGGTACTTCTCCTGCTCCAGGCTCGTGGAGTCTGCCTGCGAGGGGCCTGCAGGGGACACTAGAGTGTCACCTGGATACCCCAGGCTGTCACCCCCCAGAACCAGGAGACCTCTGAGGGCAACCACCCAGACCTGGCAGACCCCTGAGTGCCACTGCCTGGAGCTGGGGAGACCCCCAGGTATCTGCACCAAGCTAGAGAGACACCTGAGTGTCACCTCCCAGAGCTGGGGGACAGCTCAGTGTCACCCCAGAGCCAGAGACCCCAAAGCATCACCACCCCAACCCAGGGGACCCCTGAATGTCACCGCCCCGACCCAGGGGCGATCCCACAGCCCCAGCCCCGCGTTCCAGCCAGGCTGGGAGGGTCACCTGGGGTCGGGGCGTTCTGGGACTTGAAGAGGCCGACGACGCCCTTGCCGTGGAGGCCCCGGAGCGCAGGAGCACGGCCTTGGTGCGGGAGTTCCTCCAGCACACCACGGGGAAGCGGCTCTGGCGGTAGCAGCGCGAGATCCGCTGGATGGTGTTGTCCTGGATGCTCTGCGGCACGATCAGCAGCCCGGGGTAGCTGTGGACACAAACCCCGGGATGGCACGGCTCTCCTGAGCTGCCTTCTTTAGTGCTTCCATTAATCCTGAGCTCCACTCGGAGCCAGCACTGATCACCCTTCCCCACACTCCTGATTGCTCCCTGGATCATTAAATCACAACTCTGAGTTGGGTAAAACCAACCCTGACAAGCTGCACTCAACAAACCCTGAGGGAGTTAAGGGCTGGACACCTGGGAGCCAGAATTCATGGCCCTCCAAGGACACAATGGGGTGACCAGAATTTATTGCCCTCCAAGGACACAATGGAGTGACCAGGACTCATGGTCATCCAAGAACACATAGGAGTAAATGAAGACAAAGGAAACACTAACAAAGACACTTCAGTCTCACTGCTGGAAAATCCCCATGTGGGAAAAACATGGCAAAAACACTGGAAAATTCAGACTAACCATGAGAAGCAAGAAATCAATAATCAATAGAGGGCAGAACAGCAATTAATGAAGAGCACTGGGCAACTTGGAACCAATGAACATTGGCTGAACATGTATCAATAAGTGAGAGTCGTGGTGGGGGCACTCAGGTTGGGAGTGGTTGGCCAAGGACGAAGCCGTGCTGGCGCCGGTTTTATTGATCCCGGTGGCTCTGGGTGTCCTGGTGACACCAGCAGGGACCAGCAGGGATGAGCAGGATCCACGCCCCGGACGGGCTCACCTGCGGCAGATGGCGTACATGCGGTTGACGGTGGAGATGCGGAAGGGCTCATTCTTGGAGCGGGTCAGGCTGCTGCTCAGCGTGCCCAGCCCCAGGCGCTGGTAGTCCCGGCAGCAGGCGCGCTCCACCACGTGCGTCATGGTCATCTTCTCCGACGGCCTCATGGTGCTGCTGGGCGTCAGGGTGCTCCTGTCCAGCTCCTCGGACACTGCGGGGACACGGCGGGGCTGGCACACCTCGGTGCGCACACACGGGGTCCCAGAGCAGCAGGAGGAGATGGATGGGTTGGAGCAATGTCCCACCCTGCTGCTGTCACCCGTCAGCCCCAGAGGATTCTCCAGCCAGCCCAAGACCTCTCTCCGTGCTGGGCTCTCTGCCTGGCCACCACCAGCAGCCAAGGGCTGCAGCAGCATCAGGAACCGGGAGATGCTCCCACTGCAGGGACACTAGGACTTCTCCCAGGTGCCACTGCTCCTTGGCCTCCCCGGGGACATTCCCAACCTGAGATCTCGTCCTCGTTGTCCTCAGGGAAGTGCTGGCTGCCCCGCTGCTCCCAGGCTGGAGGTGTGTACTTCTTGCGGGTCACGTACTGCCGGCCGATCGTCCTCTTGGCGTTCTTCACCAGGTTCTTGGACAGTGTCCTGGGCACAGGGGCAAGGGCACAGAGGGACAACGCTGTCACCCAGGCAGCCAGAGCCAGGAGCAGCCCTCAGCCCTGGTGGTCACTGTCACACGGGAGGGGACGGACGTGTCACCTGCCAGCGACTCGGCCCTGCAGGAGCCCCAGCACCTGCCATTCCCAAGGGATTTGGGGAGCTGGGGAGGTGGGATGGGGCAGTGCCCCACCCTCTGGATCAGAGCTGCCACAGGCTGAGCTCCGGCTCATCCCAGGGGAGGCTCCAAATCACAGCAAGGGACAGGGATCCAGCACAGGGACCTGGGGATCCAGCACAGGGACCAGTGGATCCATGGCAGGGCCATTGCCAGCCAAGCCTGGGCTCAGGGCTGCAGCCAGTGCTGCAGGACAATGTCCCCAAGTCACCCAGCACTGCAGGACAATGCTACCCAGTCATTCAGCACTGAAGGACTGTGTTCCCAAGTCACCCAATGCTGCAGGACAATGTCCCTGAGTCACCCAGTGCTGCAGGACCATGTCCCCAAGTCACTCAGTACTGCATCCCTGAGACACCCTGTGCAAAATCGATGTCCTCAAGTCACCCAGTGCAGGAATAATGTGTCCTCAAGTCACCCAGCACTGCAGGACAATGTGCCTGAGTCACCCAGTACTGCAGGGCCATGTCCCCAAGTCACCCAGCACTGCAGCACCGTGTTCCTGAGCCACCCAGGCCACTGGAACCCCTGCTGTGGGACACCTCAGGCAGGGGATGCCACCGCAACAAGCTCCCACTTCCCAGTGCGACCCATCCTTCCCAGCGTGACTGTGTGGGGCTGGGGACACTGCAGGACAGGGGACACCTGCAGCTCTTTGGGCTCCAGAGCTCCCTGCCAGGAGGGCACAGCCGGGGGGTCGGGCTGTGCTCCAGGGAACAGGGACAGGAGCAGAGGGAATGGCCTCAGGCTGGGCCAGGTGAGGTTTGGGTGGATTCTGGGGAAATTCCTTCTGGAAAAGGCTGTGCAGCCCTGGCACAGGGGTAAGATCCCCATCCCTGAAGGGATTTAAGAGCTGTGTGGATGTGGCACGTGGGGACACGGGCAGTGCTGGGAACGGCTGCAGTCATTGCCCCACAGGGCTTTCCCAAGCCTAAGGATTCTCTGATCTCCAGCAATGCAAACCCTGCACCAGGATGGGTCTGAGCAAGGAGGGTTCAGCTCCCTGTGTTCCCTTCCTGGTGGCTCTGCTGGAGCAGGGACAAGAGGGGGAGTCCCAGAGGATGAGGCACATCCAGGTGTGATCCCCCTCCTGGCACAGGTACCTGAGTGAGGGGTTCTTCTCCTTGGCTTTGGGCTGCATGGCCTGCTTGGGGGACTGGCCCACGGTGAAGGCGAAGGTGCCGCGCACGTGCTGGGGGTAGCGCAGCTTGTGCAGGTGCTTCCGGAAGATCTCGGCACTGTCCGAGGCCACCTCCTCATCAAAGGCGATCTTCAGCAGCTGGGGAGGCACAGGTGAGGGGTGACAGGGGGGTCAGGCCAGGGACAGCCCTTCCCATTGATCAGGGCAGGGCTTGGATCCACTCAGGAGCACCACGGGCACAGGCTGGACTGAGAGGCTGCCCTGCCTCTCCCTGGATTCCCATTCCCTTTCCTCTGTTCCATTCCTTTTCCTCTGTCCCATTCCCTTTCCCCTGTCCCATTCCCCTTCCTCTGTCCCATTCCTTTTCCTCTGTCCCATTCCCTCTCCCCTGTCCCATTCCCTTTCCCCTGTCCCATTCCCCTTCCTCAGCCCCATTCCCCTTCCTCAGCCCCATTCCTTTTCCTCTGTCCCATTCCTTTTTCCCTGTCCCATTCCTTTTCCTCTGTCCCATTCCTTTTTCCCTGTCCCATTCCTTTTTCCCTGTCCCATTCCTTTTTCCCTGTCCCACTCCCTTTCCCCCATCCCATTCTCTTTCCCCTGTCCCATTCCCTTTCCTGCTGGAGTCCCCACTCCTGCTCCTGGGTGTCCCTGTGCACAGCAGGTTTGGGAGCTCTCTCCCAGCACGGGGTCCCACCTGGAATGTGCAGGAGCGCAGCTGCAATCCCTCCTGGATGAACTGATCTGCCTGGGCCTGGATACTGATCTTCTTCTCTTTGGTCAGCGAGGCGATGGGGAAGGACCGGATCACCACCTGCTCCCCCACTGAAAACGGGACAGGAAGGGGTCAGTTCCATCCCTGCCCCGTCCCCAAGCAGGGCCAGGCCACCCCCAGTGTCTGTCCCACCATGGACATGGGTCTATGGGCCAGAAACAACCAACCCCTGCTCCCCAGGGATCACCAACCCTGCTCCCCAGGGATCACTGACCAGCCCCCTGCTCCCCAGGGATCACTGACCAACCAACCCCTTGACCTGCAGGGATCACTGACCAGCCCCCTGCTGCCCAGGGATCACTGACCAACCAACCCCTTGACCTGCAGGGATCACTGACCAGCCCCCTGCTGCCCAGGGATCACTGACCAACCAACCCCTTGACCTGCAGGGATCACTGACCAGCCCCCTGCCCCCCAAGCATCCCCACCCATCCCTCTGATCCCCAACCCTCTCCCCTGCCCCCAGGGACCACCCCCTCTCCCGAGGCCGCAGCCCCTCACCCAGAGGGTCGGTGGGGGTTCCCTTGAAGATGATCCTGTAGGTGGTGAGGAACACGGCTCCCTCTGCGGGGAGCAGGGGGGGCCCCCCGATGCTGCCCCCGGCCCCCTCCTCGCGCCCGTCCGGCATCAGGTACACGCGGAGCCCCTCCATCACACACTCCTCCCCCAGCAGCAGGTTGGGCCGCAGCAGCTTTGGCTGGGGGAACAACGGGGAGCTCAGGCCCGTGGGAAGGGTCTCACAGCCCCCCTGGTTCTGCTCCCAGCCCAGCAGGGCATTCCTACCTTCTGGATGGGAGGAAGCCTCTTGCTCTCCCTGTGCACGGCATCCAGGGTCTCGATGTGCATCTGCACGATGTCTGTGGGACAGGGGGTGAGTCCTGCCCTGCCCAAATCCCACCTGTCCCTGTCCGAATCCCACCCCATCCCAGCCTGAATTCCACCCTGTCCCTGCCCAAATCCCACCTGTCCTCCCCGAATCCCACCTGCCCTGCCCAAATCCCACCCTTCCCTGCCCAAATCTCATCCTGTCCTGCCCAAATCTCATCCTGTCCCTGCACGAATCCCACCTGTCCTGCCCAAATCCCACCTGTCCCTGCCCAAGTCTCACCTGTCCCTGCCCAAATCTCATCCTGTCCTACCCAAATCCCACCTGTCCCTGCCCAAATCTCACCTGTCCCTGCCCAAATCTCATCCTGTCCTGCCCAAATCTCATCCTGTCCCTGCACGAATCCCACCTGCCCTGCCCAAATCCCACCTGTCCCTGCCCAAATCTCATCCTGTCCTGCCCAAATCCCACCTGTCCCTGCCCAAATCTCATCCTGTCCCTCCCTGAATCCCATCCTGTCCTGCCCAAATCTCACCTGTCCCTGCCCAAATCCCACCCTGTCCCTGCCCAAATCCCATCATATCTTACCCAAATCCTGCCCTCCCTTACCTGAATCCCACCCTGCCCAAATCCTACGTGCCCTATCCAAATCCTGCCCTGCCCCACTCAAATCCCACCCTGCCTTTCCCAAATCCACTCTGCCCTCCCAAATCCCACCCTGCCCTCTCCCGCTGCGGGATCCCCGTGGCCACCCCGGTGTCCTCACCCGGGATCATGACGTGCAGCCCCTTGAGGTGCTCGTTGGTGACGCCGCTCTCGGTGCACACCTTGTCCACGAAGCGGTTGATGAACCTCACCACGGAGTTGGCCACGTCCGAGCTCTCGGCGTCCTCGAAGCCGCTCTCGGTGTCGTAGCTCTCGGCCACACTGCCCGCGATGCTTCCCGAGGGAAACGGGGACGGGTCAGCCCGGGACAGCCCCGGCCAGGGACCACTCCCTGCACGGACCCGGGAGAGCTCCCACTCCTCATATGGTCCCAGGAGAGCTCCCAGTGCTGACACAGACCCAGGAGAGGTCCCACTCCTCACAAGAACACAGGAGAGTTCCTACACCTGATATGATCCCAGGAGAGCTCCCACTCCTCAGAGGAACACAGGAGAGTTCCTACTCCTGATATGATACCAGGAGAGCTCCCACTTCTGACAGAGATCCTGGAAAGCTCCCTCCCACTCCTGACAAGAGTCCAAGACTGTTCCCACTCCCAGCATGGACCCAGCAGAGCTCCCACTCCTGGAAACCCCCCTGGGCACCACAGTCCACCTCAATCCTGACATAACCCTGGAATCCCAGCATGGCTGGGATTGGAAAGAACCCTCACAGGGGTCCAACCCCCACAGGGAGCAGGGACATCTTTCCCTGACAGCAGCCTGTGCCACCCCACGAGCCGTGTCCCAGCTCGGGTCACCGCGGTGTGCCCAGCACCTGTTGGTGACGAAGCTGTTGCTGACGCTCTCCACGTCGCCCAGGCCGGAGCTGCGCAGCAGGCGGTTCTTGCTGGTGTCCAGGGGCAGCAGCAGGTAGCTCATCCTGTTGGCGTAGTGGATGGCCTGGCTGAACACCGTGCTCTCCTCCTTCTGGATCAGCTCCTGCTGCTTCTCCCGGCTCATGGTGGGCCACAGCCGCAGCTGCTCCGACGCGATCTCCAGCGCCGACTTGGCCTCCTGCGGCTCCTCCGCGCTCTCCTGGGGCAGGGGGAAGGGATGGGGCTGTCTGCATGGACAGACCCACAGGGATCTCCCAGAACTGGGGTGCAGCCCCTCATCCTCAGCTGAGCAGGCTGCCCAGAACAGGCAGCTGGAACGGATTCCCAGAGCAGCTGGGGCTGCCCCTGCATCCCTGGCAGTGCCCAAGGCCAGGCTGGACACTGGGGCTGAAGCAGCCTGGGACAGTGGCAGGTGTCCCTGCCATGGCAGAGGCGGCACTGGAGGGGCTCTGAGGTTCCCACCCAACCCATTCCATGATTCTGTAACTCCATGATGAGCCCCAGCCCTTTGGGAAGAGCCCTCCTGGGCCAGCCTCCCACCTGCTCCGTGTGGTTCTCCTCAGCGCTGTCCAGGTAGAGGGCCCGGATGTGGTTCTGCACGTCACAGTAGAACATGGCCTCCCAGAACTGGATGTTGGTCCACACCACGTGCTCCTGCACACAGCTGTAGGCAAACTGGGTGATGCCAGGGCTCAGTTTCTGTGGAAGGAGGTGGAAAAGATCCATCTGCACACAGCCTTTGTGCTGAGCTCTCCACTCGGGTGTCCCTGCTCCTCCAGCTGGCCACTGGGAAAGTCGGCAGGAGGGATGTCTGCACCAGAGCTCCTCCAGCTCTGGTGAAAATTCCCTGAAAATTCTCTTGCTCAGAGCCCACCCAGAGCCCAGAGGCTCAGCCCAGCCCAGCCTGACCATGGGATCAAGCTGGCATTCCAGAGCAACCCCCTTCCCACAGGTGTTACGGCCTCCCTGGGAGCCTCAGGCCAGTCTGGGCTGGGTGGAATGTTCTGGGCAGGAGCCGTAGGCTGACAAGCCCTGAGGGGACACCTCCCTGCAGCCTCTGCCACCTGTGGGGGCTGGCAGCCTCTGGGGGGATCCTGAGGGCTCCATGGCAGGGACACTGCTGTCACTCACCCTGCAGAAGGCGGTGACCAGCGGCAGCAGGGCGGCGGCGATGCCGTGCTCGTCCATGGCCGTGCAGTCCTGGGGAAGGAGTAGGGTGACCAGGGGACATTCCAGGGCCGACCCCTGCCGTGTCCCACGGGAAGAAGGAGTCCCCCCAGCCCTGCCCTACCTGGAGGCAGCAGTTCATCATGCGGATGACAAAGTCGAACTGCTGGTGGTCCAGCACGGCGCGGTTCTGCTGCACGTGCAGGTGCAGCTCCTGGGTCAGGCAGTGCCGCGCAGCCCGGCCCTTCATGGCACGCAGCACGGCCGGGAACAGCTGTGGGAATGGGGGTTTGTGGGCTGGGATGGGCCTGGACAGCCCTGCTCCCACATGGAGCGGGCCCACACCAGTGCCACGGGATGCACTCGGACACGGAGACAAAGCAGGGCAGAATTCCAGGTGTGGCCGGTGGGACATGACCATGGAGGAAGGGGAGGAGCCCAGGGGCAGCATGAGATGAAGCAATGGAGCTGAGCTGGTGTGGAGCCACCAGCCAAAATCCGAGGAACACCAGGAGGGGGACATGTCACAGGTCAGTGGTGGCCATGGCAGGGCTGGGGAATGGTGGGACTTGATGGTCCCAGAGGGATTGCCAATCCAAATAGCTCCATGGTCCTGTTATTGAGGCGGGAGTGGGGTTCTACTCCAGGGAACAGGGACAGCAGGAGATGGAAGAGATTCAGGCTGTCCGGGAAGGCTCGGGGGGACATCAGCAGGAATTTCCCCATGGGAAGAGTGTTCAGGCCTTGGCAGGGGCTGCCCAGGGAGATTTAGAGTCCCCATCCCTGGAGGGATTTCAAAGTCACGTGGATATGACACCTGGGGACAGGGTCAGTGGTGGCCTTGTCAGTGCTGGGGATGGCTGGACCCGATGGGCTCAGAGGGATTTTCCAACCTCAGTAACTCTGTGATTCCACAACTTTTTGACCCTAAGCCAACCAGCAGGACATGGACACAGGACAGGGAACGTCCTCTCCATCCACAGAGGACACCAATCCCCCCATCCCCAGCCTCTCTCACCTTTTTGGCCTCCAGCATCTTGTTCTCGAAGACGTAGGAGATGCAGTTCCTGACCACCTCCAGGCGCCGGGCGCTGTTGGCCAGGGCGTTCCCATTGCGCTCCAGGATGGCAGCTGGATGGAACAGATCCCGTCAGTCTGGGTGGGGTGGGGCTGGCACCCTGGGGGGGACGCCGTGTCCCCCTGCTCCAAGTGACCACGGGGCCTTCATGGGCCTTGGGAGCCCCTGGGGAGCTGAGAACCCCAAGGGGGTCGGAGTTGCTCTTTCTCCATGTTTAACTCCTGTGGTGTGACCCAGAACAGGCCCCACATACCCACGCGGTGTCCCAAGGGCACCACAGCCTCCAGCAGCCCCCCAAAGCAGGGTCCCCCTGTGCCCCACACACCAATGGCAGTCCTGAAGGCACCATGGCCTCCCACAGCCCCCCAGGACAGGGTGCCCCTGTACCACACGTACCGATGGGGGGTCCCGAGGGCACCATGCACTTCTTCTCAGCCTTGACGGCGGGCGGGGCCGTCTGCAGCTTGGCCGTGGCCTGGTCGATGATCCACTGCACGGTGCCCTCGTCCAGGTGTGGGAAGGGCTTCTGGTGCAGGCGCAGGTGGCAGCCCTCCGTGGGCTTCTGCACCTTGTGCATGGTCACCGCTGGGTACGGGTTCTCCTGCGTGGGGACGGCTCCAGCTCAGCCCTGAGGTCACCCACAGCATGTCCCCTCCCGGACAGGAGTCCCCAGCCTCCTGTCTGCTCTGCTCCCAGCTGGAATCTGCGCTCCCCCACCCCCCAGAGATGCACAGCTGTGGCATGGGCATGAGCCAAGTGCCAGCAGGAGCTCCATCCCAGCCAGGCGAGGCTCCCAGGGGGCACTCCTGCCCTCAGGTGCTGCTGGGCCGGGGAGGCTCAGGTTGGACATCAGCAGGAATTTCCTCCTGGAAAGGGGGCTCAAGCCTTGGAAGGGACTGCCAGTCCCTATCCCCAGAGGTGTCCAAGGAATTCCCAGAGGTGGCACTCTGGGCTCTGGACTGGGAACAAGGTGGGCATTGGGCACAGTTTGGAATGGATAGCCTTGGAGGCCTTTTCCAACCTCTGTGATTCTGGGATTCTATGATCCTATGAAACCAGGGAATCCCACTCCCAGGACCTCTGGGCATGTGAGGATGTGCCTGACCACACATGACAGCACAAGGAGGGACAGGATCTGCCACCAGGAGCTCATGGAGGGAGGACAGAGTGACCAGGACTGCACCCAGGCTCTCCCTGCCCTGTATCCCCCAGCACATCCCCACTCCTGCCCAGGGGCTCCAGGACTCACATTTTTGTAGAGTTTCTCTGCCAGCTCCTTGATGTGCCTCAGGATTTTCTGCTTGTTCCCCTCCTCTGCCTTCATGCGCTTCACCTCGTAGGCCACGAGCTGGGGAGGACAGGACAGGGGTGACAGGAGCAGCTCCAGGGCCTCTCCCAAACCTGGGGCCATGCAGATCCCGCTCAGGACCCACAGATCCTGCTCAGGCCATGGCAGATCCCGCTCAGGCCATGGCAGATCCCGCTCAGCCCCACAGATCCCGCTCAGCCCCATAGATCCCGCTCAGCCCCCACAGATCCCGCTCAGCCCTACAGATCCCGCTCAGCCCTACAGATCCCGCTCAGCCCCGCAGATCCCGCTCAGGCCATGGCAGATCCCACTCAGACCCTGCAGATCCTGCTCAGCCCCACAGATCCCACTCAGACCCAGCAGATCCCGCTCAGCCCCACAGATCCCCCTCAGCCCCACAGATCCCGGGCTGTGGGAAGGGGAGCTGCCCCGAGGCCCCACCTCGTCGAAGAGGTCGATGGGGCGGTAGGGAGCCCCGCGCTCGGTGACAAAGCCAGCGAAGGCCATCCCCTCCAGCACCTTGGTGAGGAAATCGTCCTCCGTGAGCCCCCGCTGGCCCAGGAACGCCGCCTGCCAAGGGAATGGCAGTGCCATCAGCAGAGTGGGTGACACCAAGCCGTGGATGGGCACCTGGGTGGCACTGGGGCAGTGCCACCTCCTGCCCTACGCCACCTGGGTGGAAACATGAGCCTCTGGCTCATGGCAGAAGGACAAGGGGCAAGGGAAGGGCTCTGGTGTCACCTTGGCGTGCAGAGGCAGGACACAGGGACACAGGGCCAGAAGGACTCTGGGACATTGGGGCACAAGAATTCAAGAACACAGGAAAATAGGGACAGAGGAATACAGGGACAGAGGGATACAGAGATACAGAGACACAGGGACACAGGGGTACAAGGCCAGAGGTACTCAGGGACATAACGCCAGAGGGATTCAGGGACACAGGGACAGAGAGGCACAGGAACACAAGGCCAGAGGGGCACAGGAACACAAGGCCAGAGGGACTCAGGGCCAGAGGACTGCAGGTGGTCCCTCAGCAGTGCCAAGATCTCCCAAAACACTCAGCTGCAGGCCTGGGCTCCCTCCTGGCTGAACTCTGCAGGAACACCCAGGCAGGGAAGCGCTCCTGCCCCAGGAGACCTCGGCACACTCGAGGACAAACACGGGATGCAGGTGGGCTGGCAGGGACGCTGGGGAGGTCACTGCCTGGAAAGGCAGGGTTGTTTCCTGGACTCAGCTGTCCCAGCCTGGCTCAGCCTGGCCCCGAGGAGGCTCTCACCTTGTGGAAGCGGATGACGGGCTCGGGGTGGATGCGGATGATGTGCAGGCACCAGCGGTAGCCCTGCAGCAGCTGAGCAAACAAGCGCAGGAACACGGCCCGGATCTCCTTGTCCTGCCACAGGGAAGCACAGCCCGGGCTGGTGGGGCTCAGGCTGTGGACAGGGCAGCTCCCGGGGCAGGGGTTTCCCCCCAGGACGGGATCAGCCCCGGGGTGAGGGCAGGGAATGTGGCTGAGATTCCAGGGAAAAGGGACATGGCATTCACTGCTCCGCCCCCTGGAGCTGCACAGGGAGGAGAGGAGCTCTCCAGCTCTGGGAACGCTGCAAGCCCAAACATTCCCTGGCTGCTCCACCCTGGCCATGAATCCAGAACCCACAGCAGTGCAGGATCCAGCCACAGCTTGGAGCAGTGGCTCGGATGGACACAGGGCTGGAATGGTGTGTGAGAGCCAGGATGGCCCTGGGGAACAGCCCCTCACCCAGGGACCCTCTCCTCCTGCCCTGGCTGTCCCTGGGAACAGCCCCTCACCCAGGGACCCTCTCCTCCTGCCCTGGGTGTCCCTGGGAACAGCCCCTGCTGAGGGACCCTCTCCTCCTGCCCTGGGTGTCCCTGGGAGCAGCCCCTCACCCAGAGACCCTCTCCTCCTGCCCTGGGTGTCCCTGGGAACAGCCCCTCACCCAGAGACCCTCTCCTCCTGCCCTGGGTGTCCCTGGGGAACAGCCCCTCACCCAGAGACCCTCTTCCCCCCACCACTCACCTGCATCTTGAGGGAAGAGGCAGAAATGGTGGAAGGGGGGAAGGCAAGGTCGGCCACCTCCAGCTCCGGGTCCAGGACCTGCCCAGGGAGGACACTCAGCTCAGGCCCCATCTGGGCTGGAGAAGCCAAGGAGATTTCCCCAGAGACCCCACAGCTCCTGTGGAAAAGGTCTGAGGGGCTTGGAGACAAACCATGGGGGATCAGGAATGCTCTGTTGGGCCTGACCCTGCCTTGGGAAGCACGGCTGGCACTGGGATCCCAGGGAAGGGGAAGCCCCTCCTGCTCTGCCAGGGAGACCTTCACCCCCCACTGCCCCCAGGAGGAGCAGGAGCTGCTTCAGCAGCGCCTCAGGAACACAGGAGCAGCCAGGCCACAGCTGCTTCCTGTCCTGGGCCAGGAGCCAGCACCACATTCCCAGAAACCTCTGCCAAAGGAACCCCCCCGGCACTGCAGGGCATCAGAGGGCATTGGACTGGGAATGGCCACTGGGACAGGGGCAGCAGCACCCCAGGGCAGGAATCACAGAGGAACCCCTGCTGCTCCACTCCCAGCTCCCATGGAAATGTGTGCTATTCCCAGGGTGCTGGCCAGAGGCCACTGGATCAGGAATGGTCCCTGTGACAGGACCCCAAGGCAGGGGCAGGACCCCAAAGGTGTGGACACCACCCCAAAGGCATGGGCAGGACCCCAAAGGCATGGGCAGGACCCCAAAGGCATGGGCAGGACCCCAAGGTATGGGCAGGACCCCAAGGCATGGGCAGGATCCCAAAGGCATGGGCAGGATCCCAAGGCACGGGCAGGACCCCAAGGGAGGAATCCTGCTCACAGAGGAGCCCTGGCCCATTCCCAGCTCCCTGGCCACGTGTGTCATTGGCAGGGGTGCTGCTGGCACCCCAGGGGTGCCGTGGCGCTCACCATGGACAGGGCTTCCCGTGTCTGCTGGAGCAGGGGCTCGGGGAGCAGGGAGATGTGCACGCACTCCGGGACGTTCACGGTGCCGCCGTCCAGGTCCGCGATCACCACGTCCAGCTGGGAGGGGGACAGCAGTGGGACACAGCCCCACCTCCCAACCCCACATCCCAATCCCACAGCTAATGGGGAGCTATCCAGGTGAGCTGGCTCAGGAAAGGGCTGGGAGCGGGCTCTGGCTCCTCCCCACCTTCCCTGAGCACTCAACAGTCCCTGTGTCCCATCTCGTCCCCAAATCCAAGGACACACTGGGATCCCACACTGTGGGGACAGAGGGACACCTGGCAGGAGAGGGACCCATCCATTCCCATGTGACCCAGCCATTCCCATGTGACCCAGCCATTCCCATGTTATCCAGCCATTCCCACGTGACCCAGCCATCCCCCTGGCTCCTGTGGGACACCTGGATGCATCCCGGGCTGAGCACACAGAGCCCGTGGCCCTGGGCACGCTCAGGACAGACTGAGCTGTCACCCCAGCTGTGACACCCACGCTGCCCAGCCCCAGCCCCTGGCACCAGGCCAGGGAACGTGGCCTCTCACCAGCTCCTGGGTCTCCGACTGGAAGATGGAGTGGACGCCGATGATGAAGGGGGTGGGGGTGCTCAGCACCTCCAGGAGCTGGGCGGGCAGGATGGGCACGTAGGTGAAACTGCAACCAGAAACAGCCTCAAAACCAGCCCCAAACACAGCCCCACTGCAGCTGTGCCAGCCCTGCCCCACACCCCAGCCCTGTCCTGGCACAGCCAGACACCATCCTGGCTCTGGAGCTGTGCCCAGGGTGCCCTGGCACCCCCAGCCCCTTGGGCACCACACAGCTCCCAAAGGCTGTGGCTGCCTCATCCCTGTGAATGCCCTGGGAGGGACTGGGGACAAGGCCTGCAGGGACAGCACACAGGGAATGGCTCCCACTGCCAGAGAGCAGCCATGGATGGGATCTTGGCAATGAGGAATTCCTGGCTGGGCTGGAATTGCCAGAGCAGCTGGGGCTGCCCCTGCATCCCTGGCAGTGGCCAAGGCCAGGCTGGACACTGGGGCTGGAGCAGCCTGGGACAGTGGGAGGTGTCCCTGCCACGGCAGGGGTGGCACTGCAGGGGCTCTGAGGTCCCTTCCAATCCAAATTATGCTGGGACTTCATGATTCCATGATATGATCCCTGTCTGGTCTTGGGGTTGTCAGAGTCTGACCAAGGAAAGGGTATCCAGCAGAGCCATTAACTCCAAAAGAAAAATTTCAGGAAAAATTCCCCATGGAAAGGGGCTCAGGCCTTGGCAGGGGCTGCCCAGGTTTGGAGTCCCCATCCCTGGAGGTGTCTAAGGAATTCCTGGAGGTGGCACTCAGGGCTCTGGGCTGGGGACAAGGAGGGGATTGGGAACACCTTGGACTCTGTGACCCTGGAGGGCTTTTCCAAGCTCAGGGATTCCATAACTCTGTGAAAAGGAAGGTTCCTCTGGGACACCAACAGCCTCTCTGCAGCCTGGGGAGGCCAGGCCAGCCTGGAGACAGGAGCTGGCCAGGAACCTCAGTCCATCTGTCCCAGCCTGGCCCTGGCAGAGCTGCCAGGAGCCCCAGGGCTGTCAGGGCTGTGTTCCCACTCCCCGTGGGACATTCCCAGCTCCCAGGGTGAGCAGGGTTCCAGCCATCCCACAGGAGTCACCACGGGGGCTTGGCCACCACCAGCACAGCCACTGCTGGGAACACCTCCCTCCTGCTCATGGAACCATGGAATCTCCTGAGTGGGAAGGGCCCACAGGGATCACAGATCCAGCTCCTGGCCCTGCACAGACACCCCAGCAATCCCAGCCTGGGCATCCCTGGCAGCGCTGTGCAAACACTCCTGGGGCTCTGGGGCCGTGCCCGTTCCCTGGGGAGCCTGGGCAGTGCCCAGCACCCTCTGGAACAGAGCCTTTCCTGATGGCCATGCTATCCCTCCCCTGGCACAGCTCCAGCCGTTGCCTGGGTCCTGTCCCTGCTCAGCAGGGAGGACAGAACATTTCCCAGCACCGCCTCCAGTGCCAGAGCCCGTTTTGCCTGGGAGAAGAGGGAGGCAGGGCTGGGAGATTCCCAGTTATTCCCCAGAGCCCAGGAGGCACCGAGGGTGGCACAGGGGCACAGCTGGAGGCTCAGGGACCCTCACCTGTACTTGAGGGGGAACATGAGAGCCAGGAGGGCCCGGCAGGCGTCCGTCAGCCTCTGGTAGCTGCTGGAGAGGAACAGGATCTTGTGCTCGGTCAGCGCCGCGCAGAACAGGAACAGCACGTTGGTGATGCCTGGGCAGGGCACAGCAGGGGCTCAGGAATTGGGGAGGGTCCCTCTGACACCCCTCAGAGACCCCTGATCCCCCCCAGGCTGCAGCCCACGCCCCATCCCTGCATCCTGCCAGGAGAGGAGCTCAGCATCCCCCAGAGAGCCACTCGTGGTTCGGGTCACTGCCAGGTGTGCTCCCCCCTTCCTGGACGTGCTCTGTCCCTCCTGGGGGCTGGTGGCCTTCCCTGGGGGGCATGGAGAGGCCTTTCCTGGGGGACACAAGGCCAGTGGCAACCCCAGGCTGCTCCTCCAGACCCCAGCCCCAGTCCCACCCTCCTGGAAAAGGGATGGCACAGCAGGGCCAGGGAGGCTCAGCCGGGACAGAGCTCGGAGCCACATGCGGGAGGTGACCCGCAGGGAGGTGACCCGCAGGGAGGTGACCCGCAGGGACCCCAGGTGCCACGGGGACAGGGTGGGGACACATCTCACCGAGCTGGCGGAAGAGCAGGGCCACGCTGCAGCTGCTGACAGGCAGCGAGTCATTGATGGGGGTCTGGATCACCTGCCTGTCCCCTGCTCCCAGAGAGATCGTCCTCTGCAAGGCAACACACACCTGGTCACCAGGGCCACCCAGAGAGGGACAGGGCCAGGGCAGGGGCAGCCAGACCTCCCTGGGCACAGGGGCAGTGCCACCCTGCCCCAGCACAACCTCCGTCTGCTGTGGGAAGAGGGAAAGAGAAAGGGAAAGAGGAAAAGGAAAAGGGCAAGAGAGAAGATGCTGCTACAGCACCCACTGGGTGCCTGACTGGGCCCCTGGGCTGAGGGGAAGGAGGGCACCTCCTGCAACATCCCAGCCAGCACCAGCAATGTCCCAACAACCCCAAGATCCCCCTGCAGGTGGGACACAATGGCTCTCCAGGACACGAGGGCTCCCCGGGATTTGAGGACTCCCCAGGACCCGAGGGCTCTCCAGGACATGAGGGGTCCCCAGAACTCAAGGAGTCTCCAGGCCATGAGGGCTCCCCAGGGCTCCCCAGGATCTGAGGGATCTCCAGGACACGAGGGCTCCCCAGGATTCAAAAGCTCTGCAGGATAAGAGGGCCCCCCAGGATTCAAAGACTCCCCAGGACTCAAAGGCTCCCCAGGATTCAAGGAGAATTCAAGCCTCGCCCAGGCCCTTGGAGCCAAGGGAGCAGCTCCCCTGTCCCAGCCTGGCTGTGCCCAGGAGCAGCCCTGGCTCTGCAGCCTCCCCAGTGGAAGGAATATCCTGAAAATATCCTGAGAATATCCTGAGGAAAATCCTGAGAATATCCTGAGGAATATCCTGGGGCAAGGGATGGACATCCCGGGCACAGGAACAGGATGGGTGCTTCTTCCCTGGTACCACTGAATATTCCCAGCCCTGAGCTCATTCCCAGGGACACTCAGATATCCCCAGGCTGTCTCCAGGCCCCTCTCCTCCTCTTTCCACACCTCTCCAGGGAAAATGCTCCTGCAGGAGCAGCATTCCCACTGCAGCCACCTCCTGGCAGAACAGCCCCAAAATTCAGGGCTGAGCAGAGCCAGAGCCCTGAGCTGGGCTGCCACAAGCCCAGCAGGGCACCCAGAGAGGTGAGCCTGGAATTCAGCCCCTTCCCGGAGCCCAGGGACACCCTGGCTGCCCTCGGGTGGGACACACAGGGACACACACCCAAGGGCGCCCTGAGACCACTGGGACCAGGGGCTGGGTCACAGCAATTAACAGAGAGGCTGCTAACGAGGGGACAGACCCAGAGATGGGAGAGAAAAGGTGGGGAAAAGAAGATGGGAAAGAAAAGGAGTTCGTACCACGGCTTCGTCCTCCACGTCAGGCTGAGGCGGGACAGACAGAGAGCACAGTCAGTTAGGACACACAGACAGGCACAGCAGGGACACGGACACCAGCAGGGACAAGGGGACAGGAGCCCACAGACAGGGACACCAGCAGGGACAAGGGGACAGGAGAGGAGCCCACAGACACAGACAGGGACACCAGCAGGGACAAGGGGACAGGAGAGGAGCCCACAGACACAAACAGGGACACCAGCAGGGACAAGGGGACAGGAGAGGAGCCCACAGACACAGACAGGGACACCAGCAGGGACAAGAGGAGAAGAGAGGAGCCACAGACACAGACAGGGACACCAGCAGGGACAGTGAGACAGGAGAGGAGCCCACAGACACAGACAGGGACACCAGCAGGGACAAGGGGACAGGAGCCCACAGACACAGACAGGGACACCAGCAGGGACAAGGGGACAGGAGCCCACAGACACAGACAGGGACACCAGCAGGGACAATGGGACAGGAGCCCACAGACACAGAGTGAAAGCAATGCCTACGGCACTGGGAAGGAGCGCTGGACACGGTAGGAGAGCAGGAAAACTGCGGGAAGTGCCACCACCAAACTGTTCCCCCTGTCACACAGGCCCTGTTCCCAGGGTGCAGAGCCATCCTGCCCCAGCTGGGGGCACGGATCTGTGCCAAGCTCAGCGAGCCATGGTGGCAGGAGAAGCCGTCCTGATGTGGCAGCCACTCCTGGTCCCACCGGGAGGAGCCGGATCCGGGCAGATCCCATGGGAAGGAACTGCAAACCCTGGCAGAGCCTGGGCATGGGCAGCACCTCGGGCATGGGCAGCACCTCGGGCATGGGCAGCACCTCACTCTGCCCCAGAGCACTGGGACAGGCCTGGCTCCCCCTCCCTCCACAAATCCCAGCAGCACTGCCAGCTTCTCCCGGGACCTGCATGGCTCTGGGTGCCAGAGGGAGCCTGGAACAAGGAGCAGCACCTGCCCCAAATCCTGCTGTGATATGGGATCAGGGACAGCCCCCTCAGGGTCAGGGCACCGCGGGGAGGGAAGCCCTGTGGAGGCACTGGGGCCTGTGCTGTTGTCCCAGTGCCCTGCAGCGCTGTGCCAGTGCCCCGTGCTGCTGTCCCCATGCCCTGTGCTGCTGTCCCAGTGTCCCATTGTGCCATCCCAGTGCCCCATGGCGCTGTCCCGGTGCCCCACGGCGCTGTCCCAGTGTCCCATGGTGCTGTCCCAGTGCCCTATGCTGCTGTCCCAGTGTCCCATGGTGCTGTCCCAGTGCCCTATGCTGCTGTCCCAGTGCCCCACGGTGCTGTCCCAGTGCCCTGCAGTGCTGTCCCAGTGCCCCATGGCGCTGTCCCAGTGCCCCATGCTGCTGTCCCAGTGCCCTATGGCGCTGTCCCAGTGCCCTGCAGTGCTGTCCCAATGCCCCATGCTGCTGTCCCAGTGCCCCATGGCGCTGTCCCAGTGCCCTGCAGTGCTGTCCCAGTGCCCCATGGCGCTGTCCCAGTGCCCTGCAGTGCTGTCCCAGTGCCCTGCAGTGCTGTCCCAGTGCCCCATGGCGCTGTCCCAGTGCCCCATGGCGCTGTCCCAATGCCCCGTGCTGCTGTCCCAATGCCCCACGGTGCTGTCCCAGTGCCCTGCAGTGCTGTCCCAGTGCCCCATTGTGCTGTCCCAGTGCCCTGCAGTGCTGTCCCAGTGCCCCATGGCGCTGTCCCAGTGCCCCATGGCGCTGTCCCAGTGCCCTGCAGTGCTGTCCCAGCCTGGCCAAGGCTCCTCCACTGGATCAGCCGGGCTGTGGGATCATTCCTGGCACTCTGTGCAGGGGGAAGGGGAGCTCACCTGAGGGAAGGCACATGGGGACACAAGCACACACCCACAGGGACATCCCAGGGGCCAGCAGGGCACAAAAGCTCCAGGGCACAAACTGCTGTCCCCAGCCTCCTGCCAGGGGGTCCAGCTGGGCTCTCCCTCTCTTCCACCCCCAAGGAGCCTCCCAGCTCCGTGTGCTGAGCCCAGCTGGCCCAGAGCAGGGCAGGCTGGAGGGACACATGGCTCTGAGGGGACCGCAGGGGGGTTGGTGGCCTCAGCTGCAGGAGAAGCTGCTGCTCCTCAGGCCCCCAGCACAGGCACAGGACCCAGTGCAGACACAAACACAGGACCTGGCACAGCCATGGGCACAGAATGTGGCACAGACATGGGCACAGCACGTGGCACAGAACCTGGCACAGACACAGGCACAGTACCAGGCCAGTGCCCTGAGGAGAGCTCCAGGCTCTGTCCTGGCCCTGCTGGCCCGTGTCCCCACAGCTGTCCCAGCCCTGCTCTCACAGATGGCCCGTGACCACTTGGCTCTGGAGCAGCTCTCCACAGGGGATCCCACAGGGCTCAGCACAGAGCCAGACCCCAGGAGCGCCCAGGGACCAGGGAATGCTTGCATGGATCGAGCAGCACCTACATCAAGCCCCTGCTGCTCCCTCCCAAGGCAGCAGGAGCCAGGACAGAAGCTGCAGCAGGAGCTCCTTGGCTAATTGAGGATCTGAGTGGGATTTGTGCTCAGAAGCCCTCGGGAAAGCAGCAGGGCACGGAGCCAGGCCCTGCCCACGGGGCCCACACCAGCATGGGGAGCAGGGCTGGGCTCTGAGGGGACAGAGCGAGGACAGGGAGGGCAGCAGGACCCAGGACACCCACCTGTGCTCCCCCTGTGATGGGGATGGTGCAGGTCAGCAGGTTCCCGATGACGTTCTCCAGGGACACGCTCAGCCCGTCCACATAGATGGTGTAGATCAGCCCCAGGCTGTTCTGGAGAGGGGAGCAGAGCAGGGATGAGCAGTGCAGGCAGCTGGGGACACCCCAGGGCCTGTCCTCAGCCACAAACACACCCTGGCAATGCCAGCTTCACATCTTCCTTGTCCACAGGGATGGCATTTTCCAGCCAGGAGCACATCCTCATCCCTACACTGACCCCACCAGAGCAGGAGACACGTCCCCAAGGCCAGAGCTCCGTGGGAGCAGCATTGAGGGGCTTTCCAAAGCTCCGGGAGAGAGGTGACCAGGGCAGCTGGGCTGCCCCAGCCTCCCTGCACCCTGGTCCCACACAAACCCCAGGGAAGGCATGGCAGGAGATCCTTCCCCAGCAAGAGCTGGCTGAGATGCCCAAAACTTGGGCAATGCCCTTGACAGCACACCTGGACTCTGGTCAGCCCTGGGTGGTCACTGTGGGTCCCTTCCCACCAAAACACCCTATTCCAACTGGGAAGCAACAGCAGTCTCAGCTCTGGGGGCACCAGCACAGGGCAGCCCCCAGGACAAGCTGGGAACAAGGGATTTGAGGAATTTGTGTTCCAGGCACCCTCGGGGTGCTGGTTTACAACCTCTGAGGAAAAGGGAAAACACAAATACTGGGATTTGGAGAGCAGGGGCAGGCAGACTCTGGCACAATGGAATAATGAGGGAAGAGCAGGATAAACCCCTGCCCACTGGAATAATGAGGGAAGATGAAGTTCAGACTCCTGGGCACTGGAATGAGGAGCTGGGAACTGTTTCTGTCCCAGGAGAGCAGCTGGCAGGACACCTCTGTCTTTGGGAACAAGTGAGGGGATCCTGTCCCCTGGAGGTGCCCCAGCCTGTGTCTGGCAGGACCCCACTCTGCTGTCCCAGGCTTGGGAAAACAGATCCTGTATTTCAGAGAATTCCCACTCCACACAAGGCAGGGACACCTCCCACTGTCCCAGGCTGCTCCAGCCCCAGTGTCCAGCCTGGCCTTGGGCACTGCCAGGGATGCAGGGGCAGCCCCAGCTGCTCTGGCAATTCCAGCCCAGCCAGCAATTCCTCATTGCCAAGATCCCATCCATGGCTGCCCTCTGGCACTGGGAGCCATTCCCTGTGTGCTGTCCCTGCAGGCCTTGTCCCCAGTCCCTGGAGCCCCTTCAGGCCCTGGCAGGGACTCTGAGCCCTCCCTGGAGCCCTCCCTTCTCCAGGCTGGACACTCCCAGCCCATCCCCATGGATACAATCCGTACCCAGCCCTCCCAAGGCCTCCCCAGACACACAATGCAGCACCTCTGGAGCCAGCAGAGCTGGCACAGCCAGTGCTCCCAGGAACAGGCTGTTCCTCAGGGGTTCCCATGATTGGGGCCGGCAGCTGCTCCGTGTCCCGCAGCCATCCGGGATCAGCAGCAGCAGCTGCAGCCCCACAGCTCTGGGGTGCCAAGGGCAGGGCCGGATGGAGCCAGGCTCCCAGGGGCTGTGCCAGCATGTTCCCACTGCCACGGGCAGGAAGCCTTTCCCAGCACAGCTGCCCCCTGCCCTGAGCAGCACTCCTGCTCTGACTCACCCGGAACACCTCGGCGTGGTCCAGACGTGACACCAGCACCAGGCTCTTGGGAGCAAACAGCTGGGCAGGCTGCACCAGGGACGAGGCCTCCTCCTCCTCACCCTCACCGTTCCTGGCATGGCTCTGGGGCTGCGGAGACACAAACCAGCCCGGGCTGGGGGTTAAGGGATGCTCTTCCCTGTCCCAAGCTCCTAGTGCCAGGGTCCCGATTCCTGTGGCACAGGGAAGGCAGGAACCCCCAGCTACAGCCAAAAGCAGCTGGGTGCTTTTCCACCAGCACTGCTGACCAGCCTTGACCATGGATTCCTGTGGCACAGGGAAGGCAGGAACCCCCAGCTAGAGCCAAAAGCAGCTGGGTGCTTTTCCACCAGCACTGCTGACCAGCCTTCCCATCCATCTATGGATTCCTCTGGCACAAGGAAGGCAGGAACTACCGGCCAGAGCTAAATCCAACTGAATGCTTCTCCACCAGCATTGCTGGCCACCCTTCCCATCCATCCATCCATGGATTCCTGCGGCACAGGGAAGGCAGGAACCCCTGCTAAAAGCAGCTGGGTGCCTCC
Source organism: Diglossa brunneiventris (assembly GCA_019023105.1). NCBI lineage: Eukaryota > Metazoa > Chordata > Aves > Passeriformes > Thraupidae > Diglossa > Diglossa brunneiventris. Next base: position 72,869,458 of record CM032353.1, on the reverse strand, counting down.
TTGTCAGTGCTGCTGACCACCCTTCCCATCCATCCATGGATTCCTGTGGCACAGGGAAGGCAGGAACCCCTGGCCAGTGCCAAAGGCAGCCGGGTGCTTCCCCGTCAGCGCCGCCAGCCCCTGTGTCCCCGTGTGTCCCCGTGTCCCTCTGCATCCGTGTCCCTGCGTGCATCCCCGTGTCCCCGTGTGTGTCCCCGTGTCCCTCTGCGTCCGTGTCCCTGCGTGCATCCCCGTGTCCCCGTGTGTGTCCCCGTGTCGCGGTACCTGCGGGCTCTCCACGGCCTCCCAGAAGGTGAAGCAGGCGCAGTAGTGCCGCTCCGAGTTGATGTCGGTCAGCACGGCCACGAAGAAGGTGGGGGGGTTCCTCTCGGGGAAGAGCTGCCATCCGCTGGGCTGGCAGAACTGCGGGAGGGACAGGCTGGGCTCAGCACAGGCCGGGCTCAGCACAGGCTGGGCTCAGCACAGGCTGGGCTCAGCACAGGCTGGGCTCAGCACAGGCTGGGCTCAGCACAGGCTGGGCTCAGGACAGGCTGGGCTCAGGGGCTGCCACCCTCACCCCCACCGCGGGATCCAGCCCTGAGCCCCGGCCCACATCACCCACAGAGCCCGTGGGGAAGGGCAGCTCCACAGGCTGGGAGCAGGGAGAGCACTGGGCAGAGCCCCTGGGCTCCTGGAACTCCCAACCCCCCTGGGCCAGCTCTGGGAATTCCCAAATCCCCCCTGCGGGGAAGCAGGGCCAGCAACATCCCCTCCTGTCTGCAGGGACAGCAGGATCTGCCTGGAGAACTCCAGACTGCGAGGGGTTGTGATGGGACAGCCCAGCCAGGCAGGAGCCCCCAGCTCCTGGGGAAGGTCCCCCCATGGCACACAGACCCCAAACTCTGTGCTGACCCCATGGCACACAGACACCCCAAACTCTGCGCTGACCCCATGGCACACAGACCCCAAATTCTGCGCTGACCCCATGGCACACAGACCCCAAACTCTGTGCTGACCCCATGGCACACAGACACCCCAAACTCTGCGCTGACCCCATGGCACACAGACACCCCAAACTCTGCGCTGACCCCATGGCACACAGACACCCCAAACTCTGCGCTGACCCCATGGCACACAGACCCCAAACTCTGTGCTGACCCCATGGCATACAGACCCCAAATTCTGCACTGACCCCATGGCACACAGACCCCAGATTCTGTGCTGACCCCACGGCACACAGACCCCAAACTCTGCGCTGACCCCATGGCACAGACACCCCAAACTCTGCACTGCCCCCATGGCACACAGACCCCAAACTCTGCACTGCCAGACACCCCATGCCAGCACCACACAGAGCCCAGAAGTAAAGGGGACACGTGGGACACGGGCTCTGGAGTGGCTCCAGGAGGTGGCACCACTCCCCTGGCACAAACACGGCCTGGCTGAGCCATCTCACTGCACCAGCCCCTGGCACTCTGGCCCAAAGCCCCTCCGAGGGCCGGAGTAATTCCAGACTCCCCCGGCTTCCCGAGATTTAGGGGATTTTCTTGATTTCCTCAGGGCTGCAATTGGCTGCTGAGGAGCCGTGGAAAATTCCCTGGGTGCGGGACAGCCCAGCTCCTCCCGGGGCTGGAGGCACGCTGAGGACACGGGAATTCTGCAAACCCCGGGAGAGAACCATGGCACCAGGGCCTGGCGAGCTCAGGAGTCCTGCCCCAGCTCCCTCAGGAGCCCAAGGTGGATCCCACCTGAGTGTCCCAGCTGCTCACCACTCCCTGAGCTCACAGCGCCCACGGATCCTCCTGTCCTCCCTGGGAAGAGCCCACGGGACAGGAGCCGGGCTTCAGCCGGATCCTTGGGGTTGCAGCAGGAGGGACGGGAGGAGAAAGCACCCCAGGAGCTGCTTCCCACATTCTGTGTCCTTGGAAAGCAACACTCAGGGCTTCTCCATCCTGGGGCCTTTCCATCCCGGGGCCTTTCCATCCCGGGGCCTCCTGCCAGCTTCAGTGGGAGCACAGGGGAAGGTCTGGCCCAGCAGAACACCAGGATGAACACACGGTGTCACTGTCCCAGTGTCACTGTCCTGGTGTCACTGCCCCGAGGTGGGAATTGCCCCTCACTGCTCCCAGCCCCACACGGAGATCTCCTGTATGGGAGTGAGGAGCCCAGAGCACACAGAGCTGCTGGGTCAGGATCATGGAATCAGGGAATCCTGGAATGGTTTGGGTGGGAAGGGACCTCAGAGCCCCTGCAGTGCCACCCCTGCCATGGCAGGGACACCTCCCACTGTCCCAGGCTGCTCCAGCCCCAGTGTCCAGCCTGGCCTTGGGCACTGCCAGGGATGCAGGGGCAGCCCCAGCTGCTCTGGCAATTCCAGCCCAGCCAGGAATTCCTCATTGCCAAGATGCCATCCATGGCTGCCCTCTGGCACTGGGAGCCATTCCCTGTGTGCTGTCCCTGCAGGCCTTGTCCCCAGTCCCTCTGCAGCTCTCCTGGAGCCCCTGCAGGCCCTGGAAGCTGCTGGATGCCCCAGAATGCTGGCAAAGGTGGAGCCGGTCTGGAGGCCTGGACACACCCAGCAGGTGCCAAAACCACCCCAGAGCTGCCTCAGGACATGGAAAATCCCACGCTGAGTCCAGCAGACCTGTGGGATCATGGCATGGAAGATCCTAAAGCCTAGTGCTGAGGAAGGATCCAAAAAGGAGGGTGGGAATGGCCCTGAGCCCCACTGGAGCAGAGGGGATGGCCTGGATTTACAGGAATCTCCATTCCCACCTGGATGCCCCTGTTCCAGCAGACCCTGGGCTGTGCCAGGAATGCCCTCTCCCTGGAATGCCCCCACCAGGCAGCTCCTGGGGCTCTGCAGGAGCAGCGCTGGGCAGGCAGGGAGAGGCTCCCAGGGTGTTTTATCCACACCCTGTGCCTGTCCCCAGAGGAACTCGATCCATTAAAATGAGATATTTCTGCTGGGAATTGCTGCTGGACACTGTGCACAGCCAGGAGCTCCAAACCCCAGCTCCCTGCACACCCTGGGAACACTTCTTTCCCCAAAAAGCTGTCGAGGAGATCAGCCCTGACCGCAGGGGCACATCCCACCCGACCCCTGGGACGGGCTCCCGTGGATTTCCCGAGCTGCCTTCGGAGCAGCCCCACGTGCTGCTCCCCCAGGACACTCAGAGAGTTTGTGGGAAGCCCTGGAGCCACCCCTGCCTCCCAACAGCACAGGGCTCCAATTGTTTAAATTCCAAGGATTTTTTGGCTGGACAGTTTGACCCTTGGGAAAAAAAGCAGTTTTGCTCCTGCTTGGGACAGTTCCCAAGTCCCTGCAGACACCAGGAAACTCAGAGAAGAAAAATAAAAGTAAATATAAAAATAAATGTGTGTTTTTGCCTCAGATTACACAGCACAGAAAGGTCCCAAATTGTGCTGGAATTTCAGGGACACGTGATGGGAAGAGGAGCTGGACACTGCTGATCCCAGTAACAATGGGATGAGGAGCCAGCGACCCCAGTGACGATGGGCAGGGACACCTCCCACTGTCCCAAGTGCTCCAGCCCAATGTCCAGCCTGGCCCTGGGCAGTGCCACGGATCCAGGGGCAGCCCCAGCTGCTCTGGGCACCCTGTGCCAGGGCTGCCCATCCTCCCAGGCAGGAATTCCTTCCCAAGATCCCACCTAAAAGGATGTCCATCCCTGGCACAGCTGCCCAGGGCAGTGCTGGAGTCCCCATCCCTGCAGGGGTTTCAAAGCCATGCAGATGTGGCACTTGGGGACATGGGCAGTGGTGGCCTTGGCATCACTCACTGCACTCAGTGGGCTCAGGGATTTTCCAACCCAAATAAATCTGTGATTCCATGAACCCCAGGGGGAATGGAGCAGCATCCAGAGGGCTCAGCCTGCGGGGCTCAGTCTGTCCCAGCCCAGCCTTTTCACTGGAATGGAGCTCCAGCTCCTCCCTCAGAGTTCCTGGAGCTCCAGGGCACAGGGCAGTGACTGGGAAGAGCTCCCACTCCAGTTTAGCCATGAGGGGAACAATCCCACCCTCCTGGATGAGCTGGAGGATCCCCACAGCTCCACACCCCGGGGATGTCCCAGCTCTAAGCTGATCCCAAAGCACTCGAGGAGGGCTGGGGACACCCAGGCCCTGGCCCTGGGACCCAGCCTCAGGCAGGGCAACAGGAGCTGGGGGTGCTCAGCCTGCAGAAAAGGAGACTCAGGGCTGCCCTCATCACTCCCTGCAGCTCCTGAAAGGTGCCTGTGCCCAGCTGGGCTGGGCTCTGTCTCCAGCAGCACTGACACAACCAGAGCACACAGCCTCGAGCTGTGCCAAGGGAAGTCCAGCTTGGAGAGCAGGAAAAAGCTTTTGCAGCAAGGGGGAGAAAGTTCTGGAATGGCTGCCCGGGGAGGTGGTGCAGTCCCCATCCCTGGGGGTGTTTAACAAGCCTGGATGTGGCACTGGGTGCCAGGGGCTGGGCTGGACTCTTGAGGGTCTCTCCCAACTCAGGGATTCTGTGAATTCTGTGTGATTGTGTGAAAGGCCTGGCCTTCTCCTGGGGGGCTGTGGACCCCAAGGCTGCATCCATGGCTCCTCCAGGAGGCATTCCAGCATCCCAGAAGAGGAGGGGTAGCAGGAGGCCAGGAGAAGAGCCTGTGCTGGATCCATCCCACCATTTCTGGAGAGTTCCACAGCTGGAGATGCACCCAGGGCAGGAGGGAACTGCTCCCTCCTGGCCCCCCAGTCAGACCCCGTGGGATGTGTCCAGTGTCACCCCCAGTGTCACCCATGGGTCCCCAGCCACTCACCAGCTCGATGCCCTGTGGGAAGGGGTTGTCCTCCCAGTCCTTCTCCGGGAAGCGCTGCAGGATCTGGCCCTGTCCATCCCCGCTCCCTGTGGAGACAAGATGGGATTAGAGGGCAGCAGGTACCCCCCACTCCCCAGGAATGCCCGGCTGGAACAACCCCGGGGTGCTCCAGCTCTCCATGGATGGGGCAGCACAGGAGAGACCCCAGCCCCTCCCAGGCCGAGCAGCACTGCCCACTCCAGCAGGGAACAGCAGAGATTCCAAGGAATCCCGGAGCAAACAGCTCCCAGAGCCTTCTCTGGAGGTGGGAATGGTACTGGAGCAGCAGCTCTGGTCTCTCTCCAGCCAGAACTTCCTTCCCTGTGATCCCAACACGGACAGCAGCCCCCACTCTGAGCTGCACTCCCTGCTCCTCATCTCCCCGCTGGCCTTTCCCCAGATAATCCTGCCTGGGGTTTGCTTTTGGGCTCCTGACAGCTCCTGCTTCCCTGGGGCTCTATGGAGCACTGGGAGCACTCCAAACCCTCACCTGCCCCCCAGCCCACATCATTCCAGACCCTAAATCCTGCTGTTTCCCACGGACAGCCTGGAAAAGGCTCAGCAGGACAGGCGGGCACTCCAGAACCAGCCGGCTCTGGGACACCCTGAGGTGACAGTGCCACCAAGTGCTCCTGTCACAGACCCTGCCAGGCTGGGAAGGGCTCCCACACTGCTCACGCCTCTCCAGAGACAGAGCTGCTCCTGGATCCAGCTGGGAATCACAAATCCCAAGGATTCTGGCCCAGCCACGAAGGCAGGCAGCCCCGTGATGGGGAGAGGGGGCTCCTTCCAGCCCCTTCCAGAGGGAGGGATTATCCATTTCCAGGGACCACCTGGGGCCTCTCCCATCCTGGGAGCCGGGTCCTGGCCATGGAATGGGGCTGGGAAAGCAGGAGGAGCCCCAGGGAAGGGCTATTTTGGGAGCCCAGACAAGTCCCCAGGGCCCTGCTCACCACCCGGCAGCCACAGCTGGATTTAGCAGGGAGAGAGAAAGGGAAAGGGAAAGGGAAAGGGGCCATTTATAGCCCTGGGCCCAAAATGGAAAGGCTGGAGCTAAACTGGGCACCAAACATCCACAGGGATGGGGTCAACCAGATCCTGCCTGGCCACGTGCTGCAACGCCACAGCCCTGCTCTGTCACCACAGCCCTGCTCTGTCACCACAGCCCTGCTCGTCCCTCCTCTGTCACCACGTCCCTGCTCCGACCCTGCTCCATCCCTGCTCTGTCATCACAGCCCTGCTCCATCCCTGCTCCATCCCCACGTGCCCCTGGAGGCAGCCCTGGCCCCGAGTGCTCCCAGGCCTGGCCAAAGGCTGCCCGCTCCCAGTGCCAAGGGCTCGGCTCAAGCTCCAGACAGGAAAATCCCTTGAGATCCACACGTCAGGATTACGGCTCCAAGCTGTGCCCTCCCCACCCAGCCCTGCCACGGCTTTGCTGCAATATCCTCAGTTAAAGGGGAAAGGATACAAGACCAAAAAACCATGGAATGGTTGGGTGGCAAGGGACCCCAGAGCCCCTGCAGTGCCACCCCTGCCATGGCAGGGACACCTCCCACTGTCCCAGGCTGCTCCAGCCCCAGTGTCCAGCCTGGCCCTGGCCACTGCCAGGGATGCAGGGGCAGCCCCAGCTGCTCTGGCAATTCCAGCCCAGCCAGGAATTCCTCATTGCCAAGATCCCATCCATGGCTGCCCTCTGGCACTGGGAGCCATTCCCTGTGTGCTGTCCCTGCAGGCCTTGTCCCCAGTCCCTCTGCAGCTCTCCTGGAGCCCCTGCAGGCCCTGGAATGTGCTGGAAGCTCTCCCTGGAGCCTTCTCTTCTCCAGGTGAGCACCCCCAGCTCTCCCAGCCTGGATCCCTGGGAACTGAGGGGCTCCAGCCCTGGAGCAGCTCCGGGGCCTCCTCTGGGCTCCCTGCAGCAGCTCCAGGTGCTGCTGCTGTGTCCCCAGGGCTGGGGCAGCACCTGAGGGGCACAGGGGCAGGATCCCCCTGCCCTGCTGCCCACTGGGCTCAGCCCAGGGCTGGGGGGTCTCAGGCTCATTGTCCTCAACACAAACAGAAATCATTGCAAGGGCTGCTGAGAACAATGGGAACCTCAGCTCCCGGGGATTTCCCAGAGCCAGGAGCTGCCACCCTTCAGCCAGCTGCAGGCAGGTACATCCTGATTTTGGGCACTGTCACCAACAGCCTGACTCAGGAACCCAGCACTTCCCTCGGCTGCTCCTGGGGCAGCGAGAGAGAAAGGGAAAGGGGCCATTGAGCTGGGCCTGATCCCAGCTTTCCCACTTCCCACCATTCAGCTCCGTATCGGCCTGCGGGATCGGCGCGTCCCTTCCTGCCCGGGAGAGCCAGACCTGCCCCATCCATTCTCCTGCCATCCCAGCTGAGATCCCTGGGAAAGCTGGAGATTCCTGGGAAAGCACGTGTGCCTGTGAACCTCGGCCCGCAGGCAGCTGCTGCTCCCTCCTTCCTGCGGCTCCTGGGGGACACCTGCGGGAGCCCGGCCCCGCCCCGGGCCGCGCTGCAAGGTCACGGGATGTTGTTGTGATACAGGAAATTCTAAATAAGCCCAGAGATAAACACGGGGCTGAGGCACGGCACCGGATGACCCCGGCTGGGAGCGCTGGCACGCCGGGACACAGCCGGACGCTGCCGGGAAGGGCGCTGCTCCGGACACGGGTCACGGACACACGAGCGTGTCCCCCGTGTCCCCTGAATGGTGGGACAAGAGGAGCTGTGCCTCAGCCCTGCACACACACCAGCCAGCCCTCTGCCTCCTGGGCCTGGGCCGCTCCCAGAGCCTGCAGGAGGCGCCCACCCTCCCTGGAAAATCCCAGGGGATTCATGGATGGAGCACGGCAGCCCCAGCCCATGCCAGCCCCACAGGCAGGTCCTGCTCTGGGGCAGCCACGGGGTCTGGGCAGGGAACCAGCCCTGCAGCAGCTCCTGCAGCCCTTTCACACAATTCACACAATTCACAGAATCACCGGGTTGGGAGAGACCTTCAAGGCCATGGAGTCCAGCCCAGCCCCTGGCACCCAGTGCCACATCCAGGCTTGTTAAACACCCCCAGGGATGGGGACTGCACCACCTCCCCGGGCAGCCATTCCAGAACTTTCTCCCCCTTGCTGCAAAAGCTTTTTCCTGCTCTCCAAGCTGAATTTCCCTTGGCACAGCTCGAGGCTGTGTGCTCTGGTTGTGTCAGTGCTGCTGGAGACAGAGCCCGAGCCCAGCTGGGCACAGGCACCTTTCAGGAGCTGCAGGGAGTGATGGGGGCAGCCCTGAGTCTCCTTTTCCTGAGGAGCTGGACGCAACAGAGAGAGAGGAGAAGGGAATTTTCATAGGGATTTGAGGCAAAGGAGCTTGTCTGGAACAAGCCCTGTCCCACCCCTCACTTCTGACACCCTCCACTCCCAGGTGACCGGAGGTGTTTCACCACCAGCACGGGACCACTGGTCCGGCCAGTCCCCAGGAACGGCTCCTCTGCAGGCTGGGACACGACTCCCACACCCCTGAACCTCGGAAATTCGGGATGAAATCATCCAGGGGAGCACAAAGTTCAGACAACACAGATCAGAGCTGGAGCAGGCACAGGTCACCAGAGCAGCTGGGGCTGCCCCTGCATCCCTGGCAGTGCCCAAGGCCAGGCTGGACACTGGGGCTGGAGCAGCCTGGGACAGCGGGAGGTGTCCCTGCAATGGAACTGGATGCGACTTAAGGTCCCTTCCTTCCCAAACTGTTCCACAATTCCAAGTCCTCCCCACAGAAGCCAGAGCTGTTCCAGCCCTCCTTCCCCCTGGCTCCAACCTGGAGGTGATGTCCAGCCAGGAGAGTGTGGAATCACTTTAGAAACATTCAGTACCTTCAGATACCTTAAATTATTCCAGAAACATTCATTTCACACCATTAATGATTCTCCAGCTCCCCCAGGTTCAGGGGCAGCCTCAGGCCTGCCTGGAAGCATCAGCTGAGGCTTCTGAGAGCTTCTCGCTGCAGGAATTATTTATAAATTCAGCAGCTTTACAGCACCAGAAAATCCTTAGTGTTCCAAAGCCCTGCCTGGACTCTCTGAGGTGGCTCCTGCAAAGGCAGGGACAGAGCAGGCACAAGGCCACACAACCTGCCAGGACCTGGAGCTGCTGCTGAGGGCACTTGGAGCCGAGCTCTGACCCCAGCCCAGCCTGGGGCTGCTCCAGCACAGGCAAACGAGGCCCAGCCCGGCCCAGAGCAGGGCCCTGATGGGTCCCTTGGAACGAGGCAAGAGCCATGAATCCCTGGGCAGCACCAAACAGGGATTGGGAAATGTCCTGCAAGCCTTGGGAGCGATTGCATCAACCAGCACCAACCAACACAGAGGGGAGCACTGCCAGCAGCCCCTGCCCCTGGATCCCTGGAAACCCCCAGGCCAGGCTGGACACTGGGGCTGGAGCAGCCTGGCACAGGGGAAGGTGTCCCTGCCATGGCAAGGGTGGCACTGGAGGGGCTTTGAGGTCCCTTCCCACCCAACCAACTCTGGGACTCCCCAATCCTCCAGTCACTGTCCTACCTATGCACTGAGTGGTGGCTCCTGCCAGGGCCTGGCACACAGCCGGAGCAGGGAGGGCACTGCCAGGCTGGAAGGCGAGCCCAGGGGGGCAGGAGGCCGATGGGCCCTGGGCTGCGGCAGCCCCAGGGTGGGCACGGCCCCAGGGCAGGGACTGTCCCCTGTGCTGGCCCTGCCCAGGGACCCCTGGAATCCTGGGGGCAGCTCCGGGCCCCTCCTGCCAGGAGAGCCCTGGAGGGGCTGGAGTGTGCAGGGAATGGAGCTGGGAAGGGGCTGGAGAACTTCTGAGGGAGCTGGGAGGGGCTGAGCCTGGAGCAAAGGAGGCTCAGGGGGCCCTTGTGGCTCTGCACAAGTCCCTGCCAGGAGGGCACAGCCGGGGGGGTCGGGCTGTGCTCCAGGGAACAGGGACAGGAGCAGAGGGAACGGCCTCAGGCTGGGCCAGGGCAGCTCAGGGGGGATATTGGGGAAATTCCTCCTGGGAAGGGCTGTGCAGCCCTGGCACAGCTGCCCAGGGCAGTGGTGGAGTCCCCATCCCTGGAGGGATTTCAAATCCATGTGGATGTGGCACCTGGAGACAGGGCCAGTAGTGGCCTTGGCAGTGCTGGGAACAGTTGGATTCAATGGTGTGGGAGGGCTTTTCCAACCTGACTCCATGAATCCAAGGTGTCAGAAGAGAACAGCCCTGTGCCCAGGGAAGCCCTGTGCAGGACATTCCCACGCCGATGGAGCCAGTGGGATTTGTCACCAGCAGCCGCTGCCAGCCCAGGTGGGCCCAAGGACCGAACCTGCCCCATTCAGCTGCAGGGACACACCAGAGGGGGCACAGCAGGATCAAAGCCTGGCACGGGGCTGCAGCAGCTCCCCCTGGAATTCCCCAGGATCCGGGATTGGCACAGCCTCGGAGCTGGGCCCGGGCCAGGCCCAGCTGCAGCACCTGCCCCGCGTGGCACCGGCACCGGGCAGGAAAAGCCTGTGGGAAAATGGTGACGCTGCAGCTGCCAGGAGCTCCCAGGCAGGCACAGGCTGTGTGCCACACCAGGGGGTGATGGCCTGGCATGGTGACATGCCATGCCATGCCATGCCATCTTGGCCCCAAACCCCTGTAACCACCTCCTGTCACGTCCAGGAGCTGCATCCCCTTTCCCACATCTCCAGCACAATCCTGGAATGGTTTGGGTGGGAAGGGACCCCAGAGCCCCTGCAGTGCCACCCCTGCCATGGCAGGGACACCTCCCACTGTCCCAGGCTGCTCCAGCCCCAGTGCCCAGCCTGGCCTTGGGCACTGCCAGGGATGCAGGGGCAGCCCCAGCTGCTCTGGCAATTCCAGCCCAGCCAGGAATTCCTCATTGCCAAGATCCCATCCATGGCTGCCCTCTGGCACTGGGAGCCATTCCCTGTGTGCTGTCCCTGCAGGCCTTGTCCCCAGTCCCTCTGCAGCTCTCCTGGAGCCCCTTTAGAGCACTGGGCACTCTGGGACAGCAGAAGGTGTCCCTGCCATGGCAGTGGTGGCACTTGATGGGGTTTGATGTCCCTTCCCACCAAGCCATTCCATGATTCTTGGACATGTCACACCAACCTGAGGACAACCAGCCCATCCTTCACCCCTCTGTTCACCAGGAATCATCCATCACCTGAGTGGGGAGCTGGAATATTCCAGCCCTGGCCATGAGCTCCTGCCTCCCTCCCAAAGAGCAGGAATAAGGCACAGACAGGGATGAGCCATCCCAGCCCTGCAGCCCCCCACCCCCAAGCCCACCCAGAACAACACCCGAGTGTCTGCTGTGGGGACAAAGGAGCCTCTGTTCCCTGTGACTGTCCCCGAGAATGGCCTTTCTATGGAGGGAACAAAGGGGCCGTTTGGGGCTGGGGTGGCCCTGCTGCTCCGGCCATGCCAGGAAAGCCCAAAGGGCCCAGGGAGGGCACACAGGGTTGGCCCCTGCTGCTCCGGCCACTGCCCCACAGCCCACCCGGCCCAGGGAGGGCACACAGCCCCAGTCCCACCCCTGGCCACCAGCACGGGATGGGACAGCCCTGTCCCCACAGCCCACCCGGCCCAGGGAGGGCACACAGCCCCTGCCCCAGCCCTGGCCACCAGCACGGGATGGGACAGCCCTGTCCCCACCAGCACCGGCAGCAGGTGCTGGCAGCTCCCTGTGCCAATCCCGGCATCCCTGAGGCTGGAAAAGCCCTTTGGGATCACCGAGTCCCAGCTGTGCCCAATGCCCACCTTGTCCCCAGCCCAGAGTCCTGAGTGCCACCTCCAGGAGTCCCTTGGGCACCTCCAGGGGTGGGGACTGCAAACCCCCCCGGGCAATGGAATCCCTGTTTCAGTGCTGGACAACCCTTTCCATGGAGAAATTCTTCCTGAAGTGGCACCTACCGGACCCCCAGTGTCCCCTCCAGCTGTCCCCAAGGCCACATCCCCCCTGTGGCATGGCCACTGTGGTCCCCAGAATGGGACATACGAAATCCCAAGGAATAATTTCCCACTCATGGTTCTCTCCATGTTTTACTGCAATCCCGTGGGACAAGGAGCTTGGGAAGGACACAGCCCTTCCCAGACAGCAGGAACCCTGCAGGAGCAGGGTGACAGGGACACCTCTGGCTTGGCCAAAGGGATTTGGAGGGAATTTGGGACAAAAGTCTCCCAAAGTCACACCAGAACAGCAATTCCTGTCCTGAGTGCAGCTAAAAAAAGGGGAAAACTTAGGAATAAGGGCCTCACTCCTTGTTTAATGGTCACCTCGGTGATGTCTGAGGATGTGCTTGACCCGCTGGACACAGGGAAGATAAGGATCACCCAGGGAAGATAAGGATCACCCACAGCCTGGGACAGAGAGCTGGGTGAGGAAACAAACCGTCTGCATGCAATTCCAGGCTGGAAAAACTCCATCCAGCCACGGAACGCTTCCCAGGGGAGGCAAAGCCCTCCAGCCCGGGGTCACTCACTCCCAGTTACAACATCCTGGAGCAGCAGCAGGGGGTGTCACCGCCTGGCCAGCACCGGGAGCTGGAGCTGGGGACACGCCCGGCATGGCACCTTCCATGGAGCTCCCATTCCCTGTGGAATTCAGGGAGCAATGGCTTTGGGAGGCTCAGGGTGAGGGTGTTTGTAGGAAGCTGAAATGAGGCAGGGGAAGGAGGGGTCAGCGCTGATCCCCCCACCCTGGCTCACACCAGCCCTGTCCCAGGATGTCATTATTCCTCAAATCTCTTCCTAATCCTTCTCAACCTCTCCCGGATCCCCCTCAAATTCAGGAGAAATGCTGGAGAGAGCCATGTCCCCTTGGACACAGCCCAGGGGCAGTGCCAGGTGCCCTGCCAGGAGCTGGGGGTGCAGATTCCCCGGGATCAGGAATGCTGGCCAATCCCTGGCACAGAATACAGCTGGAAAATCCCAGGAGCCTGTGGAATGTGGGGCTCTCCACTCTCCCACCGCCCCAGATCCTGCAGGAAGATCCACTTGGATTCGGCCCGCACCCAGCACTTCTGGGATGGCACTCAGCACGTGCCCCAGGGAAGATCCCAGGATGCAGGAGGGGTCAGTGAGGAGGGAGCAGCCGGCATGGAATCCCTGCTGTCCTGGCAGGGTCAGATCCTGGGAGATCCCCACCACCTCCCAGAGCTGTGCCTGGGAGCGGGCTCGGCACGGCCTGGGCAGAGCCTGGCTGTTCCCTGACCCCGTTCCAAGGGAGAGCTGTGTTTATCTTTGGAAACATTAAGGCAGAAGAGGAAGTAATTAAATTAAAAAAACCCGCCTGCTTCCGAGAGCTCGGCGCAGGAAAGCGCCGCCGGCCCCGGGCGCTGCTGGCAGCGGGACATGGACACGGGCACGGCGGCTGCCACTGCCCCCCAGCCACAGCCACGGCTGCAGCAGGAGGGGTTCCCATCAATCTGGGGGACACGGCCCCACAACCCCTCAAACCACCTTAAACCACCTCAAACCACCACTCACACAGGGCAGGAGCCAGAGGTCCCTCTGGAGGAGCCCTCCAGGAAAACTGGAAGCTGTGGGGGCCCTGGGGCTGCTTTAAGGGATCCCAGGTGACCTCCAAAGGTCCCTTTGGACCTCACATCCTCTGGGCTTCCACCAAGAGCAGCCCGGTGACAGTGACACCCAGCTGGGGGGAGAATGTCCAGGACGGGCTCCAGGAGAGCTGCAGAGGGACTGGGGACAAGGCCTGCAGGGACAGCACACAGGGAATGGCTCCCACTGCCAGAGGGCAGCCATGGATGGGATCTTGGCAATGAGGAATTGCTGGCTGGGCTGGAATTGCCAGAGCAGCTGGGGCTGCCCCTGCATCCCTGGCAGTGGCCAAGGCCAGGCTGGGCACTGGGGCTGGAGCAGCCTGGGATGGTGGGAGGTGTCCCTGGCCATGGTGGCACTGCAGGGGCTCTGAGGTCCCTTCCCACCCAGCCCATTCCAGGACTCCCTGATTCCATGGCCTGGAGCTGGGTGGGTGCTGTGGCTCAGCTCCCCCGGGAGGAGGATCCCGGTGTCCAGCCACGGGCCCGTGGCCACAGCTGCTAAAAGCGTTTTGGGGAGGAACCTCTGCTATTTTTACCTGATGCCAAATTTCCAGCTGCTTCCCGGGGGAGCCATTCCCAGCTCCACTGGCACCCCGGGTGATAATTATGGGGATGCCAACATTTACCCACAGCCTAAAAACAGCCCCAGCTGCTCCCACGGCCCCTCCTGCCCTGGGGGGAAAATATGTGGGAATTACAAAATGGTTGGGTGGGAAGGGACCTCAGAGCCCCTGCAGTGCCACCATGGGCAGGGACACCTGCCACTGTCCCAGGCTGCTCCAGCCCCAGTGTCCAGCCTGGCCTTGGCCACTGCCAGGGATGCAGGGGCAGCCCCAGCTGCTCTGGCAATTCCAGCCCAGCCAGGAATTCCTCATTGCCAAGATCCCATCCATGGCTGCCCTCTGGCACTGGGAGCCATTCCCTGTGTGCTGTCCCTGCAGGCCTTGTCCCCAGTCCCTCTGCAGCTCTCCTGGAGCCCCTGCAGGCCCTGGCAGGGGCTCGGAGCTCTCTGGATCCTTCTCCTCTCCAGGTGAACATTCCCAGCTCTGCCAGCCTGGCTCCAGAGCAGAGCTGTTCCCATCTGGCAAAGGGACACAGAGGGACAGTGGGACAGGGTCCAGCCACAGGCAGAGAGCAGCTCCAGGACAAAAAGCCTCAGTGCCAGCCCTGGTCCCGTCCGTGCCAGGCAATTCCCTGCAGAGCAGCCAAGGACAAGGGAAACCCCAAACCCAAATCCCAGCCAGGGCTGCCCCTCACGGATCACACGTGGGTGCCCAAGTCCCTCCCTGCTCCGTGCTGCCAGGGCACAGGGAATGAATGATCCAAACCCTGCCTCAGAGTTTGTCTTGACCCTGCAGGGATCATTTCCACCCAGCCTCTGCCAGCATCAACATCTCCCACGAGGGCAGAAGGAGCTTTTGTTCCCTGTGTCCCACACAGCGGCGGCTGCGGGGCGGAGCGTGGCACAGCCCGGGGGAGCCCTGCAGGGAGGGACAGCGACAGGGACAGGAACCACGGGGCAGGAACGGAGAAGTGGGAACGGGGTCAGCTTCCACAGGGGCCTCAGCCGGGCTCGGCAGTGCCGGAGCCACCAGAACTGACAGGGGAGGAAATGTCCCGTCAATGAGGGAACTGTGAGAATTCCCCGAGAACACCACTGACCCTGTCCCCAAATGTCACATCCCCACGGCTCTGAAATCCCAACAGGGATGGGCACTCCACCCTGTGCCAGGGCTGCACAGCCCTTCCCAGGAGGAATTTCCCCAAAATCCCCCCTGAGGCTCCCCTGGCCCAGCCTGAGGCCGTTCCCTCTGCTCCTGTCCCTGTTCCCTGGAGCACAGCCCGACCCCCCCGGCTGTGCCCTCCTGGCAGGGACTTGTGCAGAGCCACAAGGGCCCCCTGAGCCTCCTCTGCTCCAGGCTCAGCCCCTCTCCAGCTCCCTCAGGGCTGCAGAAGGGAATCCCCTCCATGAGAGACAGCCCTCAGCAGGGATCTGCCTCTCCTGGGGCAGGGGAACAGCAGAGGGTGCAGGAGGAGGAAGTGGCTGAATCCAAGGGGAACTGAAACCCCACTGACCACAGACTGCTCCGGGATGGGGAAATGATCCTGCCCTGGAGCCCTCAGCTTCCTCATCAGCATTTCCCAGAGAACCAGGGAATTCTCTGAAGCAGGTACAGCTCCCATGGAGCACCTGCAGCCCCAGAGCCTGGAGCTGTCCCTCAGCCTGACCCCACAGCCTGGAGAGGAGCCCTGCTCTGCCCAGGCTTGGAATGCCCCCCTGCTCTGCCCAGGCTCGGGAATGACAATCCCTGCTCTGCCCAGGCTTGGGAATGCCCACCCTGCTCTGCCCAGGCTCAGGAATGCCAATCCCTGCTCTGCCCTGGCTCGGAAATGCCCATCCCTGGGAATGTCCATCTCCCAGACCCCATGGCACACCACCCCAGAAGGTCCAGCCATGGTCCCAGTCCCGCCCCAGTGACCTGGAGCAGCTCCTCACCTCTGATCCTTGGGAATGAGCAGGGAGATGGGAATGGAAGCACCAGGGAGTGCTGCCAGCTCTGAGCCCTGCCAGGGATTCCCGGGATTAGCACATTCCCAGCAGCTCCTGCTCCCAATGCACCCCACCAACACCCAGCTCCCCCAAACCCACCTCATCCCCCCACATGGATTATCTGGGAAGGCTGGAACGGGCTGGGATGAGCCCCAAGGTCACAGAGCTGAGTGGTTCTGCCCCAGAGGGTGCTGGGCACTGCCCAGACTCCCTGGGGAATGGGCACGGCCCCGAGGCTGCCAGAGCTCCCCTCCCAGGGATGCAATCCCCTCCCTGGGATCGTTGGGGTGTCTGTGCAGGGCCAGGAGCTGGATCTGTGATCCCTGTGCTCCCTTCCAGCTCAGAAGTTCCGGGATTCACCTGCAGACCTGTCCCTGGAGCTGCTCTCAGCCTGACTCCAGCTCCTGGAGACCAGCAGGACATGGGGCCCTTCCAGCTCATCCCAGGGGTTGAGCTGAAGAGGGGAGGTGTAAGATGGGATATCGGGAAGAAAACCATACAAAACATGACTCAAAATTCCCCATTTTAGTGGAAGTTCCTGGAGAATACAGTTTGCCAAGTGCAGAGGGACTGGGGACAAGGCCTGCAGGGACAGCACACAGGGAATGGCTCCCAGTGCCAGAGGGCAGCCATGGATGGGATCTTGGCAATGAGGAATTCCTGGCTGGGCTGGAATTGCCAGAGCAGCTGGGGCTGCCCCTGCATCCCTGGCAGTGGCCAAGGCCAGGCTGGACACTGGGGCTGGAGCAGCCTGGGACAGTGGCAGGTGTCCCTGCCGTGGGTGGCACTGCAGGGACTCTGAGGTCCCTTCCCACCCAAGCATTCCAGGATTCCCTGACCCTGAGGCACACCCACAGCTGGGCCAGGGGCCGAGGCTCTGTTTGATGGGAAGGGCTGGGAATCACAGCCCCGTGGGATCCTTCCCAGAAGGAAACACAGCTCTGCTCCTCCACCCAAAGCCAACAGTGCCGGGCAGGGGCTGGGCCCTCACGCACCTGGGAGGGGATCCTGGGCAGCAGAGGACAGGGCTGGAACACTCCACGTGCTCCCATGGGACTCAAGGAGCTCCTCCATCTCCACCAAACTAAAATCCCCTGTTTCCTGAAAAAACTCAACTGAAATCCTTGAGTCACTTTGGCTTTGAGGAAGACAGGAAAGCCTCAGTGGAGTAAGGAAGATGAATTCCCGTCCTGTGGAGCAGAGGAGAATCCAGCTGGAGCAGGAGTGCTCCTCACGGATGTGCCTGGCACATTCCACACATGGAGCTTCCAGCCCTGGAATGACAGCTCAGACCTGAGAGAGCAAACACTCATCTCTGCTGCTGCTCTGCCAGAAAAACTGAGAATCGTGGAATCTTGGAATGGGCTGGGTGGGAAATGACCTCAGAGCCCCTCCAGTGCCACCCCTGCCATGGCAGGGACACCTCCCACTGTCCCAGGTGCTTGGGTACGGCCACCCCTCTGCCCCAAACTGCTTCACTTCCCCCACAGCAAAACCCTGATTTCCCAGAAAAAGCACTTGGAATGTGACCCAAATAAATCCCATCTCTGGCGTAGGTTTAGGTTTTTCCAAACCCTCAACAAGTGACTGACCCCCCGTTCAGCCAAACCATCTTGGGATTTACCAAGCTGGACAAAAAAACAACCATTAAAGAGTTCAGCAACAAAAATAAACAACCCCAAACCACCAAGGCGACATACGGGTAAAACCAAGTCAGACATGGGGCAAAGGTCAGGGAAAAATGAGCAACAAACTATTGAAAAACACCAAAAAATGGGAATTAACAATAAATTCGACAGAAACACTGAAAATTCAAACATTTTCTCCAACATCAGCTTCCTGTCCCATCTGGATTTCAGGAATATTGAGTGATGACCATGCTGACCCTGTCCCCCTGGGGATTTCAGCAGCACAGCTGGTTCCAGACACACCAGTCCCAGCAAAAAAACACCTAAAAGCCCCAAAACCACTGGCTAACAGCCAGGAAACGGGGCAAACACGCTGCAAGCATTCCAAACTTGGACATGGATTAAGGATTAAGGCTGGTTTGGATGCACAGAGCTCGGGGGGAGGAAGGACAGGAGGGACCCCCCCGCGCCCCGTCCCAGAGCAGAGGCGACATTCCCAGAGGCAGGAATGATCCCAGAGCCCCGGGGATGATCCCAGAGCCCTGGGGATAATCCCTGCGTGGGCACAAGGGCTGGGATAAATCCCACAGACACACCCCAGGCCTGCTGGGACCGCTGCAGACACGGAGCAATCCCGGTGTGAGCGCACGGGAACGGGAGCCAGCGCTGACCCCAAAGGCTCCGGGACAACGGCGGGGCCAAGGGCGTGCCAGGGTGATGGGGCTTGGGACAGGCACAGCCCCTGCTCAGGGGGTCTGGGTGGACACCAGAGCGAGGGAGGACACAGAGGCTCCTGATGGGAATATCTGCATCAAATGGAAAGTGGGAAAAATGCCCCAAATCTGTCCAGAACGAGACAAGGAGCACTGGAACCACAGTGGATGAGCCCAGTACCTCCCCAGTGCCTCCTTCCCAGCCATCCCAGACCGGAGCAGGAGCTGGGATGAGCCCAGTACCTCCCCACTGCCTCCTTCCCACCCATCCCAGACCGGAGCAGGAGCTGGGATGAGCCCAGTACCTCCCCATTCCCTCCTTCCCACCCATCCCAGCCTGGAGCAGGAGCTGGGATGAGCCCAGTACCTCCCCATTCCCTCCTTCCCACCCATCCCAGCCTGGAGCAGGAGCTGGGATGAGCCCACCACGTCCCTGTCTCTCGCTCCAGACCCAGGGAGAAGAGTCCACATTTTCCACCAAACATTTCTGGGAAAAGATCCAAGAGCTGTGAGCAGCTCCCAACTGTCCCTGCTCCTCCAGAGCCCCTTCTTCATCCTCCTTTTGCCCAAAGCCAGGGCCAGGGGATGGGATTTTGCTTTTGGGGTGCTGCACGGTGACATTCTCACCTTGTCCCCCTTTTTCTGTCACTCCCTTCCAGCCCAGTGCTTGGAAAATTCCATGAACCCCAAAGCCCTCATGGGCTGGGATGAGGCAGCAGAGCCAAGGAAAATAATGTGCAATATTCCCATTGAAATTACTTCAGGGACAGACAATGGGATGGCTGCAAGAGGGAAGCCATTCCCTGTGTGCTGTCCCTGCAAGCCTTGTCCCCAGTCCCTCTGCAGCTCTCCTGGAGCCCCTTCAGGCCCTGGAATGTGCTGGAAGCTCTCCCTGGATCCTCCTCTTGTCCAGGGGAGCACCCCCAGCTCTCCCAGCCTGGCTGTCACTGTCCCTTAGACAACCTTGGAATGGCTCAGGAGGACTAACCCTGGTTTATCCCAGGAATTCCTGTGTGCCAAAGCCTCAGCTCTGCTCCCAGCACTGGCACCTGGTGCTGCAGGAACGTTCCCTAAACAGAATTTGGCACCTTCAAGGGCCTGGGTCCTTGCTGAGCCTGAGCCAACAGAGGGGCAGCAGAACCCCCTGGACACTGCCAGGGAATGGAGCTGGGAAGGGGCTGGAGCGCCAGGAGGGCTGAGGGAGCTGGGAAGGGGCTGGAGCCCCAGGAGGGCTGAGGGAGCTGGGAAGGGGCTGGAGCCCCAGGAGGGCTGAGGGAACTGGGAAGGGGCTGGAGCCCCAGGAGGGCTGAGGGAGCTGGGAAGGGGCTGAGGCTGGAGCAGAGGAGGCTCAGGGGGCCCTTGTGGCTCTGCACAAGTCCCTGCCAGGAGGGCACAGCCGGGGGGGTCGGGCTGTGCTCCAGGGAACAGGGACAGGAGCAGAGGGAACGGCCTCAGGCTGGGCCAGGGGAGGTGAGGTTGGACAGCAGCAGGAATTTCCCCATGGAAAGGGGGGCAGGCCTTGGCAGGGGCTGCCCAGGGAGCTTTGGGGTGCCCATCCCTGCAGGGATTTCAAAGCCATACAGATGTGGCACTTGGGGACAGGCTCAGTGGTGGCCTTGGCAGTGCTGGGGAATGGTTGGACTCAATGATCTCCAAGGGATTTTCCAACCCAAACACGTCCATGATTCCATTAAAAATACCCAAGGGAACAGAGAAGCACAAGAGCTGCACATGGGGGGCAGGTGGAGCAGCTGCAGTCAGGTGAGCTCCTGACAGGTACAAACCACCCCCAGGTGAGCTCCTGACAGGTACAAACCCCCCCAGGTGAGCTCCTGACAGGTACAAACACCCCAGGTGAGCTCCTGACAGGTACAAACACCCCAGGTGAGCTCCTGACAGGTACAACCACCCCCAGGTGAGCTCCTGACAGGTACAAACACCCCAGATGAGCTCCTGACAGGTACAAACACCCCAGGTGAGCTCCTGACAGGTACAAACACCCCAGGTGAGCTCCCCCCATGCCTGAACAATGTCACCCAGCCCTCAGCACACCCCGAGGTCTCCTTCCCCCTTTTTTGGAGCTCCAGCATCCCAGGAGGGCGGGCAGGCCCTGGCACAGGTGCCCAGAGCAGCTGGGGCTGCCCCTGCATCCCTGGCAGTGCCCAAGGCCAGGCTGGACACTGGG